>JASEVX010000054.1:98909-698909 GCA_031761405.1 Serripes groenlandicus
TGCAGATGCATTGTGGCCTAAAGTCGTTCGACTCAGTTATATTTTTTTTTACATATTTCGACATTAAAGTTATAGGATTGTAATATAATTTTACTATATTTTTGTTTTGCTCCGTGTGCTGTAATTTGGTTGGAAAGGGGAGGAATTGTGATTACGTGTTTGTTGTCTTACTCGTTCGTTTATATCAATATGTAACTTAATAAATCTCAAAGAAAAAACCAATTGTAATGGGTATGGGATATTTGGACTACCTAATAGGGCTTGTTTAGTTTCACTCAAAAACTAAAAAGCGTTCCAACGTCCATCCTAACCTAGGAATTTAGTTAAGATGATAATTAACATTGTGTTTAATTTATTTCTTAGATCACAATAAGATATTTGACAAAATTGATGAGATAACGAATTTGCTGAAGTTATATGGAGTGAAAGGAGTTGTCCTTCCAGGTAAAAGTTTATACAATTGGTACATGCAAGCTTTCTAAGGTGATTCAATTAAAGTTTGTAAATCCTTTTATACCCTATTCTCGAAGAATATTCACGTATACCTTAGCATCGCTTTTCATAAGACATACACATTCACAATTATATTTCTAAAATGTAAGTACTGTCTTGTGAATTTTCGTTTGAATGACAAAGGAAACTAAATGGTAAATTGTTATAGGTAAGTTACTGAATACTTATTGTGATTCCGCCCTGCGTTTGTTAAGAATCGTTTAATTATCCATATCAATTTAAAACGACCAGGGTGTTTAAGACGTTAGAAAAATACACCCGGGAACTAACAGAATGTCCAGCCTTGGAGTTTTCGAAGACACAGGTAAGTAGAACTCAAGGTCGAAATAAAATTATAAGCAGAGGGCAATCTAAGGAGCTAAACTTGTCATTTATACACATTATCTACCTTATTACTCAACCCAGCCGTATGTTGATGGTACTCAACAGAATAGTATCACTGAGACGATTCCTTTGAGTACGCCGACACCGTACGGTTTGAGTGTCAAATAAGGAATTTGAAAGATGTAAAATATACCTTATCTAGAGCTCTGAAAAAATCATTCCGTTACATCATGTTAGTTTAAAAACAATAAGTCTAATTTAGGGACATGCGCAGTAATTCTACCGAAACACTATCTAAACAATTTATAGCATACTAGAGCTGGATGAAACTGCCATTTTTTGTGAATTATATGATATGCGTCTCTTTGAAAATTGAGTATGCCCCATTCGAAGAAGAGGGGTATATTGCTTTGCATATGTCTGTCGGTCGGTATGTCGGTCAGTCCGTCGGTCCGTCCGTCGGTAGACCAAAGCTTGTCCGAGTGATAACTCAACACTGCCACGGTCCTCAAACTTGACTTTGAAGGTTGGGACTGAACAGTAGATGAACCCTATTGATTTTGAGGTCATCGGAACAAGGGTCAAGGTCACAATAACCTTGACACGAATAGCTTGTCCGAGTGATAACTCGAAATTGCCTGCACCCATGGCCCTCAAACTTGACATGGAGGCTGCGGGTAACCAGTAGATGACCCCTATTGGTTTTCAATTAATTGAGTCAAAAGTCAGATTCACTGACCTTCAACGTGAAATCTTGTCCGAGTGACAACTCGACATTGCCTGCACCCATGGCGCTCAAACTTGACATGAAGGCTGTGGTTGACCAATAGATGACCCTTTTGATTTTGAGTTCATCAGGTCAAAGGTCAAGGTCACAGTGACCTTGGACGCGAAATCCTTGTCCGCCGAGTGATGACTCGACATTGCCTGCACCCAGGCCCTCAAACTTGACATGGACGCTTGGGGGGGTGACTATTAGATGACCCCTGTTGATTTTGAGATAATCAGGTCAAATTTCAAGGTCACAGTGACCCTGAACTCAAAAAGCTTCTCCGAGTTATAACTCGACATTGCCTGCACCCATGGCCCTCAAACTTAAATTAACATTCCTTTTCATAGTTAATTACATTTCCTGATGATGAATTGTCTGTGTCCAGAGGTTGTTTGTATATAAAGTGCTTGTTATACTTCCGTTTCATTAAAAAACAGTTATGGCAATTGAAGAGACTCTACGACCAGACAATGCTGATGTGGTGCTTCGTGTTCAACCAACAACTTTCAGTCAGGCCAAAAAACTGGAGGAGGCTAGTCCGTATAAAGGTACATATGCTATGCATCATTTCACAAGCATAATGACCTAATGGTAATGGATATCAATCTTAACACATATTTGTTTCTAGGTCTTTTGTCAGAAGCATTACCCAGAGGCTTCCAATGTACTACTAGATAACAGCCGAGCCCCGGTAACTCAGTCGGTAGCGACCCGGGCTGTCAACCACGCGGGTTGTGAGTTCGAACCCTCTGCTTGGCCAATATTCTTTCCGTCGTTCTTCTTCCATCAATGGGCTAACAGTCTATGTGGAAAAGCAGCCAGTTGCTTCGAAAGTATGTTGTGTGAAGAACTGGTGTGAGAAAGCCTAGAAAACATGAATAGGTGAACTGATTGCCTTGATATGACTGAACAAATGCTGAAAACGGCGTTAAACTCCAATCAATTAACTACTATATAACGGATATATAAGATCCTGATTCATTGTGGTTAAACGCCGTTCCAACACTTTTTTTTCAGTCATAAAACAGGGGCCAACTCACCTACCCATCTTTTTCATAGCTTTCTCATAACAGTACTCCACTAATTATTGTAAGGAACGTGCTGCTTTTGCACATAGACTGTTAACTCATTGCTGGAAGACGAATATGTGACGCTTGTAACATTGCCATTTGTCAAACGCCAAGATGGGATTCTAACTCTCAACCCCTAGGGGGTTGGGATTAACAATCCACGTCGCTACCGACTCAGCTACCGGGATTCGGATGAGATCAGCTTAGAAAAGTTATATTTCGTATGAGGTGACCTGTCTGTCTTTTTAATCAGGGTCGGTCCTGGTTCTAGAAAAGATATTTATTTGTCAATTTTTCTATTTCCATTCAGATTCAGTTGAAATTTGATAAGTGTAGCTATAAGTAAATCAGTATTTTTGACAATTGCGGTATTTGTGAAACGTGACTTAAAATACTGAAAAAAATAACAAGGTTGGTATCTATTTTAATTGGTTGTTGCAGTATATTAATAAACTTTATTTTTTATTTTATAGACATATTTAGGAAGAAGATTAAGTATACAGACAGGAAAGTTATAGCACAAATGTTTTCCCTAAACTTTCATGTTATTATGCCCCCTTCGAAAATATTGCTTTGCACATGTCGGTCGGTCGGTCGGTCGGTCGGTCGGTCGGTCAGTCGGTATGTCGTCGGACGGACTAAAGCTTGTCCGAGTGAAAACTCCACAATGCCTAGACCTATGGTTCTCAAACTTGACTTGGAGGATGGGCCTGACCAGTAGATGACCCCTATTGATTTTGAGGTCATCAGGTCAAATGTCAAGGTCACAGTGACATTGAACGCGAAAATATTGTCCGATTGATAACTCATCATTGCCTGAACCTATGGCCTTCAAACTTGACATGGTGACTAGGAGTGACCAGTATATGACCCCTATTGATTTTGAGGCCATCGGGTCAAACGTCAAGGCCACAGTGACATTGCACGCGAAAAGCCTGTCCGAGTAATTACTCGACTTTTCCTGCACCAATGGCCCTCAAACTTGACATGGAGGCCTCGGGTGTCCAGAAGATGACTCCTATTGATGTTGAGGTCTTCGGTATTAAAGGTCAAGGTCACAGAGAGCTTCAACAAGAAAAGCTTGTCCGATTGATAAGTAAACATTGCTTCCACCCATGGCCCTTAAAGTTAATATGGAGCATGGCGATGACCCATGGCCCTCAAACTGAACATGGAGGTTGATGATTACCAGTAGATTACCCCTATTTATTTAGACGCCATCGGGTCAAAGGTCAAGGTCAGTGCCCTTGAACATGGAAAGCTTGTCCGAGTGATAACTGGACATTTCCTGCACCAATGGCCATCAAATTTGAAATGGAGGCTGGGGTGACCAGCAGATGACCCCTATGATTGTGAGGTCATAGGGTCAAAGGTCAACTTGAAGGTTGTCCGAGTGATTACTAAACAATGCCTGGACCTATGGTCCTCAAACTTGACTTGGAGGTTGGGCCTGACCAGGAGACAACCCCTATTGATGTTGAGGTCATCGGGACAAAGGTCAAGGCCACAGTGATCTTGCACGCGAAAAGCTTGTCCGAGTGATAACTCGAGTTTTCCTATGCACCCATGGCCCTTAAACTTGACATGGAGGCTGAGGGTATGCATAATATGACTCCTTTTGATTTTGAGGTCATAGGATCAAAGGTCAAGGCCACAGAGATCTTGAACAAGAAAAGCTTGTCCGGTCAATAACTAAACATTGCTTCCACTCATGGCCCTTAAACTTAATATGGAGCATGGCGGTGACCAGTATATTACCCCTAATGATTTGAGGTCATTAGGTCAAAGGTCAAGGTCAGAGTGACATTGAACGGGAAAAGCTTTTCCGAGTGATAACTCAACATTGCCTGCACCCATTGCCCTAAAACTGGACATGGAGGCTGATGATTACCGGTAGATGACCCTATTTATTTAGACCCCATCGGGTCAAAGGTCAAGGTCACAGTGCCCTTGAACGCGGAAAGCTTGTCCGAGTGATAACTGGACATTTCCTGCACCCATGACCCTCAAACTTGATATGGAGGCTTGGGTGACCAGAAGATAACCCCTATCATTTTGAGGTCATCGGGTCAAAGGTCAAGGTCACAGTGACCTTGAACACGAAAAGCTTGTCCGAGTTATAACTCGACATTGCCTGCACCCATGACCCTCAAGCTTGACATGGTGGCTGGGATTGACCAGAAGATGACCCCTATTGATTTTGAGGTTAGCATTCCAAAGTTGAAGGTCACTGACATTGAACGCGAAATCTTGTCCGAGTGATAACTCGACATTGCATGCACCCATGGCACTCATGGCAACTTAACATGGAGGCTGGGGGTGACAGTAGATGACCCCGATTATGAGGTCATCAGATGAAAGGTCAAGGTCACAGTGACTAAGGTTGTCCGAGTGATTACTAAACAATGCCTGGACCTACGGTCATCAAACTTGACTTGGAGGTTGGGTTTGACCAGGAGACAACCCCTATTGATGTTGAGGTCATCGGGTCGAAGGTCAAGGTCACAATGATGTTGAACGCGAAAAGCTTGTCCGAGTGATAACTCAACATTGGCTGCACACAAGGCATCCAAACTTGAGGACATGGGTTCAAAGGTCAAGGTCACAGTGACCTTTAACACGAAAAGCTTGTCTGAGTGATAACTCGACTTTTCCTGCAACCATGGCCCCCAAATTTAACATGGAGGTTGGAGTTGACCAATAAATGACCCATATTGATTTTGACGTTATCAGGTCAAAGGTCAAGGTCACTGACATTGAACGCGAAATCTTGGCCGGGTGATAACCCGACATTGCATGCACCAATGGCCCTCAAAGTTAATATGGAGGTTGGGGGTGACCAATAGATGACCCTTTTGTGAGGTCATCAGGTGAAAGGTCAAGGTCACAGTGACCAAGGTGGTCCGAGTAATAACTAACAATTCCTGGACCTATGGTCCTCAAACTTGATTAGGAGGTTGGGCCTGACCATCAGATGACTCTTTTGAAGTCATCAGGTCAAAGGTCAAGGTCACAGTGACTTTGAATCCGAAAAGCTTGTCCGAGTGATAACTCGACATTGCCTGCACACTGTCCTCAAACTTGACGTGGAGACTAGGGGTGACCAGTAAATAATCCCTATTGATTTTGAGGTCATCGGGTCAAAAAGTGTATAAATATTCCTGACCAACATGGCGCTCAGGGGGTGGGGGGGGGGGGGGGGGGGGGGGGGGGCATAATGTTTTACAAACATCTCTTGTTCAAATTGAATTGTAGATACTTTTAACAAGTCCTTGCTAGGGTTGCTTTACTTCCTTTGACATTATCCTTTTAAATCAATGTCCTCCTTGGATGATTGGAATATATTTTAAATTAAGTCAAAGGAATTATACATGTACATGGGGGGGGGGGGGGGGGGGGGGGGGGGGTGCATAATGTTTTACAAACATCTCTTGTTCAAATTGAATTGTAGATACTTTTAACAAGTCCTTGCTAGGGTTGCTTTACTTCCTTTGACATTATCCTTTTAAATCAATGTCCTCCTTGGATGATTGGAATATATTTTAAATTAAGTCAAAGGAATTATACATGTGCTTTCTGCATGAAAGCGTCTCTATAATATCTTTTAACGTGTAATTAATTGCATACACTGTGTAGTAGAGCAATTGGATACAATTGTATATTATAACGCTTCTTCTAAATGTTACTTTAATCATTTCTTTCAGACAAGGATGTTCATATGGAAGATTATAATGATATTGCAGATAAACAAAAGGTAAATTAATTCGTAAATTAAAATGTCTAAGTGTTAAAAGCAAATTCGTTCTCGAAAGAATATACCCCTGTTAACAGCAGTTATGTCATGCTATATGCCGTACATATTTCATCGAGTGGCAAACTATACGATCTGAAAAAATGAAGTTTTCAGACACCATTAAAACATACTGAATCAAACAGCCCCGAAATCAAACCCATAGTTTATGCATCATTTGTATTTTTCTTATGGATTATGGACCCACAATTGTATTAGAAACACTCGCTTTATTGACTGTTGCCGTAGTAACCGATGAAATAAGTATAACAAATGATGACCATGTTTGTTAAGATTTCAAATTTTCAGAAACTGTTATTTTTTCTTTCTGACAAATTTCAAAATGTGACACATATCTAATGTATTTAGACAAAAGATAATGTACATATATGTATTTCATCAATTGCGGTATAATGTATACGGTTATACTTAAAACAAGGCCCGTTTTATTTATGCAGTTGCAAGGGGGCGTTGTATTGATTGCACTTGGTCTATCAATATGGAAAATGTTAGCAGCATAGTTTCAGGTTTCAGTCCACTCAATTGTTTAAAATAAGTTAAATCTCACATTCCTACAAATAAATACATAAATTAAAGACATTGTCCATATAGTCCATATAGTAGTAGAGACCCGATGTTCTCTGTTAGGAGTTATCCTGTTGAGAACATTAGCTTAAAGCTTTTGTAGGCCCATTTTGATATTATAAATATTGGAATGGTTCACGTCACTTCCTTTTGATATCTGAACAATTATAATTGGATCCTGTTCCATCGTGAAGGGAAGTATTATTGTGGGATCCAATGCTTAAGGTGTAGCACTTTCTGTTGTTTACTTTACGAATATTTTGTATGGCTCTTCATTTTTCTTAAGAAAAAGCTCATTTAAACTCTAGTGGCAGCTTTCTAGGTTTGAGATTTTGAAACCTTGTCAGAATGTTGATCTAGGCTAAGTGTAAATATGGGTCATCTGTTATTGAAAACTATGTCACTATTGCAGAATATTTATTTGAACAGCTTGAACTATGCTAGAATGTCTGTCGAATCGAAATCTTGGTTACTATTCAAACTTTAAGAAACATCATGTAGACACTCGAGTGGCCACATTTTTAGCTCACCTGAGCACGAAATGCGAGGTGAGCTATTGTGATCGCTTTTCGTCCGTCATCTTCCGTCCGTCTGTCCGTACGTCCGTCAACCAGTCCGTCAGCATGTATCTCAACACGTAACAGCTTGATCACGCAATCACTTAAAACGAATTAAACCTTGTGTAATGAACGTATGTGTCTAATGCATTACATAATGATTATACATAATTATAAAAAATAAAATAAGGATTGACAGCTTCACATGATCACTAGAAATAAAAAATAAAAAAACAAGCTTGGTTATAACTTTAGCTAGGCAAATTGTATTATATGACGTACAGGTTATCTTTGTCAGTAAATGAACTGTTGACACCCATTTGTATGTCACGATTTATAAATTAGTCATTCTCTACAAAGAATGTCGTTTCTATTTGCAGGTGACATCTGTCCGCAATGTGGATGATCGTTACTACACTTTGTCCCTCAATCTTTATGCAATTCTAGATTGGATCGGTGCTTCTGAAGAGATGAGGGACAAATACAGAGAAGGTGCAATAGTATGGGAAATAACTATGGGAATGATGTATAACTGTTTCGATACCGACATCCGAGAAACCTATTATACAGTTGGAAGTCAGTATGAGGGTGCAACAATACAAGGGCTGAATTCAGACAGAGACATACTATGTTGTTCTGATATACATGTTGTGGAGAGGATTTCGGATGCACCGAAACACGGTCTATCATTCCTCATGGTGGTTGATGAAACCACTAAACCCGGATATATTAAACTACAATGTGTCGATAACAAAGTAGCCCTTTATAGCACAGACACTATCACTCAAACACAAATAGCAACGGACAGCTTCGGTAGGATGTGTTTACGAAACGTCGATCAATGTTATCCAATGATTAATGGTCCTGCCGTGCCACAAACGGGGGTAAATTGGGAATCAGATGTAGGCTTTTTTCAAGCACACCGATGTCAGCACATACCAAGTTTTGCCAAATCTTGGCTAAAAAGGGTTAACCGGTGCAATCGGCTAAATGACACACAACTACATATGTTGAAAGGATCCGGATGCTTCTTTGTCCAGAAAAATCATCCATCTAGTGTAAATGGTCCCATCGAATGGGGGCTGTCATTTTTCCTCCAGGAACGTGAACTCATGGCTAGTCTTAACCCTACGCAACATAAATGCTACATTTTACTAAAGATTATCAAGAAAGATATCATACACAAACATGCACCTGGATCGATCTCGTCTTATCACTGTAAATCATGTGTGTTATATGCAATTGAAACTACGCCTTTTGTGTTCTGGACCCGTGGAAACCTTCTACAATGCACGTTGTTTTGTATTAAACTGCTGTTAAACTGGGTCAAAGAGCAATATTGTCCAAATTACTTCATGCCGGATTTAAACATGTTTGACAGGCTTGAATACAGAACTCTTCGACAGGTACAGGGTGTCCTAGAGAATATAGTAGAACATTGGTGTTCATTTATATGGTCATTGACATGTGATAATATTGGAGAATTGATATACGAGGTGATGTTTGGATGTGGACCAAGTTTTATGAGATCAAAACATACCAATGTATCTGAACAAGCATTACTTGAGTACTTTCAAATCTTTCGTGATTCAAGTAGGTTGATATCTCACAGTCTTAAGAGGTGTAAAAGTATATCAGTTCGTCACTTTTGTTCAGAGTTAGACTCAATGCAAACACATTTTCTAAACACGGATCGCTTTGATGATCATACTGAGAAAGAATCAAGACAAGCAATAAGCTACGTTATGCCTCATTTACACATACAAATAGCACAATGTGTAGCGAGTATCATGCTGACTGACAGTGACGCGGATCACTTGGAAATGTTGTCTGATAATTTTAAGTATTACATAGAAAAAGGTAAAGACCGTGACGTTATCTCCGCGAATTTGATAGTAGCATCCTACTATTTGCAGAGTGACCGATATGATTTCTGTGAAAGTATTCTGCGTAAATGCGACACGTCTTTGAAATCACATGTTCTATCGGTCTGTTCCTGCACTACAAGCAGCATGATATATCGGGATGGGGCATTTAATGAACTTATACGGTTGTTTCGGTCACAAGACATTCCATACAGAGAGTTCGCGAGAATGTGTACAGCTGGTTGTTTAACCTTTCTACCTCACCAGGCCAACATTGTACCTTTAGCTTTACATTACGAGATGTATCGCTCTACACCGACTGGTTCTAGGGATGAAAAGAACGAATTCTGGTTTGACTGGATGGTTGTGGATTCCAGCGTTTATCTGTACTTCCTACAGTATGTGCTGTATTCGAAAACAAACAAGCCCGCATATAAACAAGTCGCTATTTACAACTTAATTCACATTATAGTAACGAAGGTAAACGTTGGACATAGGGAAACAGCCTACAACCTACTAGGATGGATGTTCAAAGAAGAACATGAAACACAAAAAGCGATGATGTGTTTTCTAATATCCTGGATAATCAGACCGATTCACAATGCTGCCATATGGCACGCACTTGTATTGATCTTTTCAACAAACAGGCGTGATTCGGACAAGCAAATAAGTATACATAGTGTTTTTTAATATCCTGGAAAATGAGACCGATTCACAATGCTGTTAAATGGCACGTGCTAGAAATGATTCGTTCAATTAGTTTCACAATGACTTAGCAAATAGGTAATTGTTGATAATCAATTCAATTCAGATTTTATTGCACCGGCCCATACACAAGTTGTATACATTTATACATTTTACAAATTGTGATATTGTGTAAGGGATATCATAACATCAAATTAATAATTATACAAATAAACAACATTGTGCCCTATCTACAAAAACATCATTGCTATATAGTATATAGTAAAACATACATACGGTAATCATGCGATACAAATTTAATCTCATATTAAAAGATAATATATGCATGCTTAAAGATCTGGAACAATTTTCATTGAAACAATATCCGGAACATATTCTTAGAACTGCAACTGTTCACATTACATAATGCTGTTATTACAAAAAGATATGTTATAAAATAATCATGATAACGTTTTTGTTAGCTATTCATTTTGGTTTGTAAGTAGAAATTGTATTCAACCTAGCCGCCAATCGTACGTGCATTTGGAATTATCTGGTCCAATTTACAAGCATACTAAGGTTAAAGTTAAATGTGCAATTAAAATAAGCCACCCGTAAAATCTGTTTGTAGTAAAGGGTTTAAAACACCAATCAAAGACATGTTATCAGTGTTAAGACTTAAAGCAATAATTCGTATAATGAGCAATCAAGAAATCCCCACAATGTTTTCAAATGCGCTCGCTGTCTTTCATACAAAATATTTAAAGAATCACAGAACAGGTTTTTTCAAAAGAAAAAGTAACACGTTTTCGTTTTCCTAATGCATTTATCTACTTTAGGTATGTTGCTGGAACCGCAAAAATTACAAAAAGTGAAATTATTAAAGTTATTGTTTTCCTATTCACATAGTGCTTTTAAGATGTATTTACTATCATTGAAGGGATTTGGATGGATCAGCAATAGAGGTAAATAACTTGGAGGGAAACGAGAATTGATTATAGTTATGTTTTACCATTTACCACGGTGCTATCACTATTCATACATGAACTAATCATGCTTGCACTGTCCTAAACAGAAATAAGCCACGTCTGGATATTTGGGGTATTAATGTTTATGCGTACAGTAAAGACTCAGATGAGCTTGTATATACGTACAGACTCACCAGAGTCTTCATAGACCGCTTGTTATGTTATATAGACATAAACGCATTTTCTGACCAAAAAGTAAACGTTCGGCGCCACGAGGTGTAAGCTACTGTAACGTGCATTGGGGATATTCACTGTAGTCACGATGCTTCCACGATGCTTCCACGATGCTTCTACGGTTATGCCGATCTTACTACGTTCTTACAACGCTTTTACCCCGATTCATTTTAGCCACAAATAAGCGTGGTGGGTGCGTGGAGCTTCATGATCTTCGCGATTCTACTACGACCCTACCACGTTAATGAAGACCCTCTATCGATCTGCCACGATGATACCACGATTGGTCACGATTCGGTACCAAGTTTAGAGCGTGGTAGAAGCGGGGCCCTGTGTGAACGGGATAGTAGGGAGTTACACGTTTTTTCAGATCGCATCATTAGGCACTCCTTTTTTTCTTTTTCTTTTTCATAAGTAAGGTAGGTGTGAAATAATGATGAACTAGTAGTAGGCGATTTCCAAAGACACTCAGTGAAATATAGGATGGAATCAGTCCCTATTGTTTAAGTCTCATTACAATATCGGCAATGAATTACTGAAAATATCTTTTTCTTCAGTAGTTCTCCATTACTGAACACCATTTCGGGTTCAGAGAGATGTCTTGTTATCCGTTGATTGTATATAATGTCAATGAAAGCACATGCATCTGTGGAATATTTGCTAAAAATGTATGTTCTGGTTCCAGAGTATTCATGTCTACAGTATCGTACCGCCAAATTATCCGTCACTTAAGCAACAAAATGCGTCAACTTATGGGATATCAACCGGATAATGGATCTCTGATGCATTAGGAAAAACTACAAAGTAATGATATACCTCTAAAGCTGTTGGTGTCATTCACTGAACCCGATTTATAAATTGGACATAATATGCTTTCTGACCAAGCAGTAGGATAAACTCCACTATTGAGAATGTTATTGTAAAGAGATAAGAGTATTGGAGATATATCATGTGTAGGGTTTGTTATAAACATTGAAGTCACTTAAACACAGATTTGGAAAAATCGCCTCAACGCCAAAAAAGAAACGTTTTTAGTACAACAGGTATGGAGTATTTTCAGAAAATCCATGTTTGTACTCTTTGTAGAATAAGGGAAGTAACTGCATAGGTATGTTAAAGCGACTGAACTCCAGATACCCAACTGTCGAAAAAAAATAAAATTTCCAATTTTAAGAAAATAAGTGTTATTTTTGTATTTGGGGCATTAAAATATGATAACTGATATATTACATACCCCTATAATCGGTGAGATTTTCTTGTTTTCGATACTTTTTCCATCACAAATTCTACCCCGTCAGTAACGGGGTAAGTTTACAAATAGCTTTCGATGCTTTTAATCTCATTCATCACGTGACTTGAAAAGTCGTCACGTGAATTGAAGAGTCGTCACATGACCGATAGGACGCATGCGCATTAAATGAAACATTTTTATACCATGAAGGTTTTATGCAAAATCACGAGGAGCTCATGCAATCACAAACAAATCTCTATGATTACTGTCGTTCGACTCCGCCAAACGTGTAAATTGTGTATAACTGTACACGCCTGTCAGTGTGAACCGTTATATAGTTATATCACGTGATCGTTGCAAGGTGCCCGTCTGAAGGATTCCGTGGTATTTTTAAATAGGAAACCCCTTCATCGGGACAATTGAAAACGACTCAAGTTCACTTTATTGATAAAAAACGATACATTTTCTACCCTGGTTTTACTTGGATAACATAAAGAATAACATTTAGGGCGAATTCGAGTTTTTGTTTTTTTGTGTTTTTTTCGTGCCATCTGGATTTCAGTCGCTTTAACATTTTCATCCGAGTTATGTCCTTTGTTTTGTTTTGACTTATTAAACATAACTAAATGTCGGCAAAATATTTATTTTATTTTGTGGAATTTTACTCGCATACATTCTCATGCTATGCAGGTATTATTTTACAATAATATATTCACCCAAACGGGACCTTTATACAAAGATATAAATTGTTACCACATATGTGCATGTATTTTCATCAAACTATATTCTGTATGTATATGAGCCGCTACACTAGAAAACCAACATTGTGTGGACTCTGCGTAAAGTATCGACCCGGATCAGCCTAAGCATGCTGCGCAGGCTTACCCGGTCAGATATTTTTCGCCTCCAGTGGATTTTCTGTTTCAGGAATCATTACTCTATACCTATATCCCACTGAAACGGAATGTGTCTGTCCGGATTAGCCTGCGCGGACTTATCTGGATCGATACATACGCAGATTCCATAATGTTGGTTTTCTCGTGGAACGGCTCATATGTTTATCAAACAGTATTCTGTATATGTACATGTAAATAAAATAAGCCACTCAAGCGATTTGTGTTCTTATTTACTCGCCGTAACGGGTTCATGTTAAAGTAAATTGAAATTAAAGAAATGGGGCTACTCGGACGAAATTACATGCATTCAGACAGTGACGACGCGTCTCAGACGAAATTACATGCATTCAGACAGTGACGACGCGTCTCGGACTAAATTACATGCATTCAGACAGTGACGACGCGTCTCAGACGAAATTACATGCATTCAGACAGTGACGACGCGTCTCGGCCGAAATTACATGCATTCAGACAGTGACGACGCGTCTCAGACGAAATTACATGCATTCAGACAGTGACGACGCGTCTCGGACTAAATTACATGCATTCAGACAGTGACGACGCGTCTCAGACGAAATTACATGCATTCAGACAGTGACGACGCGTCTCGGCCGAAATTACATGCATTCAGACAGTGACGACGCGTCTCAGACGAAATTACATGCATTCAGACAGTGACGACGCGTCTCGGACTAAATTACATGCATTCAGACAGTGACGACGCGTCTCAGACGAAATTACATGCATTCAGACAGTGACGACGCGTCTCGGCCGAAATTACATGCATTCAGACAGTGACGACGCGTCTCGGACGAAATTACATGCATTCAGACAGTGACGACGCGTCTCAGACGAAATTACATGCATTCAGACAGTGACGCATATGCATAAAGATCCAAAAAGCTAAACACGGACATCTTTGTTCTGAGATGAGGAGCAGGTTATCGCCTCTATGGTGTAGTGGTAGAACGTCCGCCTCGGGTGCTGGAGTTCGTGCGTTCGATCCCAGGCCGAGTCATACCAAAAACTTTAAACTGGTAGTAATTGCTTTCCCTCCTTGGTGTTCAGGATTGTGGGGGTAACATAACGACTGAAACGCTTTTGTCAGGATAAATGGACAAGAAGTACTGGAAATGTTCAAAATAACTGACCAATTGTTGAAAGCGGCGTAAAACAAAAACAATCAGGATCCAATTAATATTGCCGAGAATTGAACCATTTCCCAAATACAACAAATCTGCATCAGACACCTTTGATAACATTTAATATGATTACTAGAAAAAGTAAAAAAAACAAACCTCTTCTGCAGTGGCGTCTATACGTGGGAAGGGTTAAGGGATGTAGTGGTAGCAGCTATCTTCGTCCGATCCGGTTATTAGTCGCCGGGCAGAAGCCCGCAACTTCTATTTTAAATAGCTTTTCGGAAATGAAATGGGAGGAGGAGTTATTATTAGATTTTTTTTTTTTAAATGTCTTGAACATATTACAATTGCGTTTGTTTAAAAACACTAAGTTATAACACATCTAAAATGAAATAAATATTCTGATGTTTTAAGTTTTTGCAGTTTTTTTCTTTTTTTACGAAGACAAAACAGTCCCTATGAGACTTGCAGCAGACTGTTATGTGTCAATATCGAGATAAAAATCACGTCAACTTCTCCTTTAAAATAGCAATTTTAACTTACTGAGTGTTATTTTCATGTTCAAAGAGATGTCTTGATTTGAGGAGAATGCATTTTATAATGTTTATCCATGTATATCTAAAATATGAACTGTTTCTAAACTAAAACTGTTGTTGATCGCGTGACTCGCGTAGATCAATCTCCTTTGCAGAGAGCCGCTATTTACACTCACTTACAAATAGTAAATTATAGGTGATTTAAAATGTTTAGCGCTCATCATAATATAATTTTAAAACATGAGTAGTTTGTTATTTTCAATATAAAAAAGGAAGGCATGATACATTTTTCACTTGACCCCACCCCTGATGTTCCAATATGCCCCTTAGTTGATAACTGTTTATTCAACTACTATAATGTTAGTGTTATGCATAACTGCAGTATGAATTTCCGGCGACATTGATGCGTTGCATCAACTTTCTCTTGTACAGATCGATACTGATCTGGTCTAACATGTGTACAAAGACAGGTATGAGCCCCGTGCGGAGACCATCTCCATAAAATACATTGGCGAACATCTAGAAGGACTGCAATGTATTAAGGTTAAGCTAATGGACAGACTGACAGTGAAGACCCTGGTAAGACTGTGCTTGTGTACAGGCTCACCTTGTTTATTTCATTGGAGCTTTACGCCGCTTTCAACATTATTTCAGCTATATCACGGCGACAGTTCACTTATTCATGATCCCTGGGTTAACTAACCAGTACTAGGCTAGGAAATGTGCCTCGTCCAATGGCACCCCACCTTGACCGCCGCGTCTTGGGGTCGAACCCGGCACCCCTGGTTTAAATTTTTTTTTAAATTTGTAAGTTGTTAGAGGTTTTACTTCGTTTTACCCCGTTTTCAACTTAATTCAGTTATATCACGGTGACAGTTCACTTATTCGTGATCCCTTGGTTAACTAACCAGCACTAGGCTAGGAAATGTGCCTTGTCCAAAGGAACTTCACCATGGTTGCCGCGCTGCGAATGGTGATCGAACGCGGGACGCGTTGTTCTAAGTCCCCGATGCTAACCACTTGACCACGGCGGATAACTTACCTAGATGTCCACAGTATTCAAAAACAAATTATGACCCCAAATCGCCAGAAGCGATTGATATATTTTTATGTCTTCCATGTACTTTCGTACAGATTAATGGTGCGTCATTTATTCATTCACCCTTTCACGCATACGGCAATTCGACTTTGAAAACAAATTGGCAAAAATGTGAAATATCTTCATAAATGAGAGTTTAATCATTAAAAAGAGTTGAAATCATTGTGGCAAAAGGGGAAATTGCTAATCATGAGCAATTTCTCGTTTTGCCACAATGTTTTCAAAAGTTGTCTGCTGCAAATGCGTCGGAATTGTAGACACATCTGGACGCATCTGCAGCAGACGACAAATTAACACAAAGTGAAAAAAAAAAAAGGAAGAGGAGCAATTTCAACTTTTATTGCAATGTTTTCAACTCCTTTCAATAAGCATATCTTCATTTCAAGAAATTCTCCATTTTAATGCCTAGATATTTTCAAGGTCGCAGATTGGATGTATATGGGAAAGGGTTATGGTGTATGTTCGTCATAATAACATTTACACATTCGATAAACTACACGTCGCACGACATAAAAACATTTATGTACAAAGGTCAGGATCAGGTCAATAGTATCAAATAATACCTACAAGCTCTTCATTTTGGACGATGTTGTAAGCATACAAATACTTTATTGAAATGCATGATGAAGCGAACGTCGTCCTCAAATTAAAATGAAAGTGATAAGTGATTACTAATCAGCTGGGGTAAAGATTGAAGTAATTTCAGCCTGTTTTATATTTTCGGGAGGTCTCGGGTTCGATCCCCAGTCTGATCATACCGAAGACTTTAAAAATGGTAGTCATAGCTCTCCCTACTTGGCGCTCAGGATTGTTTAGCATTACGACTAACTCGAGGATTAATGGACCGATATATTGGTTAGTAACCCAGGAAACGCCGTAATACATATGAAAACGTGTTGAAAGCGGCGTAAAACACAAAACAAACAAAAAGTATACGTGTAGTTAAACGCCTTAATTATAATTTTGCTTTCCCTTGTGGCATGATGACGCTCAATGAGAAGGACAGACAGACCCTTGTTTGAACTATAAGAGCCGGCTAAACAAGTCTGAACGATTGGAGTCAATGGAGTATCTAATGGTGTAAATAACCCTTAATGACATCAATGTACTGCATTACCTACCATTTTATGTCCTCCATACATGGCGGTTGGTTCATTAACGTTGGTTCTGTACAAGCATATATATATATATATGCAACACAACTTGCCCTTCAACGTTTACCATACAATGGCCGAATTGTATGACCCATGATGACCTTTGCATTGAGAGTACTGAACTGCCTACCAGAAATAAGAATGCAACACAACTTGCCCTTCAACCTTTACAACCATACATGTCCGAAGTGTATGACAATTGATGCAACATAACTTGCCCTTCAACTATCACCTTATGGTGACCAAAGTGTATGATGATCTTGCCATTGAAGGTACCAGACTGCCTACCAGATATAAGAATGCAACAGAACTTGTCCTTCAACTTTCCACCTAACATTGGCCGAAGTATATGAACCATGATGACCTTGGCCTTGGTGGTACATGACTGGCTTCCCGATATAAGAATGCACACAACTTGCCCTTCAACTTTTCACCTTCGCCATTGGCCGAAGTTTATGACCAATGGTTAGCCTGACTTTGAAGGTCTAGATCGCCATTGGTTACTTTGAAGGTACTGAATGCTTACCAGACGTCCGAATGCAACACACATTTTCCTTTAACTTTCACATTACAATGGCCGAAGTGTTTGATCCATGCATGGTGACCTTGGTCATGAAAACACTGGACTGCATATGATGACCTTGGTATTGAACGTACTGGAATGCATACCAGATACAAGACTGCAACCATTAACACCAGCGGTGTTCCAACGCCAACACCGACAGCACGATGGGTAGAGGAGCTCTTTTCATCATGTGAATTGACTAGCAGACACTTCGTTCGCCATATTGAAGTTATTATAATATATTTGATTGGGTTTAGAGATTAAAATACGACAATTTGATATCCTGTTTGCCATATCGTGGTATTTCCCTAAGGCAACATGTTTATACACTCTAGTATGACCATATATATATATGATAAACGAAATATCATTAGTTTAAGTATCCTCTCTACTCGTTCCCACATTTAATAAATCGGCAAAGAAATGTCAACTTTGAAAACATCTGAAAGCTACGAAAGACCGGTGGTGACCTCCAAACTTCACATTTCAAACTTCAGACTTCACACTTCACACTTCACACTTCGTACTTCACACTTCACACTTCGTACTTCACACTTCACACTTCGTACTTCACACTTCACTTAATAGATAATATGTTTGAAGTTTGAAGTCTGAAGTCTGAAGTCTGAAGTTTGAAATTCAGGCTTCATATTTCACACTTCATGGATAATATGTTTGAAGTTTGAAGTTTGAAGTTTGAAGTCTGAAGTCTGAAGTTTGAAATTCAGGGTTCGTACTTCACACTTCATAGATAATAAGTTTGAAGTATGAAGTTTGAAATTTGAAGTATGAAGTTTGAAGTGTGAAGTATGAAGTTTGAAGTGTAAAGTTTGAAGTGTGAAGTGTGAAGTGTGAAGTTTGAAGTTTGAAGTTTGAAGTGTGAAGTGTGAAGTGTGAAGTGTGAAGTATGAAGTTTGAAGTTTGAAGTGTAAAGTTTGAAGTGTGTAGTGTGAAGTGTGAAGAGTGAAGTTTTAATTTTGAAGTGTGAAGTGTGAAATTCAAACTTCACACTTCACACTTCACACTTCAAACATATTATCTATGAAGTGTGAAGTATCAAGTCAGAATTTCAAGCTGCAGACTTCAGACTTCAAACTTCACACTTCAAACATATTATCTATGAAGTGTGGAGTATGAAGTGTGAAGTGTGAAATGTGAAGTATGAAGTTAGGAAGGCACCACCTGTTTTTCGTAGAAAGCTCTTTATAAATGCCAGCATCAAAATGAAAAGAATAAATGATATCATTGTGGCAAAAGAAGAAAGTTATCATTATGAGCAAATTCTCCAAGTGCCACGTACTTTATAATTCATATGAGTGACTGCTGTCTGCTGCAGAACAATCAAATTGCAGGAAACCATCTGATGTACATGCGTCAAATTGCGGGAACCATTTGATATACATGCGTCAAATTGCTGGAACTGTCTGATGTACATGCATCAAATTGTGGGAAACCGTCTGATGTACATGCAGCAAATTGCAGGAAACCGTCTGATGTACATGCATCAAATTGCAGGAAACCGTCTGATGTACATGCATCAAATTGCAGGAAACCGTCTGATGTACATGCGTCAAATTGCGGGAACCGTTTGATATACATGCGTCAAATTGCGGTAAACCGTCTCATGTACATGCGTCAAATTGCAGTAAACCGTCTCATGTACATGCGTCAAATTGCGGTAAACCGTCTGCTATGCATGCGTCAAATTGCTGGAACCGTTTTAAATACATGCGTCAAATTTCGGTTAACCGTCTGATGTAAATGCGTCAAATTGTGGGAAACCCTCTGATGTACATGCGTCAAATTGCGGGAACCGTTTGATATACATGCGTCAAATTGCAGGAAACCGTCTGATGTACATGCGTCAAATTTCGGGAACCCTCTGATGTACATGCGTCAAATGGCGGTAAACCGTCTGATGTACATGCGTCAAATTACGTTTAACCGTCTGATGTACATGCGTCAATTACAGGAAACCGTCTGATGTACATGCGTCAAATTGCAGTACACCGTCTGATATACATGCGTCAAATTGCGGTTAACTGTCTGATGTACATGCTTAAAATGGCAGGAAACCGTCAGATGTACGTGCGTCAAATTGCAGGAAACCGACTGATGTACTTGCGTCAAATTGCGGGAAACCGTCTAATGTACATGCGTCAAATTGCAGGAAACCGTTTAATATACATGCGTCAAATTGCGGTAAATTGTCTGATGTACATGCGTCAAGTTGTAGTAAACCGTCTGATGTACGTGCGTCAATTGCAGGAAACCATCTGATGTACATGCGTCAAATTGCGGTAAACCGTCTGATATACATGCGTCAAATTGCGGTTAACCGTCTGATGTACACGCGTCAAATTGTAGGAAACCGTCTGATATACATGTGTCAAATTGCAGGAAACTGTATAATATACATGCGTCAAATTGCAAGAATCCATCTGGTGTACATGCGTCAAATTGCAGGAAACCGTCTGATGTACAAGCGTCAAATTGCAGGAAACCGTCTGATGTACATGCGTCAAATTGCAGGAAACCGTCCGATGTACAGGCCTTAAATTGCAAAAAGCCTTCTGCTATGCCTAAGTTAAATTTCGGGAAACCTTTTGATGTACATGCATCAAATTGGCATAACCTTCTGATGTACATGCATCAAATTGCGCTAAACCGTCTGTTGTAGATGCTTCCAATTGCAGAATGACGTCCTCTATACATGCGTCAAATTGCGGAAAGCCGTCTGCTGTAGCCTACATGCTTCAAATTGCAAAATGACGTCCGCTGTACATGCGTCACACTGCATAAAGCCGTTTGTTGGACATTCGTCAAATTGCGGAAATCTGATGTACATGGGTCAAATTATGGAAAATCGTCGGATGAATATGCGTCAAATTGTAAAAATCGTCTGATGTACATGCATCAAATTATGGAAAACAGTCTGAATGAAGTAAATACGTCAAATTATGGAAAACCGTTTGATGTATATATGCGTCAAATTGTGGGAAATCGTCTGATATACATACGTCATATTGCACCTGCATCTCCATGTAAGAAACATTAATGTGTTGTAGGCGAGCAGTGCTGCAGCAACATGTGTCGTTGCCTATTGTAACCATGAAGATTATGTCGAGCGTTTGTTGCCTCAATGCAATAAAGCTTTCCAAAATTTGTATTTTAAGGTGAAACTAACACTGTCTTCTCCCTTGAGCTTTCCAACACCAATTGTCCACACATCATATAATATTCTTATCCACAAACTGTCTGAGTGACTTCCTGTGTGGACTTAAGCGGCATTTTCAACCAGTGTAGATCCAGATCAGCAAGCACATCCGCATCAAGAGGCTTCTGTTAGTCTGTTTCTATTTGTATTTTTAGCATGGATGTGCTGGCAGGTATTTTTTCATCTCTTGTAATAATTACGGTTAGGTTGGTTTTCGTAAAGCAACGTTCATATCCACACGTGTTACAGTTGCGTTAATGTTTGTTTTCCTGGAGCACCACTCATATCCAAACGTGTTATATTGTTATGCTTGGCAAACAGTTAATTATGCACGGCCAAGGTAAATAACTTCATAACCGACCGCTCATTTATTAATTTACTAATGGGAGCTACCGTCGTATGACGCTGATCACATGGGTGGTTGACACGGATGGGAGCTACCGGCGTATGACGTTGATCACATGGTTGGTTGACACGGATGGGAGCTACCGGCGTATGACGTTGATCACATGGGTTGAAACACGGATGGGAGCTACCGTTGTATGACGATGATCACATGGGTGGTTGACACGGATGGGAGCTACCGGCGTATGACGTTGGTCACATGGGTGGTTGACACGGATGGGAGCTACCGGCGTATGGCGTTGATCACATGGGTGGTTGACACGGATGGCAGCTACCGGCGTATGACGTTGATCACATGGGTTGTAAATACGGATGGGAGCTACCGGCGTATCACGTAGATCACATATGTTGTTGACATGTGTTAGTGTTACCGGAGTATGACGTTGGTCAGATGGGTTGTTGATACTGATGGGAGCTACCGGCGTATGTCGTTGATCACATGGGTTATTGATACTGATGGGAGCTACCGGCGTATGACGTTGATCACATGGAGTGTTGACACAAATGGGAACTACCGGCGTATGACGTTGATCGCATGGGCTTTTGACACGTGTTAGAGCTACCGGCGTATGGCGTTGATCACATGGGTTGTTGACACGGATGGGAACTACCGGCGTAAGCCGTTCATAACATGTGTTATTGACACTGATGGGAGCTAATGGCGTATGACGTTGATCACATGGGTTGTTGACACGGATGGGAGCTACCGGCGTATGACGATGATCACATGGGTTGTTGACACGGATGGGAACTACCGGCGTATGACGTTGATCACATGGGATGTTGACACGGATAGGAAATAATGGCGTATAACGTTGATCACATGGGTTGTTGACACGGATGAAAACTACCGGCGTATGACGTTGATCACATGGGTTGTTGACACGGATAGGAAATAACGGCGTATGACGTTGTTCACATGGGCTGTTGACACGGATGGGAACTACCGGCGTATGACGTTGATCACATGGGTGGTTGACACGGATGGGAGCTACCGGCGTATGACGTTGATCATATGGGTGATTGACACCGAGGGGAGCTACCGGTGTATGACGTTGATCACATGGGTTATGACACTGGTGGGAGATACCGGCGTTGATCATATTGAGATCGTCAATGACTTTCATCAAAAAACTATGAATATATATAGCGTATGGCAAAATGTGTACAGTCTACAAATACCGATGTCATTGAAATCACATCACAGTATAACGTCAGAAACTACGTATGTATTTACAGTTTACACACGTGGATAATGCTATAAATAGACTGGATTGTGTACGTCTACCGATTTGTCATAGGGTGTTATGTACAAGGGATTTACCAAATATTGTTAGCTGGCCTCTACACTCATCATAGTTTGGAAATAGTTTAGCAGCACTAGAAAAATATCTCAATGCAATATCATCGATGCATGCAATATCGACTGATATTGCATCCTTTATTCAAATGGAATAAAGAAGGAAAAATATCAAAGTATACAAAATTCAAACAATATTACATGTGTGGTCTAGAGATTATAGAGATTATACATAATTTTACTGTCATGTTTTCAACAAATCAATACAGCTTAAGCACATATTGTAAATGGTCACTTAAAGACAATTTGTACTAAACTATATTGGAATCTGACAAGCGGATTCAGAGAAGATGAATTTTATAGTGACGGCATTTTACACCCTTCCTGCTACCGCAGCAACAAAACTTGTGTTTAAAATTTATATCTTTGAACACATTTGAAAGAGAATCAATCCTGTGAAGTTTTGTTGAAATTTGCCCAGTGTATTAGGATAAGATGGCATTTGAAGCTAAAAGGTCAATTTACACATTTTCTGATGCCGCCTGGTAACGGGTCTGTATATAGCGCAGACGCATTACGCAGACAAATGGATTATAGAGGGGGAAAGCAGACGGGTATCGGAAAACGCAGACGACCAATCAGATGCCGTATTTGTGTGTATTTTATATACTAGGTGTTGACGAGTTCACACGTCAGCGCACACTTATTAAATGTATATGGTGTTGTTTAGTTTGCAAAATGTATTTTTAATTACTTTCATCCCAAAAAGGTTTTTTAAAACAATGTTTATAAAATCGAAAATTATAATTTTCGATTGTACATTACTTATTTGTCGTTCGTTTCTGGGGACACCTATGCCTTTCAATTTTGTATCTGGGGAAGATTCTGTTTTAAGTTTGTCATTAAGTGCTTTCGGATTATCGGCCAGTCCAACGTCTTTTATTACTTTTAATACTGATGGCTTTGTTCTTTTATGTTGTCTTGAGTTTCGTTTTCGGTTCCCGTGACACAAACCTTGATAAAGTTCACTTTCACCATAATACACAATCAAAGTACGTCCATTATAGTCTGCATCTTTGAATCTAAACACCTGTCTTTTAAAATTTTGATTCACTTGGCCCTGATTGTTGATTACAAAACACATTTTTTCTATTGTCTTTCCTTCTGATATATACGCTTTTTTACCATAATTTCTCCACATGTATCCGTCTGCGCGCCAATCGTCTTTTTTAGAAGGATCTTCGGAATCACTATAAATAAATATTGTATTACTAGATGGTCTGTAAGGGGGCTCGGTTGTGGTACTGTCTGGTAGATTTAGGTTTAAAATATCGCCCGCTTCACCGTGTGTAATAACTCTGTCGTTTTTCATAAACATAGGACAATCGGGACGGCCACCTACTAATATCTGTAAATCTGTACTTAATATAAATGTCTCTGCTGTTTCAATTAATCGGACGTGATGCAAAGTGTGTGTTCGTCTGGTAAATGTTGGTGTTCGTATGGTAAGTCTTGATGTAGGTTTGGTAAGCACTGGAGTTGGTCTGGTGGGAGTGTTTGTTCGTCTAATAGGCGATTGTACAGGTGTAGGTCTGGATCTAGTAGGCGATTGTACAGGTGTAGGTCTGGGTCTAGTAGACGATTGTACAGGTGTAGGTCTGGTAGGTACTGGCGTTGGTCTGGTAATGATAGTTTCTGGTGAAGGTCTTGTAGGCGCTTGTACAGGTGTAGGTCTGATAGGCGCTTGTACATGTGTAGGTCTGATAGGCGATTGTACATGTGTAGGTCTGATAGACGCATGTACAGGTGTAGGTCTGATAGGCACTTGTACAGATGTATGTCTGATAGGCGCTTGTACAGGTGAAGGTCTGATAGGCGCTTGTACAGGTGAAAGTCTTGTCGTAGTGGGTGTTAGTGTATGTCGCCGTACTGCAGCTTCAATGGATGATGTTAACGTCTGGGTGCCGTCGTAGCTCAGGTGGAGTCCATCTTTACTCAACAAGTTTCGTTTGGCTTCAAACATGGTGAAGAAGTCAGTATGTTGAATAACCTGTATCCAAGAAACCTTTTTCGACAGTTCATGGATGTTGTAGTTTACGATTCCTGCTTCTTCGTTCCAACGCTCTAGGTAATGTAGTCTCAGCTGGCTACCAGGGAAGAGATTCTGTGCTCTCGGTAAGACTTCCGAAATAACAACAGTGCAGCTTGGTGATGCTTGACGGATTTCATAGCACAAAGACTCTATGTCATTAACTACTGCTTCTGGAGACTTCGAAGTTATGTCATTCGCACCAAAGACCTAAGCTTTTCTGTTGAAAGTAGCATAAAACGGTATATTCTCGATTATTAGGTCTTTGTTCGCACCAACCATAATAACAACTACCTACAAATTAAAGAATAATTGTTACTTATGGTCAATCTCACATTTAATTTGGAACACATGGAATATAGAGGGAAAATGCAGACCAGTATTGAAATTGGCACCGCTTAAGTCGATTGAAAGCAGATCGAAGTGCGAAATCGGACGGACAATGCAGACAAATGGAATATAGAGGAAAAACGCAGACCAGTATCGACAAAACGCAGACCGCCAATCAGAAACAGTTATTTATTGGGGGTGTGTCTCAAATATTTTTTTTTTTTTTACATATCATGTTTCATTTAAAGTCACGGACAATGTTTATATATTAACTTTTTTCCAAATAATCAATAAAAAAATATATGATATGAAAAAGAGGAATTACTTCAATAGATCGTAAATGCAGGTAAAACTAAAAAAATGACATTTTAAAATACAATTCTTGAAATTTATTGGCGGTATAACTTTTCGAAATATAGTATCTCTTCTACTCAAGTATCTTAATTGGCTATCTGCCATTTCTAAATATAGAAGAACTAAATTAAAATAATTATTATAAGTTGCATGTTCCTTTTTTTATTCACTTTCACCTAATGCAAACGTTTTTATGTTATCTTCATTAGATCTGAAATAACCAAAATGAAATTACATATTTAAAATCTGAATTTTGAACAGTATTATCAAAATTTATATCAACACATCCCTGTTTTTAATTACGAAGACATCTGATCGTAAAATAGTAAGCTAAAATAACAATCGAAACGACATCGTCTGATAATCGATAAACTACATCACCATAGGAACAGGTCCCGGCAGGTCCCCGGCAGGTTCAAGTCCCGGCAGACCCCGGTCCCGGCAAATAGTAGTCCCCAAGGAGTGATCTCCCTTTTACACAACTTCCGGGGGAATGTCGAAATCTGAAAATCAATTGGTAAGTGGGTAGCTTTATTGTCTCAATTGCTTAGTTTTCATTGCCTGCAACACTAATTGAATGATTTATTTTTATAATCAAGTCATATATTCAAAGGTCAACCTACTGCTGCTGTAATAACCTCACTATAATTTTCGTTGGACCCTAGTCCAATTATTTTAGACTTTCGGTTTTATCTCCTCTGTCATTTCATTTATTGGTCAACTCGCGTATGCAGGATAATAACAAAATGAAAAATGAGCATACGCGATGTCTTTCTTTGTAGGACTAGCTGGACCCGTGTCTTTGCTGCATTGAATTAAATTAAGAGGGAGCCGACAAGCCTTTAGCCTTTAGTTTACATTGCTCCGAAGTCTGTCAGCTAATTTCATTGGTTTTGTATTTTATCTGTCTTTGTGAAATTAATATGAAAAGCAAGTGCATCTGTCACTGACTTCACCATTTTCATGGTCATCATCTTAGCCAAGAAGAATTTGAAACCACTTTTTGTCACAATTTCGAGCTATATATACCCATCCACAACATGTTCAAAATTCATCCTATAACAGTTATGCTAATTTTTCATTTTGTTATCATCCGGCATATGTGACATCTTTCTCTTTCCTTTCAATTTACTTTCACATATTCTGACCATGAATTTGGTCGTAACTTTTGGGGACGTTTCAAGGGAAATCTAGCGAATGCAATATATGTCAAAATGACTCGTACAAAAATGCACATATCAGATAAAATTTATCTACCTTAAATGTCAGGGTTTCCGCTGTAATTCGCCAAACACGCCAATGGCGAAAAAAAAAAAAAAATGGCTGAAAAATGATTCGCCGTAAACTGTTGTTTTTTATACACGAAATTCCCTTTACTAAACTTCTCGATCTGGCCGTAAATCTGCATAACACACAGCCGAATACACAGTACACAACGAATCGTGTCACACGCCAAGGTGCTAACATTGGGAGTAAACAGCGTATCTTTTATCACCTACTCGTATCGGTTGTATGTTTAATAACTGATTGAAATAACGACACACGCTGATGATTGTTTATAGTTTGCGCCTTTGACTTAATTAATAATATGTTAATCAAAACTTATTAAGTAGGTAAACAAATCATCTAGGTAGCGCTTTTATTTATTACAAAAAAGACGAAATCGGCAATTGAAAATAAATTTCCTATTGGAATCGTGTAAACAAAACATCGTCTTCGTCAATCTTTGATCATATATCCGTGTGTTATTAAGATGTTAATTGCAATTATCAAGGCCCTCATCTTCTTGAAATGAAAAATTAGTATTGATAATTTTGACGGCGTTATTTATAAATAAGTCGCTAAGCATCAACTATTTGGGTGGGTGGGGTACTATTTCCCGCCGATTGGTTAGGAAAACATTTTACGCCAGCTTTCAAAATAAAAATAAATGAAAATAACTTCAAACAATGCATTTTAACACTTTTGTTATGCTTTTGGTCTGCGGAATTTTCTTACGCACGATCTCGCATACGGCCTAAAATACATGCTTGAAAGTGAATTTGTTTACGTAATTAACGCAACATTTCACATGAGTAGGAACACTGAATATTTTTTTTATGAATCTTCATATTGATGGTGGATACCAGAAATCTTTTGAACTTGCATTAGCCCATTGTAATTGGAAAAAACATAACAAGTAGGAGGATCTGTGGTTATTTAACCTTTTCATTGACCATACTAGGCTGATACAATATCAAATGGATTTAGAAGCATTTAGATTGATAAAATCATTAAAGTTAGAGAAACGGATTGGACAAAAAAGAATGAGAACCATGATAAAATAATAATAATAAAAAGAATGGAACATGTTTAAGGGTTTTGTTTATTTTTTTATTTAGTAAAATTATAATCATTTTATGACATTTCATGTATTGGTGAACCATGATGAAATAATATTTTTTTTAGCTGTATTGATACACCATATCACAACATTTAGTCAATGACAGAACACACATTAAAAGTGCTAGGTATGCTTAAAATAGTGTATATCGATACAGCTGAACAAAAAAAAATGTCCCGAACCCTCCCCCTTGCGTAACAAAATTGTGGTTTAATGTGGCCAAAAAAATATATGGTCCAGTGGAAACCCTGAATGTATATAATAATATACAAATGATCTTACTCTTATTTTTGTGTGTTTTAAACCATTCTAAATCCAGCCTGTCATGGTGGATAGGATTTACATAGATTTAACCCTTTCCCTCATACGGCAATTCGGCAGCAGACAACTTTGAATGTGTATTTTGTCAAAAAATATAAAATCTCCATAATTGAATGGATAACCTATGACTAAAAGTGGTAAACATTGTGGCAAAAGGAGAAATTTCTTCTTTTGTCACTATGTTTTCAAAAAAACGTCTGCTGCAGAGGCGTCAGAAAGCGTCTATATGAGGGAAAGGATTAAGTGATAAAGAGGTAAGCTGTATATTTTTTAGGCTCAATTAAATTTTATAATTTTGATAACTATTTATATGGTGTCACTAAACAGAGTCTGGTGGTCAAATATCCCATTATATCAATGCTTTGTTGTGTTTTTGTATTGAAATGAATTATTCAAAGTGTTATATATCTTATAAATTAAAAATAGTAATGTATTTGCCTATTTTAGTTCACTTACATATGAATATAGAAATATGATATGCGTGACAGATTTTAATTAAATTCTGTTTTATTAATTAGTTGGTGAAATAATAATATGTTTTGGTCACATATATATTAATATATATTATATATATTTACTTTTTATAACTTAAAAATCGAATAAAACATAGTTACTGCTCCGTAATGACAAGACTAACAGTCTCCACTGTCACACATATCATATTTCTATATTCATACGAAAATGGCCTAAAATAGGCAAATACATTATTATTTTTTATTTATATGATACAATTACACTTTATTTTATTCATTTCAATATAAATACACAATAACACATTGATATACTGGGATATATGACCTCCAGACTCTACCGGACTCTTCCAGATTCTACCAGACTCTGTTTAGTGATACCCCTATTTATCTATTAAGTCGATGCAACAGCTGTCAATGATGTAAAAATCATGATATCGCTGATTGCACTGGTCAGATAATTGCAAAAGGAATTTGCAACAGAGAATTTAGATGTAGCTTGCTAAATAAATAACAGATGATTAAACGAGCATGCGAAAAAGTCTAAATGATTTGTACTTACTTCTATTTTCCATGGACTGAAAATGTTGTGTTACAATCTTGATGATATTCCTGTAAGTGTAAAGCCCAAGTATCTTGGTAAATATATGGAAGATCTCTTTAAATGAAAGTATTAATAATCATTCTTGAAAACATTGTGGCAAAATGAGAAATTTTCCTTTTGCCATGTTGTTTTTAAAATTCGTATTGAAAAGTATTTAACCCTTTCCCACATACAACAAATTTGCAGCTTACAACTTGAAAAACATGCAGACAAAAATATTAAAAAAATATATAAATGAAAATGTATTTATTAAAAGAAGTTGGAAACAATTTGATAAAAGGAGAAATTGCTCCTGTTTGACTTAAAACATCAAAAATTTAGGTTGAAGTAAGGGGCCAAGTTATAATATCTAAGGTACGACTGTCAGTTTTTGCTAATTGTACAATATCCATTAATATGAGCCATGATATGGTGTCCAGGAATTTGTGTTACATCAAATATTTGTTGGTACTTATGTTTGAAAAAGTATATGTTAAATAGTTTAAAAATAAGTCAGAACTGTTAGAAATATTAATGTATATATGCCATCAACCTTTAAATTTTTTAATAGAACTGCTAATTCATTTAAATTACACATTTCTAGTGCATTTTGCAGGTATCCTCGACGACATTTTCATTTGGTAGGTGTTTGAAAACCAAATCAAAATTTATTTATTTTTGTGCAAAGCCTGCAAACTTATTTGTGTGAAATAGTAACTAAACGCATTACTTGTACATAATGACAATTCTGCAGCAGTCGACTTTGAACATATTTTGTCAAAAGTAGAAAATCTCTATAATTGAATCGAAAACCTATGACTAAAAGTGGAAAACATTGTGGAAAAAGGAGAAATTGCACGTTTTGTGCAATTTCTTCTTTTGTCATTATGTTTTCAAATAGCTGTCTGCTGCAGAGGCGTCAGAAAGCGTCTATATGAGGGAAAGGGTTAATGTCATAACGTGTTGTTGTGGGATTCATAGTGATATTCTGACACAATGAGTCAATACATCATGTCTGAAAATTTGTTATATGTCACAACATTTTTTGTATTTATACTTAGCCTATCGCCTAGGGAGAAACATGAAATTGTCGCTTCTATCTACAACATTAATTGTCAACCTATTTTTGACAGTTTGTGTCAACATTACAGGTTGAGAAAAGTTTCTGTGAGACTTGCAAAAACATTGTCAGATCTTCCAGTGTGTTAACTACATTCCGTGATGGAGCATAACAAATCATTAATGTACAAAAAATTAACATTAATTCAAAAATGTTTATAATAATAATAAAGTTTAGTGATAGTTTTAGAATAATAAATAATTCAAAAGTATTTATAACAATAGTAATGAAAATACAATGTATAATTTGATTGTTTTAGACATAAAAGGCACATAGAACGTTACTATACATAATCGCCAAAGACAATCTACGCCAAGAAAGCAATGTCCTGGGCAAGTGACTTACCTGAGGAGTTGGTGTGTCGTCCCACAGGACTTGTCATACTCACTGGACTGGATGTTACTTATAACGCCGTTCACAAGTCGATATGGGACACATTCTGTAACAACAGGAGACACGACAGAGTACCCCTACAGTTCCAAGTTGTTCCTGGGGACCACGAATACCCAAAATGTCGGACAAATAAGGTATGGATTACATCACTTTCAATATTTCTTATTAGCAATATGATTTCGGACAGAAATGTAGATGCAGACAAGTAGAACTCCATAATATATAAAGTGCAGTCGCCATTCAAAACTCAAAACTTATATTTATATAGAGACCTTTGTGGAGGAGTAAAACAGGTTTTAACTCCACAATATATATAATGCAAAAGTTATTTATATATATAGAGACCTATATAAGGACCAGTAAATAGGTGTCAGGGGTGGCGAAATCCATTGTCCGTATTGCCCAGCTTGTCCCAGAGCATGTACGGACAAGTGAAATTTTGTAGGGATTAACTATATAAATATCATACGGACAAGTGCAAAATAGCATTTTGAAAAAACGGACAAGTAAGTCAAAATCATATTTCGCCACCCCTGGACCGTGTTCACTCCGCAATATATATATAATACCTCCAGCACTCAAAACTCAAAGTTGATTTATACAGAGGCCTATGTAAGAAGGAGTAAACGGGTGTTCACTCTGTAGTATACTGTATTTATCAAATAACTTGCACTCCAGGAGTGACATAAATATCATATGTAACTAGTTACATAAATAGCCGACTCACAGCACGCGTGTGACGTCACTTTAAATGAAAGCATATTGTTTAAAGAGAATAAACTCGATAAATCGAATGTTATAAGTGCCTTGTTGCTAAATTTGTATAAAATCAAAAGGTTATTGGTAGGGACTACTTTTTACAGTGGAAGTATGCATTAGAACTTCGGGGTGAACTTTCGGTCACTGTTTATATGAGGACGAAGAAAGATCGATTTAAAGATTGAAAACAATCTTTTTATGGTGTTATGTGATAAATAGAATCTTACATTCATGCTTATTTGTTATTGTTTTTATGAAACGAGTTGACTGAAACGAATATGACGCTCGGCAGAGCCTCACGTCATATTATTTCAGTCAACTCGTTTCATAAAAACAATAACAAATAAGCACTCCTCTATATATATAATGCAGTCGGCACTAAAAACTCAAAGTTTATTGATACAGAGTCCTATATAAGAAAGAGTAAAACAGGTGTTCACTCTGCAATATATTACAAATTCTCTGTGGTACGTAGTAAAGCAGAGAATGCTTGTCTTAACACGGTAAACACACAAAGGGTTATTGTGTATTGTAGTTGCACGGGATGTGCGCTCGGGTATGAGTATATATAAGGTAGTTATAGGGCGTGTTTGTCAGTTCCACGCTAGACTTCGCTCGTTAGACTGCTTACACAGAATGCTATTCGATTATTTTGAAAGTTATAGGGCTTCACACATTAGACTAGGTTGAAATCCGACAGCCTGATTTCCCTAGGGGTATTCTGTGAAACACTGGTTGTTTCGCGCATGCCACGGATGCACGGTTCCTCTTTAAAAAAGGGGTTTTACGTGGGTGGCCAGGACCCTTTTGATGGGAAATATATGTATGTGAAGCTTGCTAAATGAAAATTACTTACTATAAGTATAAAAATTGGTGGATTGGGATAATCTTAATACATGTAAATTTATGTATATATGCATGTGCTGTTTGCGCATATTGGTTGCTCTGTCTAACAATAAAGTGCTCGTCTGGGCCGTTGCAAGAAAGGTGTTGTTGTTTTGTATTTGGGAAGGTGTTCAGACGTTATATAATGCCTCCAGCACTCAAAACTCAAAATTGATTTATACAGAGGCCTATGTAAGAAGGAGTAAACAGGTGTTTACTCTGCAATATATATAATGCTGTTGGCACTAAAATGTCAAAGTTTTTTTTATACAGAGACCTATATAAGAAGCAGTAAATAGGTGTTCATTCTGCAATATGTATAATGGAGTCAGCACTCTAAACTCAAAGTTGATAGATATAGAGGCTTATACAAGGACCAGTAAACAGGTGTTTGTTTTGATAAATACAGAGGCCTATATATTAAAGACTAGTAAACAGGTGTTTGTGTCCCTGCAAGATCTATCTTTTTACTCATTTTCCTCTTTGCGCCTTAAGATGTTTTCATCTGCTGTATTGTTGGCTGCAACACTTTTAAACATATAGATTTTTTCCTGCAAATTTTTGTTGAAATAGAATCTAAATGTCAATCGGTTGGATCTCAGGACATCTCTTGAGTATACAAGGACCTGATCTGGATTCAAACTGGGTGCATAGGTCATGAATTATTGGGGTAATCCACTGATTCTGTGAAAAGTGTAAAACCCTATGATGTGGTATTCAAAAGAATTGTCTCACCAAGTGTTTCTTGTACAGTGTACGAAATAGCAGTGGTCCTTTGATGCCTGGCCAGCAACCTTTGGTTCGGACCGGTGTATCAGTTCCTTCTGCCAGTGGAAATTTACATGTAATCATAACAACAAAACATTTAAGATTTAATGACCAGTGAATTTTAAATGTTAATTTCAGGGACTTCTTGTATAGACTTGATTAGAACGAGTCTTTAAGAAATGGTTAGGAATTCAACATTTTGCCTCACACCGTTTTAACATCTTTGTAGTAGATAACTGCTAAAAAAAATGTGGATGTAAAAGAAATAGATCAGATACAGTTTTATTTTTATTGATACATGCTCCGAATTTCAAATGCAAATGATCTATGAATGTTCTTGGGGTGTTTGTGAAGGTTCAAAATCATATATTCAAATCATTATAATAGCAAAATCCTTTTCCTCATATATACGCTTGGGTACATCATTATCACAAATGATGTAGATCAACATTTACAGCAAGATTTAGATTTTCAACTGTTTTCATAATTTTTAGCTCGACTATTCGAAGAATATGAGAGCTATACTACTCACCCTGGCGTCGGCGTCCACGTCACACTTTGGTTAAGGTTTTGCATGCGAGTTCTTAAATACTACATGTATTGCATTGACACTTTCTACAACCCTACCAAACTATCACACCAATGTAGATTATTAAGTTAGATAACTCTGTCCTGCATTTTATGCAAGTTATGGCCCTTTTTTTACTTAGAAATTCTGGTTAAAGTTTTGCGTGCAACTAAATTAAGAGTCCATATCTCAGTATTTACTTGATGCATTGCATTGAAACTTTTTACAACCCTACCCAATTATCACACCTGTGTAGATTATCAAGTAAGATAACTCTATGCTGCATTTTATGCAAGTTATGGCCCTTTATTTACTTAGAAATGCTGGTTAAAGTTTTGCGTGCAACTAAATTAAGAGTCTATATCTCAGTATATACTTGATGCATTGCATTGAACCTTTATACAACCCTACCCAATTATCACACCTATGTAGATTATCAAGTTAGATAACTCTATCCTGCATTTTATGCAAGTTATGGCACTTTTTTTACTTAGAAATTCTGGTTAAAGTTTTGCGTGCAACTAAGTTAAGAGTCCATATCTCAGTATTTACTTGATGCATTGCATTGAAACTTTTTACAACCCTACCCAATTATCACACCTGTGTAGATTATCAAGTAAGATAACTCTATGCTGCATTTTATGCAAGTTATGGCCCTTTATTTACTTAGAAATGCTGGTTAAAGTTTTGCGTGCAACTAAATTAAGAGTCCATATCTCAGTATATACTTGATGCATTGCATTGAACCTTTATACAACCCTACCCAACTATCACACCTATGTAGATTATCAAGTTAGATAACTCTATCCTGCATTTTATGCAAGTTATGGCACTTTTTTTACTTAGAAATTCTGGTTAAATTTTTGCTGCAACTAAGTGAAGAGTCCATATCTCAGTATTTACTTGATGCATTGCATTGAAACTTTTTACAACCCTACCCAACTATCACACCTGTGTAGATTATCAAGTAAGATAACTCTATCCTGCATTTTATGCATGTTATGGCCCTTTATTTACTTAAAAATTCTGGTTAAAGTTTTGCGTGCAACTAAATTAAGAGTCCATATCTCAGTATATACTCGATGCATTGCATTGAAACTTTCTACAACCCTACCCAACTATCACACCTATGTAGATTATCAAGTTAGATAACTCTATCCTGCATTTTATGCAAGTTATGCCACTTTTTTTACTTAGAAATGCTGGTTAAAGTTTTGCGTGCAACTAAATTAAGAGTCCATATCTCAGTATATACTTGATGCATTGCATTGAACCTTTATACAACCCTACCCAACTATCACACCTATGTAGATTATCAAGTTAGATAACTCTATCCTGCATTTTATGCAAGTTATGGCACTTTTTTTACTTAGAAATTCTGGTTAAATTTTTGCTGCAACTAAGTGAAGAGTCCATATCTCAGTATTTACTTGATGCATTGCATTGAAACTTTTTACAACCCTACCCAACTATCACACCTGTGTAGATTATCAAGTAAGATAACTCTATCCTGCATTTTATGCATGTTATGGCCCTTTATTTACTTAAAAATTCTGGTTAAAGTTTTGCGTGCAACTAAATTAAGAGTCCATATCTCAGTATATACTCGATGCATTGCATTGAAACTTTCTACAACCCTACCCAACTATCACACCTATGTAGATTATCAAGTTAGATAACTCTATCCTGCATTTTATGCAAGTTATGCCACTTTTTTTACTTAGAAATTCTGGTTAAAGTTTTGCGTGCAACTACATAAAGAGACCATCTCTTAGTAAATACTTAATGCATTGCATTGAAACTTTCTACAACCCTACCCAACTATCACATCTATGTAAACAATCAAGTATGATTACTCTATCCAGCATTTTATGCAAGTTATGGACCTTTTTGGACTTAGAAAGTCTGGTTAAAGTTTTGCAACTATTGAAGATTATCAAGTATGATTACTCCTGCATTTTATGCAAGTTATGGCCTTTTTGGACTTATAAATTCTGGTTAAAGTTTTGCATGCAACTACATAAAGAGACCATCTCTTAGTAACTACTTGATGCATTGCATTGAAACTTTATACAGCCCTTACCAACCATCACATCTATGTAAACAATCAAGTATGATTACTCTATCCATCATTTTATGCAAGTTATGGACCTTTTTGGACTTCTGGTTAAAGTTTTGCAACTACATTTAGAGTGTAATCTCAGTTACAACTTGAAAAATTGTATTGAAACTTTATACAACCTTTCCCAATTGCACAACTATAAACACAACCAATTAAGATAACTCTATCCTGTATATGGTGCAAATTGTAGCCTTTTTTTACTTAGAAATTATAGTTAAAGGTTTGCGTGAAACTACATTAAGAGTCTTTATCTTAGTAACTACTTTATGCATTCCATTGAAAGGTTATACAACCCTTTCTAACCATCACACCTATGAAAATAATCATGTTAAATAACACTATCCTGCATATAATGCAAATTATCACCCACTAAGAAATTGTGGTTAATGTTTTGCATGCAACTACATTAGAGTCCATTATCTCAGTAACTTAAATAAGCGGTGGAATAGTCAGTTAAAAAGGAACCTATTTCTCTTCTACAAATCTTGGACATATGAAAAATGTGTAATACTCGTCTTCTTAAAAAATAACATCTTTGGTCAATAAAATAAAAGCTGATTCAATCCTCTCTAATTATGCTATCATGTCGATCCAATTCAGCATTAAGTTTATGACTGGGACATCTAAATCTAGTGAGAGCTTTTTAGCTCACCTATGCACGAAGTGCAAGGTGAGCTATTGTGATCACATTTTGTCCGGCGTCCGTCCGTCGTGCGTCGTCAACATTTGAGCTTGTTAACACTCTACAGGCTACATTTTGCATCCAATCTTCATGAAAGTTTATCAGAACGTTCTTCTCCATAAAATCTTGGACAAGTTCGAAACCGGGCCATATGAGGTCAAAAACTAGGTCACTAGGTCGAATTGAAGGGAAATCTTGTTAACACTCTGGAGGCCACATTTTCAACTTGAGCATGTTGAAACTTTATCAGAATGTTTGTCTTGATGATATGTAGGTCAAGTTAGAACATGGGTCACGTCGGGTCAAAGAGTAGGTCACTAGGTCAAATTGAAGGAAAATCTCGTTAACACTCCAGAGGCCGCAATTTTTGCTTCAGCAGTTTGAAATTTTGTCAAAATGTTTGTCTTAAAAATATCTAATTCAAGTTCGAATATGGGTTATGCTGGGTCAAAAACTAGGTCACTAGGTCAAATTGAAGGAAAATCTTGTTAACACTTTTGATGCCGCATTTTTTGCTTCAGCAGCTTGAAATTTGGTCAGAATGTTTGTCTTAAAGATATCTAGGTCAAGTTCAAATATGGGTCATATTGGGTCAGAAACTAGGTCACTAGGCCAAATTGAGGGAAAATCTTGTTAACTCGGTAGAAGCCGCATGTTTTGCTTCAGCGGCTTGAAATTTGTTCAGAATGTTGAGCTGAATGATATCTAGGCCAAGTTCGAATATGGGTCATGTGGGGTCAAAAACTAGGTCACTAGGCCAAATTGAAGGAAAATCTTGTTTACACTTTGGATGCCGCATTTTTGCTTCAGCAGCTTGAAATTTTGTCAGAATGTTTGTCTTAAAGATATCTAGTTCAAGTTCAAATATGGGTCATATTGGATCAGAAACTAGGTCACAAGGCCAAATTGAGGGAAAATCTTGTTAACTCTGTAGAAGCCGCATGTTTTGCTTCAGTGGCTTGAAATTTGGTCAGAACGTTTGTCTAAATGATATCTAGGCCAAGTTCGGATATGGGTCATGCAGGGTTAAAAACTAGGTCACTAGGCCAAATTGAAGGGTAATCTTGCTAACACTCTGGATACTGCATTTTAAATTTCAGCATGATAAAATTTTATCAGAATGTTTTTTACTTGATGATATGTAGGCCAAGTTCGAATATGGGTCATGCTGGGTCAAAAACTAGGTCACTAGATCAAATTGAAGGAAAATCTTGTGAACACTTTGGATGCCGCATTTTTTGCTTCAGCAGCTTGAAATTCTGTCAGAATGTTTGTCTGAATTATATCTAGGTCAAGTTCGAATATAGGTCATATTCGATCAGAAACTAGGTCAATAAAGGAAAATATTGTTCAAACTCCGGAGGCCGCATAATACTTTGAGCAAGTTGAAACTTTGTCAGAATGTTGTCTTGATGATATCTAGTCCATGTTGGAATATGGGTCATATCAGGTAAAAAAATATAGATCACTAGGCCAAATGAAGGAAAATATTGTTAACACTGTGGAGGTTGCATTCAGAATAATTGTCTTGATGTGTTTTGCATTGCAATACATTGTATAATTAAGGTGAGCGATCCAGGGCCATCATGGCCCTCTTGTTGTAGATTGAAAGATAGGTTCATTTTTATAGGTTTCCATGTTAACCCTTTCCCTCATATAGACACTTTCTGACGCCTCTGCAGCAGACGGCTTTTTGAAAACATAGTGACAAAAGAAGAAATTGCACAAAACATGCAATTTCTCCTTTTGCCACAATGTTTTCCACTTTTAGTCATAGGTTATCCATTCAATTATGGAGATTTTCTATGTTTTGACAAAATACGTTCAAAGTTGTCTGCTGCAGAATTGTCGTATGAGGATTTAAAATCTTTATAAGTATTGCATCTCAAGGAATCATACCGCCTCTGTGGTGTATAGATAGAGCGTCCGCCTCGGGTTCAGGAGGGCGCAGGTTCTATCCCTGGCTGGGTCATTCTAAAGACTTTTATAATGGTAGTAATGGCTGCCCTCCTTAAATGCCCGGGGTTGCGGGGTTAGCATTATGACGGACTGACTGACTGGTGTTAGGTTAAATGGACCAACCAGGAAACGCTGTGATATAACTGAAAACTTGTAAAACACTTATTGATCAATCAAAAATCGAAGAGTCATTTATGTTGGCATGCCAATTTTGTGTAACACGGTCCGACGTGCTGTTTGATACTTGATAAGAATTTATTGCAATTACCAACTCCTTCAGAAATCCAGACATTACAAAACACAGATGTGTATAATAAATCTTTGACTGGTATGGTATCATAAGTTTTAAGGTCAAAGCTGTTATAATTATACGCTGCTTGTACAACTAGATTTAAAACAGTTAAAGGTGCTAAACTCCAGATGCAGATCAAAATTTTGAATTGTTGAAACGAATGCAAAAATTGCTAATAGTGATAACAAAGTAAGTAATAACTAATAAGTAGTTCAAAACTAATTTGGCAGTAAATGTTGAAAAACTGTCAATTGAAAGTCATGAAAATGTACAGAACTTGGCTTACTGGGTATGTCTACCCAGTAAAAATGAAGCCAAAACGATTAATATTTAGTTTATGGTACTGGAAAATGAAATTATTACTCTTAATTTTATGCCAGAAATATGATTCTAATATTTCAAGACAATGTTTGAACAGTTTTAAACTGACTATACTATCTATAATCTGGAGTTCAGAGCCTTTAAGATCACGATTAGATGTTGTGAGGACATTCACTTCTCACAATGTCCCTAAAGGTCAGTTTTCATGTGATGCATCACATTGTGTAATTGAAACCAGTCAACCACCTCTGAAAATATGATTTGCTGTAATTGTTTACATTTTCCAGAGACAGTCATATGAATGGTATATCCCTAAAGGTATCGTAAAGAGAACTTGGATGAGAAAACACCTGAACTTGGTACCGGCGGTTGTTGTTGTTTTCTACGACCTTGACTGGGACGAGAACATGTGGAAAGAAAAACAGATGGAGTGCGCCACTAGAGTAGAAATTGTCAGGTAATGATTGGATTAATTTTGGTTTTACACAATTTCCAACATTATTTCAGTTCCCAGTATATCATGGCGACTGGCACACCTTCCAAGAGATGTGACTCACACACTAGTTCTCAACAAAACACATTATGACTGTATGACTGTTGTCAATCATCAAATAGAATGAAAGGCCGACTTAGTATGTGAATGCCTGACCCCGAGATCGATACTCACAAACGACTAGCAATCACAGCTCTATTTTCTGAAACTTCACTGTCTTTTATGGGCTTTTGTTTTGAACTCTCTGTTATAAATGCTTTACAACAGTTTACAATGCTTCATTTTGTTTTACAGAAACGGTTTACAAGATTTGATTTGGTTTAAAAGAAACAGATTACAAGCCTTAATTTGGTTTTAGAGAAACAGTTTACAATGTTTATTTTGGTTTTACAAATAAAGTTAACAATGTTGATTTTGGTTTAACAAGTAAAGTCTACAATGTTTAATTTGGTTTTAAAGAATTCTTTTACAAGAATTGATTTGGTTTTACAGAAACAGTTTACAAGGGCGAGGAACAAAGATATCTGTTGTGTTGATCCAGAAGAATGCTCCACTCCCACCTGGTGAAGATGTTGTAGCAGCCGAAAGGGCAGCGTCTTTATGTAGTTCTTGTGATTTGTCCGCCAAACATCTATATGTTCTTCCACAAACAGATCATCTTATTGGATACATCATTAGGTGAGTTTGATGATGCAGCAAACGTTTGATCCCTGTCCTAAGAGGATGGAAGGACATTACATTAGTTTTATTATACATGTACTGTAAAGATTTATAGAATTACACAACAATGAGAACATTGATCATGTCTTAGTGAAATAATAATTCCCCTGGGATGTTTACAGTTACCCAACTGATATGAAAATAGGCTACATATAACCTCACTTACATCGTAAAACACATACTGTTTTTTACGTGTCATGACACTTTAATTTAACTAAAACATATGACCTCACTTACATCATAATACAAATAAATGTCATGAAACTTTCATCAAACTATGACATATAACCTCACTTGCATCACAATACACATACACATTATGAAACTTTAAGAAAAATATGACATAAAACCTCACTTACATCATAATACACATCATGAAACTTTCATTATGTCTCCCCCCCATACATGGGGGTAACATATTGTTTTTGCCCGTTCCTTCCTTCCTTCCGTCCGTCCTTCTGTCTGTCGCACTTGTTTCCACTGAATAACTGACGAACGCTTGGGCGTAGGAACTTCATACTTGGTATGCAGGATTGTCATGACCAGTAGATGACCCCTATTTTGTTTGATTTTGAGGTCACAGAAACATTCACCGGAACAAATTTTTTTACTCAATTACCAATACTTAGTGTGCAGGTTGGTCCTAATTAGTAGATGACCCCTATTGATTTTGCGATTACAAGGTCAAAGGTCAAGGTCATGGTAACCTTTTTACTCAATAACTCAAGAACACTTATGCCCTGGAACTTCATACTTGGTGTGCAGGTTGGTTCTAACCTGTAGATGACCCCTATTGATTTTTACTCCATCATTTCTTTTCCTCACCTACGACCACACAAATGGGGAGACAAGCGCTTTTTCAAAAAAGCAATATCTCTAGTTTAACTATGACATGTAACCTCACTTACATCACAATACACATACATGTCATGAAACTTTCATAAAACTATGACATGTAACCTCACTTACATCACAATCCACATACATGTCATGAAACTTAATTAAACTATGACTTGGAACCTCACTTACATCACAATATACATCATGAAACTTTCATTAAACCATGACATGAAGACCTCACTGACATCACAATACACATACATGTCATGAAACTTTCATAAAACTATGACATAAAACCTCACATCACAATATACATCATGAAACTTTCATTAAACTAGGACCTTAAACCCCACTTACATCACAATATATCTACACATCATGAAACCTTCATTAACATAAGACTTAAAACCTTACTTACATCACAATACACATACATGTTATGAAACTTTCATTAAACCATGACATAAAAACTCACTTACATCACAAAACTTTCCTTAAACTTAGGACCTAAAACCCCACTTACAATACAATATACATACGCATCATTAAACTTTAATTAAACTATGACATATAACCTCACTTACTTCACAATATACTTACACATCGTGAAACTTTCATAAACATATGACATAAAACCTCACTTACATCATAATACACATACATGTCATGAAAATGTCATAAAAATATGTAATAAAACCTCACTTACATCATAATACACATCATGAAACTTTCATTAGCCCTTTCCCACATACAACAAATCTGCAGCAGACGACTTTGAAAACATACCCGAAAAAGATTGGAAACTCCCTTTAATTGAAAGTACAATAATTGAAGAGTTAAAAACATGGTGACAAAATGGAGAAATTGCTTGTATTGAGCAATTTCTTCTTTTGTTGCCATGTTTTTCAAAAAGTCGTCTGCTGCAGAGGCTTCAGATAGCATTTATATGAGGGAAAGGGTTAAACTATGACATAAAACCTCACTTACATCATAATACACTTACACGTTATGGAACTTTCTTTAAACAAGGACATTAAACCTCACTTACATCACAATACACTTACACATTATGAAATTTTCTTTAAACTATGACATTAAACCTCACTTACATCACAATACACATACACATTATGAAACTTTCATTAAACTAGGACATTAAACCTCACTTACATCACAATACACATACACGTTATGAAACTTTCTTTAAACAAGGACATTAAACCTCACTTACATCACAATACACATACACATTATGAAACTTTCTTTAAACTATGACATTAAACCTCACTTACATCACAATACACATACACGTTATGGAACTTTCTTTAAACTATGACATTAAACCTCACTTACATCACAATACACAAACACGTTATGGAACTTTCTTTAAACTATGACATTAAACCTCACTTACATCACAATACAAATACACGTTATGAAACTTTCTTTAAACAAGGACATTAAACCTCACTTACATCACAATACACATACACGTTATGAAACTTTCTTTAAACTATGACATTAAACCTCACTTACATCACAATACACATACAAGTTATGGAACTTTCTTTAAACTATGACATTAAACCTCACTTACATCACAATACACATACACATTATGAAACTTTCTTTAAACTATGACATTAAACCTCACTTACATCACAATACACATACACGTTATGAAACTTTCTTTAAACAAGGACATTAAACCTCACTTACATCACAATACACATACATGTTATGGAACTTTCTTTAAACTATGACATTAAACCTCACTTACATCACAATACACATACACGTTATGAAACTTTCTTTAAACAAGGACATTAAACCTCACTTACATCACAAGACACATACACATAATGAAACTTTCATTAAACTAGGACATTAAATCTCACTTGCATCAATATACAAAAAGTCTATAAATCCCAATGTTGATTGACTTTTACCTGCTCACATAATTATGACTTCACAGTCCTTATTCAACAGAACATTTTGAAGACATTCTGAAGAAGGAGACAATGGTTAATTGAGTATTGTCTCCCTTTTAACCCTTTCCCTCATACGACAATGCAGCAGACGACTTTGAAAATATTTTGTCAAAAAGTGGAAAATCTCTATAATTGAATGGATAACCTATGACAAAAAGTGGAAAACAGTGTGGCAAAAGGAGAAATTGCACGTTTTGTGCAATTTCTTCTTTTGTCACTATGTTTTTAAAAAGCTGTCTGCTGCAGAGGCGTCAGAAAGCGAATATATGAGGGAAAGGGTTAACACACTTGGACTGAGTTGCAGGATAGCTTATGTTGTTACCCTCTTATTTGGGTCATCATCGGTGGGTTTATAGTTCCATATACCTTCTGAATTCTTTCAGGGATAACTTTCATATTTGGGCCACACTCACCATAAGGCAATACCATAAATACCTCACACCTTCAACCAAGGTCAAGGTTAAACTAATTGATTTGCCTTCACGTTTGGTGCCCTGTTGTATACTGACATTCCTTGTTCAACAATATTATCCATTGATTTGCCTTCACGTTTGGTGCCCTGTTGTATACTGACATCCCTTGTTCAACAATATTATCCATTGATTTGCCTTCACGTTTGGTGCCCTGTTGTATACTGACATCCCTTGTTCAGCAATATTATCCATTTATTTCTAAATGCAACATAATTAGGCCGAATCATGTCAAACACGCACATTCTTTACTATGATGACAGGTTTTATGTTTGTTATTTCTTTACACTGATAGAAAGTTTTCTATTTGTGAGTTTTTTACACTGATAGAAAGTTTTCTGTTAATGAGTTTTGTACACAGACAGAAAGTTTGCTTTTTCAAGTTCTAAACACAGATAGAAAGGAAGTAACCAGTTACCTGTTTGTGAGTTATTTACAATGATAGAGAACCTTTTGTTTGTGAGTTTTGTACGCAGACAGAAAGTTTGCTTTTTCGAGTTCTAAACACAGATATAAAGAAAGTAACCAGTTACCTGTTTGTGAGTTATTTACAATGATAGAGAACCTTTTGTTTGTGAGTTTTGTACGCAGACATGAGTTTGCTTTTTTGAGTTCTTAACACGGATAGAAAGTGTTCTGTTTGTGAGTTCTTTATACTGATATATGGTTTTATGTTTGTAAGTTCTATACTACTGATTAACTGAATGAGGCTTTTATATTTATTAGTTCTTTATATTGAATGAGGGTTATATATTTATGAATTCTTTACACTGATGTCTGGTTTAATGTTTTGTGATTATTTACGGCGTAACGCTGATGTATTGTTTCATGTTTGTAAGTTTTAAGATGTATGGATAATTTTATGAGTACTTTAGACTGATAGACGCTATATTTACAGACTGGAGAATGCATTCTATGAGTTGTCACAGGCCTACTACCATGGTGAATCAAGAAAAGTAAAATCTCATAAAGATTTCCTGAACAAAACAACGCACCAGGTAAGGGATACAATTCATTTCATACAAATACTGACCTTCAGAGATTTTTCACTTTCTGATAATTATCCCCTTGCAATGAGGTCGTCGTGGGTTTATAGGGATCCGCCTGTATGTACGCTTGTACGTACATGTCCCAAGGATGTCATTGCTGTAGAGATTTAATTTCTTATTCGATACTTATGAAACTTCACACACATGTTCACTAGCATTGCTGCTTGTTAGAGTTTGCGATTCAACGTCCTAGGTCAAAGGTCAAGGTATGTCTTTACAAAATAACGTCATCGCTCTTGCAACTTTTTTCTTACCTGACTGTATTTAAACTGATCACACATGTTCACCAGCTGAGCCTCCTGTACAAGGTTGTATTTCATAGACCTAGGTTAAATGTCAAGGTAACTATTATACAAAACGACATAATCGCTCTAGCGACTTTATTTCTTATCAGATTGTTAGGAAGCTGAATACACATGTTCACCAGCATGGCCTTTTGTATTAACTCGCGTTTCACCGACCAAAGGTCAAGGTCATAGTCACTATTATATGCCTTTACAAAACAATGTTATCGCTCTAGTGAATTTCATATCCAATTATTATATAACTGAACACACATGGTCACAAACTATTATACGTCCTTATGAAACGATGTCATCACTAGCGTCTTGATTGGCAAGTTTGCGTTTCACTGACAAACTTCCAAGGTATACAGTCAAATTCAGAATCTATTATACAAAGCAACGTCATCGCTCTGGCGACTTTATTTCTGATCCGATTGTAATGAAACTTTAAACATATGTAAGAAGCATCACCTCTTGTACAAGTTTGTATCCAACAATCTAGACCAAAGGTCAATGTCACAGTGACTATGCTGTGTTTGTACAACACTTTAGCACTTTCATTTGTGGACAGAATTCCTTCATTCTCCATTCACAGGAGCTTGGAGGGGTTCATTTTTTACCAAATAGGTGAAAGGTCAAATTCCTCCATACTTCATACACTGATTTATTGTCAAGTGAGCTTGGACGATTTCTGTTTGACTGACCTAGTTCAAAGGTCAAGGTCACAGTGACTATAACACATCTGTTTGAAACAACACTGTGAGGGGATTTGTATTGTTGGCGATTCTCTTGTTAATCATGGAGATTCATAATTCACATTCTTCTAGGTACAGATATTCCAAACATTATTTGAGATATAGCACTGCCTTTCCCACATGTAGACACATGTTGTTGCATCTTCAATGTTTCTTCTTTTTTTTTAGAGTAATTTTCCATATTTTTTCCTGGATGGTTCCAAAATTGTTTGCTGGAGAGATGTTATCATGGTACTCTTGTTTCCCATTTTCAGTTGCTGTTTGTCAGACACCAATTCAAAGTTGCTTTCTTCAATGAACTGAAGCAGGACACTAATACGGCATTAAAGTAAGTTGTTGGCTATCATTCCCCTGCTACAGACACTGCAGTTGTCAATTTATTAAGACACTGGAAATGGAGAAATTTAAACCTGCATAAAGGACAAATTGCTAATTATGAGGAATTGGCAACTTTCCATAAAATAAAACATTAGTGTAAAGCTGCAAGTACCACTCCATGGTTTGTAGTAACTACATAAAATGCTAAACCACTTACGAAGATATGGAATGAAAACTTTGTGGAAAGGTAGAAATATTGCTCATTATCAGCAATTTCTCTTTTCAAAAATTGTCAGCTGCAGAGGCATCGAAAGTCTTCTGTTCCATTTTTGGTCTGACTGCAATATTCCGCGATTAGTTACAGACGACTCAATTTGGATGAAACTTCACAGAAAGCATCCTCTCAATGATCTCACTAGAATTCCTCAAATCTTTTGTATCCATGCAGAATTCTGGTTTCCATGGCAATAAAACGAAAACAACTTTAAAATTCTTCTTCTCCCAAACTGGTTGGCAGATTTTCAAATAATTTTGTAGAAATGTGACTTGGATGAACCTCTATTCAGATTCCTTCAAGCCATGTTGATTGATGGAAAAGCATTTCCGCCAGGGGGCGGGGCTATTTTGCCTTATATGGCTATTGTGAAAACTTAAAAATCTTCTCCTCCGAAAGTGTCAGGCCGATTTTCAAATAATTTTGCAGCAATGTTCCTTAAGTTCACTATCAGATTCCTTCAAGCCATGTTGATTGGTTGAAAAACATGGCCGCCACAGGGCGCGGCTATTTTGCCTTATATGGCTATAGTGAAAACTTAAAAAATCTTCTCCTCCAAAAGTGTCTGGGCTGATTTTCAAATAATTTTGAAGAAATGTTCCTTTGGTGACACCCGGCCGGGTAGCTCAATTGGTAGCGTATCCGACTCGTGATCTGGAGGTCACGGGTTCGATACCCGGTTGCGGCGACATTCTTTCGGGCGATGTTTTCCATTGCCTCTCACCTCTGATCTATGTGAGAAAGTAGTCAGTGGCTTCTAAAGAATGTTGTGTAAATACTGGTGAGGGAAAGCCAGGAAAACATGGGTAGGTGCACTGACCGCCGTGATATGACCAAAGCTGTTGAAAGCGGCGTTAAACTCCAAACAAACAAACAAACAAATCCTTTGGTGACCCTCTTTCAGATTCCTTCAAGTCATGTTGATTGGTCGAAAACTATGGCTAATTATTTACCACATACAGCAAATATGCATTAGACGACTTTGAAAACTTCCAAGCAAAAATGTGGAAAACCTCTGTAAATAAAAGTACAATAATTATTATTGAATAGGGCTAAAGGCGAGAAAGCTTGTTTTGAGCAATTTCTCCTTTTGTAACAATGTTTTTTAAGTTGTCTGTTGCAGAGGCATGAGAAAGCAGATCTGTATATTAGAAATGGCTATATTGGATTCATAACAGGCAAAAAAAATGAAGAACAATTGAATGAGTGACTTAATAATTCCTGCTTTATTTCAGACATTACAAACAAGCGTATGGACACATTCTAGAGTTACGGATGCATGACACAAATTTACTGGAAATTAAATCTATTGCTGGATTTACTAATTACAAGGTTAGAAAGGTTATTTAATTGTGGTGAAATATGTGGAAGTACATGTACATAAGAGATAAATTTATATCCCAAACTAATGGTGTTTCTTTAAATTGGAATGCTCAAAAAGCTACGTCCCTGGTTATACGAAAAAAAAACATAAATGGTTTTTTTCGCTTATAGTTAACGGGCGTGAGATTTTTTTTTTTTTTTTTTTTTTCTTTTCAATAACCCATGAAGCTTTCTGAAATGAAACTGAAAAAAATCCATGGGGGCCGCCATTTTGGATATGTATAAAAAGCAGACGTAAAACACAGATTGAAAATTATTGTCGGCTTTTTAATCATTTTTTTTAAAATCGGTATTTTGGGTATGTATAAAATGAGCAGAAAAACACGGTTTGAAAATTATTGTCGTCTTTTTAATCATTTTTTCAAAATCGATATTTAAGATCATTAAAGTGCTGAAATTAACATTTGTACGAAAAGTTAAAAATAAATGGAAATCTGTAAGAAATATGTTTTCCCGTTCGTCAAAAAAACGACAGCATTAGCCTTCTACGCCCGAAACTAAATTTTGACTGTATCGTAGCCAAAGAAGGACGTGACGTCATTTCCGTTACACTTCATCTTGGCGTAACGTCAATGGAGCGACGTCGTTTCCCGCAAAAAAGTGGTATCAACATGAAAGACCCCAAATTCCTATACATGAGCTATTGACTCAATCATTCAAAGTATAATTATTTATCAAACATTGTGGCAAAAGGATAACTTTCTCATACGGAGCAATTGTTCTTGTTGTGACAATCTTTTCCTAAATCATAGGCCTCAGAAACCGTCTCTAATAGGGAAAGGGTTTAGCAGAAATGTGACCCCTTACATAATTTGTTCAAGTCATATTGACTGCTTGCAAAAGGCAGTCGCCAGGTGGCATCATAAAAGGGCTGATCTATTTGCTTCTTTACCATAATGCAGGTGATCGATTAAGGATCATCTTGGCCCTCATGTTTTAACCGCGTTCATTATAAATGTATTCCTTGATTTTCTGAAAGTCTTTACTTTATTATTTTCTGTTCGTAATAATAGACGACAGCAATAAGAATTGCAAATATGTTTTGATAATGCAAGACACATGCCATTAACATTATTATTGTCTAGTCAATTACTTATAAATCCTTATTTATGGCCAAAGTATGCTCTTAAATTTTTGTTTATAATTATCTTGCGTTTTTTTCGTAAATAGGTAGCACCTATAGATATATTATCTATAGATAATTTACCATCGGCATAACATGTAAATACTTAGGGCTGTTCCAGGAAAAAATGTCTGGGCAATTTTTTATCAAATTTTAAATAAAGAATACAGCCCTAATGTAAATATAGAATAATTGTTCTAATTTTAAAAAGAACAAAATAACCTCTGTGTATTTATAGTTGTCGTTTTAAAACATTGTAAATAAAAAAAATACATGTTGGACTCATGATGAGCTATAATTTTGCCGTAATGTTTCCTACACTGCAACATAAATATTCTCCAACATTTTCATAAATAACAATTTTGTAAATAGATGAGAATGAGATCAAGCCTTTATCTATATCAACCCCTCCGTCAGGTAAAGGTGATACAAGTTGAACAATTTCTAAAAGGAGTAAGTTAAGAAAAAGACCAGGAGTTTCTCACATGCTTATGGATTTGTTGTAGGTCAGATTCTCAAGAAAATGTTTAAAATCAAAATTGCTTAACCCTTTCCCACATACAACAAATCTTCCACAGACAACTTTAGAAACCTCTTGGTTAAAACATGGACAAACTCCATGAATAAAGGTATATTTACTGGAAAAAGTTGAAAACATTGCGACTAAAGGAGAAATTGCTTGTCTGGTGCAGAGGCGTCAGAAAGTGTCTGTATGTGGGACAGGGTTAAAGGGTCGGCTTGTACATGAATTATTAATGTTGACATTTTTCATGTGGAAATATGAAGAATTTTTATAAAGACTTGAAAACGAATATTTGTGTCATGAGTGGATTAGGGTATCCATGCTTTGGCGTTGATGTAAAAAGTACAGTAGCTTGCTGCAGATTTTTTAAATGTCAGAAAATTTAAAAAGAAAATTATTAAGATTTTTCGTAAAAGTTTGGTCTGCTTGTACTTCAATTACACATTGAACTTGGAAATATTTTAAGAATACTAAAATTAGAGGAATCCCTCATAGCTGAGTGGTTAGCATTGGGGATTTTAAACCTGGCATCCTGGGTTTGATCCCCAATCACGGCACAATGGTTATAGTGGAGTGCACATTTCATAGCCTAGGACTGGTTTGTTTACCGAGGAACCATGAATAAGTGAACTGTCACCATGATATAACTGAAATAAGGATGAAAAAGGCCTAAAACCCCAATAAAACAGTACAAATATAATTTGTGTATTGAGGTGATTAGGGTATATATGCTTTAACATTGATGTAAATTATGTTACAGATTTGCAGACTGTCTTTTCAACATAATGCTCCATTAGACGGAATAGCCCAGTTCAGAAAGCACATAGATTTCTTCAAGAGTAAAATAGGGATTGCTGAACTAGCTTTTGAGCATAGTGCCTGGATGTCAAAGCAGTAAGTTAATTATCTTAACCCTTTCCCACATACAGTTGCTTTTTGATGCCTCAGCCGATAAGTAGCAATTTCTCCTTTTGCCACATTGTTTTCAACGTCTACAGAAATTATACTTTCATTTACAGAGATTTCCAATATCTTTGTCTAGACCTTTTGAAAATTGTCTGCTGCAGATTTGCTGTATACTGCAAAGAGTTAATAAAGCAAACTGTTCGATGTAACATATTGTGATTGGCCAATGTCCGTCTGGCTTTGAATATAAAATGTCATGCACCATAAATTGTTAAGCTCGCCTGAGCAGGAAGTTTTGAAGGTGTGTTATTGTGATCGCCCTTTGTCTGGTGTCTGTCGTCTGTCAACATATTCTTCTTTGTAACCAGTATCCATGCATAATTTGCAGGATTTCCATGGCAACCAAAAGAAAAAAGGTTAAAAAGGTTTTCTCCTCTCAAACCAGTTGTACAATTGTTCAATCATTTTGTAGAAATGTTCCTTTGGAGACCTATCAGATTCCTTGAAGCCATGTCGATTGGACAAAAAACATGGCCACCAGGCGGCTTATATGACTATAGTGAAAACTTAAAAATCTTCTTCTCCAAGTTTTTTTCCATCCCCAAATAATTTCGTAAAAGTGTTCCTTGGGTGACCCTCTATCAGATTCCTGTAAACCATGTTGATTAGTTGAAAATGTGGCCGCCAGAAGGCGGGGCTGTTTTGCCTATATATGGCTTGAGTGAAAACTTCTGAAATAATTTGGCCGCTTTCCAAATCATTTTGTAGAACTTTTAACTGATTCCTTTAAGCCATTTTAATCGGAAAATTTTGGGTGCCAGGGAGAGGCTGTTTTGCCTTATATGGTTATATTGAAAACTTTAAAAATAGTTAGTTGGTAAAAGGTTATTGTGGTATGCATGACAAATCACATTGCATAATTCAGGTGAGCGATCCTGGTTCATCATGACCCTCTTGTTTATAACAACATTTGTGTTGCTTTGTCACAACCATTTCCAGTTCTGATTTTGTAAATTTCTTGATTTTCCGCAATGATACTTGGTAGGTGGTTGTATTATAACAGGCAAAGTTCAAATTTTGGTGACTTTAGATTATTATAATCACAGTTATAACTTACATTTGAACATTGTGTAGATTGTGCCATTTCCACAAGTTTAGTTTGTAATGATTGCAGTTGTACCATGTCTAAGCTGAGTTATTGCCCTTGAGCTTTCATAGATTGCTCAATTAACAAATTTGCTGTCAACATTGGGAATTTATGTTGTTCCAAAACATTTCTTACTTAACCATGCATTGACTGGATAGCAAACGGTGCAGATTCTAATCAGATTGTGCTTATGTACAGGCTTATCTTATACTAGGTTGCAAATATCCCTAAACTTATATTACTGTGGTGAAACTGATATCTTAATGCATGTTTTAAGATTTTCCTTTGGATTACCCCATGAAATGTTTTTAGGTTTCAGGTGTTTGGAGATTTGTTTGACGAGGCCATAAAACTAGGACTGACTGCCATACAGACACAGCATCCAGGGTTTTACTACCAGCAAGCAGCCAACCATGCCATTGCCAGGAAACAGCTGTGTCGGGGATCTTGTAAGGTAAAGGTTTCATACTTTCACTGATAAAGGCGACTTTTCACACCTTTGGAGCAGACAGCTGTGTCGGGGATCTTGTAAGGTAAAGGTTTCATACTTTCACTGATAAAGACGACTTTTCACACCTTTGAAGCAGACAGCTGTGTAGGGGCTCTTGTAAGGTAAAGGTTTCATACTTTCACTGATAAAGGCGACTTTTCACACCTTTGGAGCAGACAGCTGTGTCAAGGCTCTTGTAAGGTAAAGGTTTCATACTTTCACTGATAAAGGCGACTTTTAACACCTGGAGCAGACAGCTGTGTAGGGGCTCTTGTATGGTAAAGGTTTCATACTTTCACTGATAAAGGCGACTTTTAACACCTGGAGCAGACAGCTGTGTAGGGGCTCTTGTATGGTAAAGGTTTCATACTTTCACTGATAAAGGCGACTTTTAACACCTGGAGCAGACAGCTGTGTAGGGGCTCTTGTATGGTAAAGGTTTCATACTTTCACTGATAAAGGCGACTTTTAACACCTGGAGCAGACAGCTGTGTAGGGGCTCTTGTATGGTAAAGGTTTCATACTTTCACTGATAAAGGCGACTTTTAACACCTGGAGCAGACAGCTGTGTAGGGGCTCTTGTATGGTAAAGGTTTCATACTTTCACTGATAAAGGCGACTTTTAACACCTGGAACAGACTGCTGTGTATGGGCTCTTGTATGGTAAAAGTTTCATACTTTCACTGATAAAGGCGACTTTTAACACATGGAGCAGACAGCTGTGTAGGGGATCTTGTAAGGTAAAGGTTTCATACTTTCACTGATAAAGGCGACTTTTCACACATGGAGCAGACAGCTGTGTAGGGGCTCTTGTAAGATAAAGGTTTCATACTTTCATTGATAAAGGTGACTTTTCACACCTCTGAAGCAGACAGCTGTGTATGGGCTCTTGTAAGGTAAAGGTTTCATACTTTCACTGATACAGATGACTTTTTAGCAGACAGCTGTGTAAGGGCTCTTGTATGGTAAGGGTTTGATACTTAAAACTGATTCAGGTGACTTTTCACATCTCTGGAGCAAACAGCTGTGTAAGGACTCTTGTATGGTAAAGGTTTGATACTTAAAACTGATTCAGGTGACTGCATATATCTAGAGCAAACAGCTTTTGTAAACATGGTCGGAAAAATGAAATTGCTCATTTTGAGTGAACAATTTTTAAAACAGAATGTTATTAACTCATTTTCAATTTTATATATTTATATAGAGTGTACAATACTTAACCTTTCCCTCATGTAGACGCTTTCTGACGCCTCTGCAGCAGACGACTTTTTGATAACATAGTGGCAAAAGAAGAAGTTGCTCAAAACGAGCAATTTCTCCTTTTGCCACAATGTTTTCCACTTTTAGTCATAGGTTATCCATTCAATTATAGAGATTGTCTATTTTTTGACAAAATATGTTCAAAGTCGTCTGCTGCAGATTTGCCGTATGAGGGAAAGGGTTAAAGGGCCAAGTAAACATTAAAAGGTTGAATGGTGTGCTGATTCTTAACCATTTCTCCAATAGATAATTGAAAATCCTTTTCTCACAACCAGAAACATTTCGATGGATCTGTAGTAGATGACTTTTGATAACATTGTTGTAAAAGGAGAAATTGCTTATAATGAACAATTCTTCTTTGGCACAATGTTTTTGCTTCTATTCAATATTGATACTTTCGTTTATAGAGATTTTCCAGATTTCTGCCTGGGTGGGCTGAGTCATCTCTCGTTGACTTGTTGTGTGTGGAAAGTCTTAACATCCAAATTAACCCTTTTCCACATACAACAAACCTGCAGCAGACGACTTTGAAAACGTCTAGGCAAAAGCACAGAAAAACCCTTTAAATGAAAGAACAATAATTGAATAGAGTTGAAAACATGGTGACAAAAGGAGAAATTGCTTGTTTTGAGCAATTTCTTCTTTTGTCGCCATGTTTTCAAAAAGCTATCTACTATAGTTGTCAGAAAGGGTTAAAGACAAGTCTCCATATGTACAGGTTCCCCAGAGATTATGATCGCCAGCGTCTTTTCCCCCTGAGTTTGTGGTTCACACGGTATTCAACTTATATCCTCCTTTCCTCGTTTCAGCCCCTAAGTGAAGATTTTGGTGCAGATCCTCTAGAAAACCTGAAATACATAGATTACTATGGACAGAGACCATGGAGACAGGGACATCAGAGTAAGTTTTTGATTAACCCTTTTCCTGCTGAATTCCTATAAACAATATCTTCCTTTAAACATATTTAATTCTCATATATTTTTACATAGTAGGTAACATCAAGACATATACAATGGAGAAATGGATTGGACTGAAAGCTCATAGCTTATTGTAGGTCCTCTCCAATAAAGATTGATTTACAGGAAGCACGGTTAATATTTAACATGTTCAGAAAATACTTTAGCTTTGTAATTTATAATATTAAAGGCTCATATTATGTTACATGACCAGGCATAGATCCACCAGACATCCAGAAAGAGAAGGAAGGAATACAGTCTTTACAGGCCATGGAACTCAAAGTAGACCATTCAGTAAGTGATTAAACCCTTCTTTGGTCAGAGAGTAAAATTTTAGAGTCATCTTCTGTGAAAAACATCTTGGTGGGGAAAATGTTAAGACGGTTTGTGTATTTCATAAAAAGACACATCAGTAGCTTAATGTCTGTATAAAGTTACATGTATACTGCCTTATTATCCCCCGCTTTTTCGAAGAAAAAAAGGGGGGTTATTAATTTCGGTTTGTCCGTCCGTCCGTCTGTCTGTCCGTCTGTCCGTCTGTCCATCTGTCCGTCTGTCCGTCCGTCACACTTCGTTTCCGTGCAATAACTGCCGCAAATGTGAACCGTTTCTTTTCAAACTTGGTAACAAGGTTAAATGCCTTAACGGCTAGGCCAAGTTCGAATATCACTTTCGGCGGACTTTATTTGGTGGAGTTATGGCCCCTTATTTAACAAAATATGTTGTTTCTTGCCGTTTCCGTGCAATAACTGCCACAAATGTGAACCTTTTTTTTTCAAACTTGGTAACAAGGTTAAATGCCTTAACGGCTAGGCCATGTTCGAATATCACTTTCGGCGGACTTTATTTGGTGGAGTTATGGCCCCTTATTTAACAAAATATGTTGTTTCTTGCCGTTTCCGTGCAATAACTGCCACAAATGTGAACCTTTTTTTTTCAAACTTGGTAACAACGTTAAATGCCTTAAGGGCTAGGCCAAGTTCGATCGTCACTTTCGGCGGACTTTATTTGGTGGAGTTATGGCCCCTTATTTAACAAATAATGTCGTTTCTTGCTGTTTCCGTGCAATAACTGCCACAAATGTGAACCTTTTTTTTTCAAACTTGGTAACAACGTTAAATGTCTTAAGGGCTAGGCCAAGTTCGAATATCACTTTCGGCGGACTTTATTTGGTGGAGTTATGGCCCCTTATTTAACAAAAAATGTCGTTTCTTGCTGTTTCCGTGCAATAACTGCCACAAATGTGAACCTTTTTTTTTCAAACTTGGTAACAAGGTTAAATGCCTTAAGGGCTAGGCCAAGTTCGATCGTCACTTTCGGCAGACTTTATTTGGTGGAGTTATGGCCCCTTATTTAACAAAATATGTCGTTTCTTGCTGTTTCCGTGCAATAACTGCCACAGATGTGAACCTTTTTTTTTCAAACTTGGTAACAAGGTTAAATGCCTTAAGGGCTAGGCCAAGTTCGATCGTCACTTTCGGTGGACTTTATTCGGTGTAGTTATGGCCCCTTATTTAACAAAAAATGTCGTTTGTTGCTGTTTTCGTGCAATAACTGCCACAAATGTGAACCTTTTTTTTTCTTCAAACTTGGTAACAAGGTTAAATGCCTTAAGGGCTAGGCCAAGTTCGATCCTCACTTTCGGCGGACTTTATTCGGTGGAGTTATGGCCCCTTGCTTAACAAAAAATGTTGTTTGTTGCTGTTTCCGTGCAATTACTGCCACAAATGTGAACCGGTTTTTTTCAAACTTTGTAACAAGGTTAAATGCCTTAACAGCTAGGCCAAGTTCGATCGTCACTTTCGGCGGATTTTATTCTTACAATATTTCCTGCAAGCGGGGGATATAAATTTTATGAATTTGCTTGTTTCTGACCTGATAAAAGCTGCGGCACTGTGGTGAGTGTGTTCGGCTACTAGAGTAGATGTCTAGAGTTTGAGTCAAGGTTATGATGACTATTATTGTGTTCTTTATATAAATCTCTGTTTAAGATCGATTTTGTTTGGCCACCCATTGCAACTTGACAGTAATGTAGAAAAGAGAAAGGTTTGTCTATTCCATTAAAAGGTGCATCAGTAGATTAATGTCTGTATAAAGTTACATGTATATTGCCTTGTTTCTGACCTGATATAGGCTGTGGTACTGTGCTGAGAGTGTTCGGCTCCTAGAGGAGATGTCTAGAGTTCAAGTCAGTGTTAGGTTTTAAATGCTTTTCATATGAGTTATATCAACAAAGAAGATTTCTCTGTTTTTCAGTGGTTGATAATACCTTTATTGAACAATGCAGTGGCCCAGTTTAAGAAATACAAATCTTTGAGGATGAAGAGGTTCTTAAGTAAGTTTGAGTCTTTTGGTTTTACTCTTTCTGGAGTGTAGTCGAATTTTTGACTTGCATAGCAGTCAACGTTTCGTTTATTTATGCCTAGTCATCTGCTGCAGATTTGTTATATGTAGAAAGTGGTTAACCCTTCGCCACATATAGACACTTTCTGACGCATCAGAAGTAGACGAATTTTGAAATCGTTGTGGCAAAAGGAGAAATTGCTCAAAACAAGCAATTTCTCCATTTGCCACAATGTTTTCAAATGGATTTAATTATTAAACTCTCATTAATGGAGATATTTCACATTTTTGCCAATATCTTTTCAAAGTTGCCTGCTGCAGATTTGTTGTTATGTGGGAAAGTGGTTGACATTTAAACCATTTAGCTGATATTATGATAATGTCAGGGTAGTTGGTTTAACCATTTCCCACATACAGCAAATCTGCAGCAGATGACTTTGAAAACATCTGGGTAAGATTATGTTATATCTTTATAAGGGAAAGTTTAATCATAAAAAGGAGTTGAAAACATTGTGGCAAAAGGAGAAATTTCTTCTTTTGTCACAATCTTTTCAAAAGTCGTCTGCTGAAGAGGCATCAGAAAGCGTCTATATGTGGGAAAGAGTTGAAATAATGTGAGTGAACAATAAGAAAACAAGTCAAAAATTAATAGAGGATTAAAAATAGATACTGCTCATTTCATTCAACCAACTTCTCCTTTCCACATAGTATTTTGAAAATCATTGACCCCTTTAATTTTAACCCTTTCCCACGTGTAGATGCAATTTGATGCATCTGCAGAGAGACAACTTTTGAAAACATTGTGACAAAAAGGAGAAATTGCTCAGAACGAGCAATTTCTCCTTTTGTCACAAAATGTTCAATTTTGTTCAGTAATTCTACCTACAATAATAGCTATTTTCCATATTTTCGAGTCAACATTTTCAAAGTCGTCTGCTGAAGATTAGTTGTATGTGGGAAAGGGTTAAAGGCATATCTGTATAAGAATGGAATACCACTAATAATTGTACTTGAGGTATGTATAGCAGACACCTATAGAAACTCTTTTTGATAAAAGAGAGATAATTCAGAGTTAAGTCAACTCTATATCATTTACCTATTCCCTAATACAGCTGACTGCTATGCCTCTGCAACAGACTATATTTAAAAGCGTTGTGTAAACAAAGAGAAATTCCCCTGTTTTAGCAATGTTTTCAAAAGTCATCTGCCAAGGCATCAACTATTGTCTGAGTTTTCTATATTACAGTGGTAGAGATGGGACAAGAGTATTTCCATGCCAAAGATTACCAAAGAGCTCTCATGTAAGTACAGCAATTTATTAGTTGATTTATTTATTTTATAATGACTGTGAATCAAGGTATTACAACTTATATTGATCACTTTTTATGTCTGATTCCTGGCTCGTGGTGAACAGTGTGTAGGGAGGCTCAATATTTTTACCCTGCTCTTAACCCATTACTTCACACATATGACGCTGTTCCAGACGACTTTTGAAAACATTGCAATAAAAGGTGTTATATCATAAATGACGTCACCGGAGTGTAATAAAGCCATTGAATAAATTGCGGATTCAACTAGTGTAATAACAATGCTACGTAACGTGACGTCATAACGTAACGTTAAGCGTTGTAAATACGCTCGCTTTATAGCGGCGTTTATATGGATATAGCGCTGTAAACTATTAAATTAGTATTTATGATATAAAAAGAACATTTCATTCGTGGTCATTCAATACGAAATTTATTAAACTCGTTTTCTAAAAGTGATAAAAACTCGCCAAGGCTCGTTCTTATCAATTTCAGAAAACTCGTTTAATAAATTCCGTATTGAATGACCACTCATGTAATATCCTCTATATATTGCTCAAAATGAGCAATTTCACCTTTTATTGCAATATTTTCAACTCTTTATCAATATAATTCTTTCAGTTTTCTAGATTGGTGAAATTGTTCACCTGGTGATTGTAAAGCAGATGACCTATGATCACCCTTGTGAAGTAATGTGTTAAGGCAGCCAAACAGAGGTTGACAATGGAATTATAGCGGAGAGAGATGTGGCCCCCACTCAGAATTGTGGGGATTTTAGGGGAGAAAGATAGTGGCCCCTACTTGGAATTGTGGGAATTATAGGGGAGAGAGATAGTGGCCCCTACTCAGAATTGTGGGGATTATAGGGCAGAGAGATGGTGGCCCCTACTCAGAATTGTGGGGATTATAGGGCAGAGAGATGGTGGCCCCCACTCAGAATTGTGGGGATTTTATGGGAGAAAGATAGTGGCCCCTACTTGGAATTGTGGGAATTATAGGGTAGAGAGATGGTGGCCCCTACTCAGAATTGTGGGGATTATAGGGGAGAGAGATGGTGGCCCCTACTCAGAATTGTGGGGATTATAGGGCAGAGAGATGGTGGCCCCTACTCATAATTTTGTGATTATAAGGGAGAGAGAAGGTGGCCCCCACTCAGAATTGTGGGGATTATAGGGCAGAGAGATGGTGGCCCCCACTCAGAATTGTGAGGATGATAGGGCAGAGAGATGGTGGCCCCCACTCAGAATTGTGGGGATTATAGGGCAGAGAGATGGTGGTCCCTACTTAGAATTGTAGGGATTATAGGGGAGAGAGATGGTGGCCCCCACTCAGAATTGTAGGAATTATAGGGGAGAGAGATGGTGGCCCCCACTCAGAATTGTAGGAATTATAGGGCAGAGAGATGGTGGCCCCCACTCAGAATTGTGAGGATGATAGGGGAGAGAGAGGGTGGCCCCCACTCAGAATTGTAGGAATTATAGGGCAGAGAGATGGTGGCCCCCACTCAGAATTGTGGGGATTATAGGGCAGAGAGATGGTGGCCCCCACTCAGAATTGTGGGGATTATAGGGGAGAGAGATGGTGGCCCCCACTCAGAATTGTGAGGATGATAGGGGAGAGAGAGGGTGGCCCCCACTCAGAATTGTGAGGATGATAGGGGAGAGAGAGGGTGGCCCCCACTCAGAATTGTGAGGATTATAGGACAGAGAGACATGGTGGCCACTACTCAGAATGTTGTGATTATAAGGGAAAGAGATGGTGGTCCCTATCCAGAATTGTGAGGATGATAGGGGAAAGAGATGGTGGCCCCTATTCAAAATTGTGGGGATTATAGGTGAGAGACATTGTGGCCCCGCCCCTACTCAGAATGTTGTGATTATAAGGGAGAGAGATGGTGTTCCCTACTCAGAATTGTGAGGATGATAGGGGAAAGAGATTGGTAGTCCCTACTCAAATTTATGGGGATTATAGGGGAGAGAGATGGAGGCCCCTACTCAGAATTGTTAGGATTATAGGGGATAGACATTGTGGCACTTACTCACACCAATTACTTATAGATAACATTAAACAGAATTGCTTGTATAGAAATGTTGTTATTTGTACAGGTTATTAGGTAAAGTGACCTGGGATTATAGGGGAGAGAGATGGTGGCCCCTACTAACATCCATTCTGACAACGTCACTGAAATGTGCCTATCTGACGGGAAGAGTACAGGATTATGTCAGTAACTGTGTGGAGCTCATCGGACCTTGTATCCTTGAACCGTTTTCACTAATGAAATAATAAGAGGACATCTGCCAAAATTCTTTTACTATTCCACAAAGAATCAAGATAATGGAGTTAAGATTGTAAATTCTATGCTCCAAATAAGACTTCTTATTAGTCAATTTTTAGAATAAAATTCCTTTTGACCAATCAGATTCCTGAGCACAAAGTCTGACATTAAGCAGAAGGTGAGCTATTGGGATCGTTTTTTGTCCGTGAAAAGTCTTCAACAGTTTGCTTGTTTGCACTCTAGAGGCCACATGTTTAATGTAATCTTCATGAAACTTTTTTACAATCTAGAGGCCTCAGGTTTAATTTAATCTACATGAAACTTGTTTACACTCTAGAGGTCACATGGTTATTGTAATCTTCATGAAACTTGTTTACACTCTAGAGGCCACATGTTTATTGTAATCTTCATGAAACTTGTTTACACTCTAGAGGCCACATGTTTATTGTAATCTTCATGAAACTTGTTTACACTCTAGAGGCCACATGTTTATTGTAATCTTCATGAAACTTGTTTACACTCTAGAGGCCACATGTTTATTGTAATCTTTATGAAACTTGTTTACACTCTAGAGGCCACATGTTTATTGTAATCTTTATGAAACTTGTTTACACTCTAGAGGCCACATGTTTATTGTAATCTTTATGAAACTTGTTTACACTCTAGAGGCCACATGTTTATTGTAATCTTTATGAAACTTGTTTACACTCTAGAGGCCACATGTTTATTGTAATCTTTATGAAACTTGTTTACACTCTAGAGGCCACATGTTTATTGTAATCTTCATGAAACTTGTTTACACTCTAGAGGCCACATGTTTATTGTAATCTTCATGAAACTTGTTTACACTCTAGAGGCCACATGTTTATTGTAATCTTTATGAAACTTGTTTACACTCTAGAGGCCACATGTTTATTGTAATCTTTATGAAACTTGTTTACACTCTAGAGGCCACATGTTTATTGTAATCTTTATGAAACTTGTTTACACTCTAGAGGCCACATGTTTATTGTAATCTTTATGAAACTTGTTTACACTCTAGAGGCCACATGTTTATTGTAATCTTCATGAAACTTGTTTACACTCTAGAGGCCACATGTTTATTGTAATCTTCATGAAACTTGTTTACACTCTAGAGGCCACATGTTTATTGTAATCTTTATGAAACTTGTTTACACTCTAGAGGCCACATGTTTATTGTAATCTTTATGAAACTTGTTTACACTCTAGAGGCCACATGTTTATTGTAATCTTTATGAAACTTGTTTACACTCTAGAGGCCACATGTTTATTGTAATCTTTATGAAACTTGTTTACACTCTAGAGGCCACATGTTTATTGTAATCTTTATGAAACTTGTTTACACTCTAGAGGCCACATGTTTATTGTAATCTTTATGAAACTTGTTTACACTCTAGAGGCCACATGTTTATTGTAATCTTTATGAAACTTGTTTACACTCTAGAGGCCACATGTTTATTGTAATCTTTATGAAACTTGTTTACACTCTAGAGGCCACATGTTTATTGTAATCTTTATGAAACTTGTTTACACTCTAGAGGCCACATGTTTATTGTAATCTTTATGAAACTTGTTTACACTCTAGAGGCCACATGTTTATTGTAATCTTTATGAAACTTGTTTACACTCTAGAGGCCACATGTTTATTGTAATCTTTATGAAACTTGTTTACACTCTAGAGGCCACATGTTTATTGTAATATTTATGAAACTTGTTTACACTCTAGAGGCCACATGTTTATTGTAATCTTTATGAAACTTGTTTACACTCTAGAGGCCACATGTTTATTGTAATCTTTATGAAACTTGTTTACACTCTAGATGCCACATGTTTATTGTAATCTTCATGAAACTTGTTTACACTCTAGATGCCACATGTTTATTGTAATCTTCATGAAACTTGTTTACACTCTAGATGCCACATGTTTATTGTAATCTTCATGAAACTTGTTTACACTCTAGAGGCCACATGTTTATTGTAATCTCTATGAAACTTGTTTACACTCTAGAGGCCACATGTTTATTGTAATCTTTATGAAACTTGTTTACACTCTAGATGCCACAGGTTTAAAGTCATCTACATGAAACTTGTTTACAATCTAGAAGCCATAGGTTTATTGTAATCTACATGAAACTTGTTTATATTGTTTTTTGATATCTCGGTCAAACACTAGGTTACACTAGATTTAAGAACGATCTAATGGACATTCTAAAGGCCAGATTTCAGACTGATTAAACTTTGTCAGATTGTTTGTTTAACTGATGCTTAAGTCAAGTTTGAATATGGGTCATGTTTATTCCAAATCAAGTCACAAGGTCAGTTTTCAGGAAAATCTTATTCACACGCTAGAGGCGGCAATTTCATATGTATGTTGATGGGCCAGTGGCCTTATAATACAACAGAATTATGACATGTGACATATTTAGAGCATTAGGGTCAGGATTGCAGAGATAGCTTAACGTGATAAGGCAATGGAAATTCGTGCAAATAGTTGTCATCTTTACCTGTAATCTTGATTTGAAAACCAGGTGGGAAATACAACTAATGCTCATTTTGAAAAATTTCTCTTCTTTCCACAGTGTTTGTATTACTCTTCTACAAAAGAGGCATGCTTTGTCAGTATCGGAGAAAGGAACACTTTTCGCCTCCTGCAGATTTTCTGTTTCAAGGAATCATTACTCTATACTTCTATCCCCCTGAGACGGAATGTGTCGACCCGGATTTGTCTGCGCAGGCTGATCTGGGTCGATACATAACGCAGAGGCCATAATGTTGGTTTTCTCGTGGGACGGCTCACTTGTACAATCTATATGTGGTTTAAACAACAATCCCTTTTGTAACCAAGGGTGTGTTCTTTAGATAGGGAGCACTGAAGACCTTGATCAGAGTTTGTGAAGGTGCACTTTTAACCCTCCCTTTCCCACATACAACAAATCTGCATTAGATGACTTCCAACACATATTGTTTAGAATATGGTAAATCTCTTTAAATAAATGTTTTATCATTGAATCAAGTTATAGGCATTGATAAAAAACATACATTTTGGAAAACCTTAAAAGTCATTCGAGTACAAAAGTGAAAACATTGTTGTCAGTGAAGAAATTCTCATCTCTATCTGTGAAAGGATTAAATGTTAAACATATTGCAGGGTTCTTTATAGTTCCCATTCCCACATACAACAAACTGCAGCAGTCAACTATGCAAATGGCAAATTTAAAAAAGACAAAAGAAAAGAAAGTATAATTGTATAAGTGTATTTAAATAGAGCATAAACATTATGGCAAAAGGAATAATTGTCAAACCTTTTTCTTAAGTCATGTACTGCAGTTGCATCAAAAGGTGTTTAATTAGGAAAGGTTAAAAACAATATACAGGTTCACTATTTTTTCTGAGCTATGATTAGATACTACATGTTCACAAGAGGAAAAGACGAGAATACAGATGAATCTGTTACGAGTCATGTCTGTGAGTATGCACCATCCTTTATTTTTCCTTTAACTTCTTCTGATGAAGAGAAATCTTGTAAACACTAGTATTAGCTTACCTGACTGCAAAATGAGTTATTATAGCCCCAATATAGGAGTCACTGTGTCAGGCTGTATGTCTGTCTGTCTGGCTGTCTGGCTGGCGGTCGGTCGGTCGGAAGCCATATTTTGTCCGGCCTATTTCTTACAAACCACTGGGTGGAATTCAATAAACTTTTACATGAAGCTTCTATACCAAGAGGAGATGTGCATATCCTAAAGGTCTTACAATTGCATGTTATTTTAAAGAGTTATGGCCCTTTTACTTATTAAGTTGTTGGTCATATTTTGTCCAAGCCATATTTTGTCCGGTCTATTTCTTACAAACCACTGGGTGGAATTCAATAACATTTTACATGAAGCTTCTATACCTAGAGGAGATGAGCATACCCTAAAGGTCTTACACTTGCATGTTATTTTAAAGAGTTATGGCCCTTTTACTTATTAAGTTGTTGGTCATATTTTGTCCGAAGCCATATTTTGTCCGGCCTATTTCTTACAAACCACTGGGTGGAATTCAATAAAATTTTACATGAATCTTCTATACCAAGAGGAGATGTGCATACCCTAAAGGTCTTACAATTGCATGTTATTTTACTGAGGTAAGCCCCTTTTACTTATTAAGTTGTTTGTCGGTCCGAAGCCATATTTTGTCCGGCCTATTTCTTACAAACCACTGAGTGGAATTCAATAACATTTGCATGAAGCTTCTATACCAAGAGGAGATGTGCATATCATAAAGGTCTTACAATTGCGTATTATTTTACAGAGTTATGGCCCTTTTGTTGGTCGGTCGGAAGTCATATTTTGAGTAAAGGTGCTGTTTTGGGGGTATTTATCATCTTCAATGATATTTCTAGTTATGATTGACTATGTCGTTGGTATAACTCAGAGGAGTGATCTAGGGCTATTATGGCCCTCTTAATATAGAAATATTTGTAATGAAATAAGTTTTAAAATGGTGTAAGACGTATCCTATTTACAGGACGAGTACATGATTGAGGGCATTGTGTTTTACAAACACATATCCAGTTCACTTTGCCAAGAATACAACTTTAGGCAATTCTTTGTGTAAAATTAAGAGGGAATATGTAATAGATATTGTAACGGGTCCAGATAGGGAGAAATATACAGCTCTTTTCCTCACAGTATCTCTTATCGTCCAACAAAAACCTATAATGTGGGTACTCAAAAGAATTGTCTCATTGAGTACCCACAACATAGGGTTAGGGGGGTAAAATAAGGATTTTAGAACAAACAAAACACTCAACTTATCTAGAGCTCTGTTGTAAGATCAACTGTGTAACCTTTGCGTACAATTCTATCATAGAATGATGCCCCTGAGGTTGAACCAGGCCTCGATCCAAGCTGTGTGGAGAAAGCCAAACCATTATGGGCCGCAGTCACGGAGCCTTGTGTGTTCAACGTAGAAATGCAGAATATTGTTCCATGTGGTAAACTATTTTTTCTAGAAACTTCTTGTTTAAAATATCTGTTCTCTTCTGTTTTAATCATTTAATCATATTGCATGTTTCTTGTGACTACAACAATTTTTTTTATATACCTGAAATGTTGAGTTGTCTGCTTTGAAAAGATCTGTCGAAAATAATCATAAATTATAAATAAGATGTTATTAAGTTAAACAATTATGACAGGATTATAAGCTTCTGTATCCTGTCCTTTTTAGCTCGACTTTTGAAAAAAACCGAGAGCTATTGTCATGACCCTGGCGTCGTCGTCGGCGGCGGCGTGGTCGTCCGGTTAAGGTTTTTAGTTCAGCTCAGCTTTTTTTCTGTTTTCTAACAAACTACTACTGTTAAAGTCACTAAACTTCATAAACATAATCATAATATGTTAAATAATAAGAGTATATAGCTGGAAATCTTTATTTGTTTCACTTAAAACTTCAAAACGTAAGGTTACGGTTTTTTGTTTAGCTCAGGTTTTTGACAATTTTTTACTCATGATTTTTCATATCTTAAAAACTTTTCTTTTTTTTGCTTGAAACTTCACAAACTTGCTGAGTGTCTTAAGTTGACCTTATATAACAAGTTTCATAACTCTGTAAATAGTATTGACAAAATTATCTCCCCATTTCGATTTAGAAAATCTACTTTGAAGGGAGAAAAATGGTGATAACTGAAACACAATTTAACCTTTAGCTTTGAAACTTCCTAAACTTATTCAATGTCTTAACATAACTTGATACAACAAGTTCCATAACCCTGAACTTAATATTGACCAAATTATCCCCCCTTTTGGACTTAGAAAATCTACACTGAAGGTGTTGTCATCCGGTTAAGGTTTTTAGCTTGACTTTTGAAAAAAACGAGAGCTATTGTCATGACCCTGGCGTCGTCGGCGGCGGCGTGGTCGTCCGGTTAAGGTTTTTTGTTTAGCTCATTTTTTTATTTTTTTTCTCCCTATCAGTCGAGCATCTGTATCGTACGCGGTGCTCTTGTTTAAAACTTTGTTGGTACTGGATAATAACAGGCATTTTTCCTTTTCTCAATGATGTACACTATTTATATAAATATACTTCCAATTTTGTCATATGATTCATAATCAAATGACTGTACACATAGAATAACTGAGTAAACATTTGATGAAATTGTTGTTTATGTTTAACAGTTGAGTGTAAAGCCCGATTTACCAATAAAACCGTTGCCGCTGACCAGGAGGTGGAAGTGGAAGTCTATTTGCGTGTCCGATGTCCATTTCCTGTTCGCTTCTCTAAAGTCAGCGTCTCCTTAAATAATCAGGTATGATACAATTCGCTTTCTAAACTTTATAAATTATTCATATTTAGAAAGCTCCAATCTCCTTTCCAAATCTTGTTTTTGGTTATTATAACTTTTGCCAGATGAGAAATTTTTTATAATAATTTATGTAAAAAAATGCGAGATGAAAAATAGATCAGTTTAAAAGTTGGTAGTTTTATTTTGAAAACATTGTGTAAAATGTGAAAAACTATCAGTTTAAAGTGTATTCTGTAATGTTAGAAAGGTAAAAGTTATATACATGAAATTAAACTTCTTACAATGGTAGAGCACAATGTTAGCAAACTACAGAGTCATTGACCTTTGTTACTGTTTTTTTTGTCCAAAGAATAACATTAAAACTAGTGGATGTAATTTGATTTCAATGGTAAATCACAATTAGAGGGAGTGCTGTGTACAAGAACCATAACTCTTATTTGAGATAATAAAAGAGTTATTGCCCTCTCTTAATTTTTTCTTGTCCGGAGAATAACTTTAAACTACTGTATGGATTTTAAAAAAACTTCATATGATGATACAACATAGTGAGAGAGGAAGTGCAGTGTATGGGAACCATAACTCTGTTTTACCTAATTATTAATTGCCCTTTTGTCTCTCGGCATAACTCAAATACTTATATCATTTATTCCATGTTAGCTTGTGCACTGCACAACAATTAAAAAAGCTTTATTTTCTAATTTTAAGAAAGACAATTCAAAAATGAACAAAACAAGAATAACCTGATCCATTTCATTTTTAGGTAGAATTTTTAAATATTTCACTACCATTTCCTATCAGTGCGGCATTTGGGGGTATTATTACATGATGGCTAAAATCACAACCAAAATTAATATATAAGACATATATATTTTATTTTTAAACTTTCATTCAATGTGGCAAATTATGGTCCAAAATGCAGCGGAAAACCCCAAAGAAATTCTCAATACTTTCACAGCTGGCCCAGCGTTAGAGATCCAATCACTGGGCCTGGTGTCCATGTTCTACCCGCAGGGTCCAATCCCCGGGGGAACTCCCCTTGTCGCTCTCCACCGAAGATATTCTCCAATGGAGGTGGCCCAGCGTTAGATATCCAATCACTGAGCCATGCGACGAACCATCATCTTTCCTTTAATACTAAGTGGATCGGCAATCAGCCAGTTCCCTTTACAGACCCAATTTTTAGCTCTTCCAACGACTTCGAACATAAATTTCCCATTACAATAACCATGGTTTTATAATTAAAGATATTTCTCCGGAATTTTCCGCCACACGAACCATGTTCGCCCCAAAATTCCTAACCAAACTTATGAGCCAAAAACATTTTCAAGAGAGTCTTTACATGATAATAAAAACATATCACATCCCACGTCTGAAAGATAGATTCCATCCCTGAAATAAAATCCAGGAGTATCCGTAGTTATCTCCTCATGTGTGATGAAACTACCTCCAATGTAACTTATCAACCTCCTAAGGAACCTGTTCAAAAGTTTCCTTTTCTTTTCCACCTTATCCCGAGATATACTAGCAGACCAGGCCATCCTCGGCAGCATTGCGGACACCAGGAGAACAGCAGTTGGAAACATTTTAGAAAGTGCAAGTATATCTCATCTGAATACTTGGCGCAGAACATTACACCGTACTGAACCGATATCATTTGAACCCAAATGCAACATAATTGCACGAGGTGCAGCATTATGCAGCCCCAAATACTGAATCTTGTTCATCAGTTGGTCCCAGTGCATACCCCTGATGCCCAGCCATTTAATGCTTGTAATTCCCGGTATACCCAAATTACTGGCCACATGTCTGGTGGCTGCCCTCTGTTCCGCCCAATGGATGTATGAATCCCCAATGATCCACACATCTGAAATAAACTTGTATAGGTGTCAGCAAAAGTGTAAACAATTCCTGCAGCTGACTGAAACACTTTATCTTATGTATTTTTTAAATGAATCTGAATCTTCCCATTCTTTTAATAGTATCGTCAGAAATATCCTGCATAGCAAGCCAAGTTGCTGCACCAATGCGGAAAGAATGCGTTTTGAAAATTGCCTCATTTAACTGCAGATTTGTAATTACTTTACTTAGAACAGCCCCAAATTGATATCTACTTAATGGGGAACCATCCGCATGGCAGAATAAGCAGTTATTGTTGTTGTTTTGAGGTTTTATTTTCAGATAATTAAACATAGCTTTTACGGGACATGATGTAGTATTTATTGCCGAAATATGAACTATTTGTGGGGGCCCACACTGATTTGTTTTAGAATGTCGTAAACAAACTTGAAATTGTTTTCCCTGTTGGAAATTTAAGATATCTGTGACCTGAAGCAAATTTTATTTAAAGACGTTAACACGTGGGCAAGATAACCTTGAAGTGATTTGCACGGAATTCCAATTTTAACGGTGAAAGACGGTGTATATGTAAAATCCCAACTCTCACAGATTCTCAAATCTAACGGTGAAAATCGGTGTTTAGGTAACCCCCATCCCCGTAATTTTATCCTGGTAATAAACAGGCCTATCTTAAGCAATAGTCCCCATTAATCACATTCAGTGATAGCTCTAGTTTTAATACCAAGAAATTAATGAAAAATTGATGAAAACAGATGTTAACATATATAACTGAATGGTCAAGTAATATATTAAAATAGCTATTTTTCTTAGCTGGAAGTACCTGCCTTGGTATGAAATGAAACAAGTCATATCTGACTTCATTAAAAATGTAATGTATGTTAGTCATACTTTTATCAAACATGGGCTGTGCCATGAACAAGCAATCACATACAATACCATCATTAATCATGCAAGTACCGGTAATGTATAATTTGATTACCATTGAACTTCAAACATGATAATATTATCCCTTGGACAGTAGCCCATTAACAGCGAGCTCATGCTGACACACTCATGTCTGATGTGTTTGTAACTACCACTCGGCTAGAATTCCAGTATCAATGTTATAATATAATGATCTCTGTGTTACTTTGGATATGTTCAATAATATGGATCCACAGGCAGGTATACATTGAGGTTGGTTACCTTGAAAACTGCTCCAAATGTTCTATCATATTAGCTGTTCAACATATTTTGAGAGTAAAAAAAGGGCAACCAGTACCTAGAAGATATAACAATACTATACACCGTGACGGTTACCAACTAACAACAAACTTGTGCTGACCCACTCTTTTTTATTATGTTATTGCAGTTGTACAACCAGTACCTAGAGGTTATAGATGGTCATGGTATATCTGCTGCCTCTGACTCAGAGAGTAAAGAAGGGAACCTGTACCTTGTGGCCGGAACTCCTAGATGTTACAGGTTTAAATTTCTGCCAGTTCAAGAGGATGTGGGCAGTGAACTAGAGGTCAGATATGGGACATTTTTTGTGCATTTTCTGTCTCTTTTAACCCTTTTTCTCATACAACAATTCTGCAGCAGACAACTTTGAACATATTTTGTCAAAAAATGGAAAATCTCTATAATTAAATGGATAACATATGACTAAAAGTGGAAAACACTGGCAAAAAGAGAAATTGTTCGCTTTGAGCAATTTCTTTTTTTGTCACTATGTTTTTAAAAAGCCGTCTGCTGCAGAGGCGTCTGAAAGCGTCTATATGAGGGAAAGGGTTAAAAGTTTAAATCTGATAATGAAAATGTCATTGTTTAGACCGTTCTTTGATTGCAACCAAGTTAATTAGAAAGACAGGTAGCTGGATAAGTTTTTAGTTGTTTTTGTCAAGGTCTGTGCTACTTAACCCTTTCCCACTTACATTTAATCTGCAGCAGACGATTTTGAAAAAATGTACACAAAAATATAAAAACCTTCTTAAATGTACATAAAATTCATTATTGAAAACCTGGTTGTGCAACTAAGTGACAATACTTGCTTTATCCATTAGACTTCTAACTTCAATAAATCATTTATTTGGTCTCGTCGAATTTGTTATGTACTAGAAGCTTTGTCCAATAGAGTTTAGAATTGATTCCATTTAATCATGTAATCTGTATAAACACCTCCATTAGCAGGATGACACATAGGGATCATTTCGCCAATATCTGTATGTCTATCCGTTAATCTGTCTTGCTTTGATTTAATTAGTTGCAGTCAAATATAATTGGTAGGTGACACCTGTGTTACTTCAACCACTCTTATTTTAAACAGATAACTGGTGTTTGTGTAGTGATGGGATCTGAGACAGCGCGATGTGCTGTGATGACCTGGGTTGGAGGGGGCGGGGATGCTGTAACCCCACTCCAGACAGCCTTGTCAATACTGCTAAAGAAGCCCAGTCCAGATGTTGCAGACTGGGACCAGATTGATATTGAACAATCTACAAAGTATGAAACTGTTATCTGCTTATGATATTTATAATACAGAATGATTGTGATAATGGTTAATTAATAGAACGAGTTCTATTTCATACATGTGACTGGTTCATTGTTTATTTACAGAATGAGTTCTATATCATAAATGTGACTGGTTCAATATTATTTTACAGAATTTTTTTTTTTTTCATAAATATTTATTTAAATTTTATTCCAAGTAATACATGTGGCTGGTACAAAGATCATTTATATAATAGCTCTATTTTATGAATGTGACTGGTTCATTGTTCATTCACAGAATTGGTTCTTTTTCACATATATGTGACTGGTTTATTTTCTGAATTCTATATCATAAATCTGACTGGTTCATTGTTTGTTTTACAGAATTGTGTCGAGACCAGCCAGCATTGATATAACATTACAACACCAAGCACCCAGTCTGCAGAATGAATTCTACATTATAAATGTGACTGTCACCAACAAAGAACAAGTCGTCATCACAAATGTTAGGTATGAGTAGTTTTACAGTATACTCACAAAGTCTAGCTCAACAGTTATAAAAAACAAGGAGGATAATTATTATCATCTAGTGGGCATTGGCATTGGATTTCTTGCATTGATGACATTAAAGTTTTAGGTTCTAGTTTTGACATGACCTGATACACCACAGATTGGGTAGGGGGTAAATATTGATGATGGACTAATTAAGTCAAAGGTCAATGTCAATGTGGCCCATAAACAAAGGCTGTTGTAAAGTTTATGGCAAGTTGTTTTCTTTTTGTATACCTTTTTATCTGCAGCTTCAATGTTTTTTGAAAATGTTAAACCATATTTTGGCTGGGCAACCATGTATCTGCGAAGTAACAGTCACTATTGGTCATTTAATTTGGACTCTTGTCACTTGTCTATTGACTTCGGGGAAAAGCAATACATTGTCTTATCTCTTACACTTTAACACCTTTTACATTTTTAGAATAATGTTGAAAGCGGCGTAAAACCCCAATAAAACAAAACAAAACACTTTTAGAATGGCAATGTATGCTTGGAACATCATCAAATTAACAATAACATTGCAGCATTATTTTATTAAAAAAACTATTACTCTATGGAAATTAACACCAAGTATGCATGTAGATTATGGAATGTGTTGTCCATTCCTTTGTAAATGTATTTCAGTTTGTCAGTCAGCGTTCCAGAAAAAGATGAATCTGAAAGATCTAGTGAGTTTTCTTTAAATTTCCGCTCAAACAGATGATATTGATGCCCCTGCTGCAAATGATATTTGAAAACATTGCTCTTTGACATTGAATTCAAATTGTATAAAAAAAAACCAGACATGCAATATACAATGACTGCAATACAAACAGCATAATGCAGATGACAACAAATACTGTCAAACCTTGTAGGCTTGACCTTGCAAGGCCCTTAACCCTTTTCCTCATACGACATTTCTGCAGCAGACGACTTTGATCATATTTTGTCAAAAAATAGAAAATCTCTATAATTGAATGGATAACCTATGACTAAAAGTGGAAAACATTGTGACAAAAGGAGAAATTGCACGTCCAAAGAAATCCTTTATTCTGGTCTGATGGGAGGTGCATTTTTGGAAGTTGATCAGGTATAATTTACCATGATTGATTAATAGATATCAACAGTTGACAATCTAACAAACAAACATTTCCCCTGCAAATATCACAAACATGTGATATATGTGCAACACCTTATTAATCAACAAAACAAAAGGCTTTCGATATTAATTAAATTGAGAGTTCGAAAGAGAAGGTGGTCGAGTTTTCCGTAGTAGAACAGCTTGATTTATATAAGGTTTTGGTCGGGACCTACAGCAGATTTCAGTGTTCCATGGTTTTTGAGCTACCCAGGTTTGACTGTATACCATACAATGGAAAACAGGTAGATTAAGTGTAAACAGTGCAATCTCTCCAGAGCACCATCTAACAGAGGTAAAGACAAGCAGCAGTTCTAGAGAGGTGTGAATGTATCATTGTACTTGATAGAAACAAAGTTTTACAACTGAGAGAAACCACTAAGGAAAGCATTGTAGGATAACCCTTTCCCTCATATAGACGCTTTCTGACGACTCTGCAGCAGACGGCTTTTTGAAAACATGGCGACAAAAGGAGAAATTTCTCAAAACAAGCAATTTCTCCTTTTGTCACCATGTGTTCAACACTATTCAAATATTGTTCTTTCATTTAAAGAGACTTTCTGTTCCTTTGCCTAGACGTTATCAAAGTAGCCTGCTGCAGATTTGTTGTATGTGGGAAAGAGATAAGAACCTATTGCTCACAACTATGTTTGCTCAATTCATACACCATACAGATTGTACTTTTCATCAGATGTGAGATATGTAAAAGTGTTGCTGTAAAGAGGTTTTTGCTCTACAGAGGTACTGTTATGCTGTGCATGTCCAGGGCTTTAGATAAGGAGCGTCTTTTATGCTCTAAAATCCTCCGTTGATCCCAAAAACCTATGTTGTGGGTACTCAAAAGAATCGTCTCAGTGAGATGATTCTTTTGAGTACCCACAACATAAGTTGTTTTTTTAGTGCTAACAGAGATATCCTGGAAGAAAGACCTCTTTACTCCTCCTTATCTAGTCCTCTGCTATGTCACCTTTTTTCAGCACACATCAGTTTGGACAAAGCAGAGTTTGATGGCCGGGTTGTATCCAAACTCAGCTATATTGATTTGGGGAATTTGGAAAAAGGAGCCACTACCTCGAAAATAATTATAGTCAAAAGTTTGCAGACTGGTAACAAACATGTCAATTTCCAGGTCAGTACAATTTGTGTCCTTCACTCATTATGGCAATAGGGTAACGGACATGTCAATTTCAACTTAAGAACAATTTAAGTCCTCCACTCATTATGTCTTTAGGGTAACAAATATGTCAATTTACAGGTAAGAACAATTTGTTTCCACCACTCATTATGTCCTTAGCAAAACAAATATGTCAATTTCCTGGTAAAAACAATTTGTGTTTCCTCCACTCATTATGTCATCATGCTGTGTAAACTAACTACAGTAGTTTGAATGAAGTGTCAGAGCTCTAGATAAGGGGCGTTTTGCATGTTCTAAAATCCTATGTTGTGGGTACTCAAAAGAATCGTCTCAGTGAGACGATTCTTTTCGAGTACCCACATCATAGGGATTAGTTGAATAAGAGAGATATTGTGGGGAAAAGAGCTGGAGACCCCTCTTTATCTGGCTGGACCTCTGAAGAGTTTAACATGAGTGATACAATTAACCCTGCTAATTGATTTAATTCGTCCGTCTTTCAGGTTGACTACAGTATAGATGTACAGGCCAAAAACCATACAATCCCATGTGCATGTACTAAGTCTGAACAGATAAGTCTGTCAACCGTCTGTCCATTTGAAGTCTCTGTGAAACTGATGAGTATGAAGGTATGCTGTTACAGCAGTATTCTGTCCCATATGCAGACACATCTGCAAACGTTTCAAAATATTATGTCAACAGAGAAATTGCTCATCATAAGCATTTTCTCTGTCGGTAGGGTTGTTTTCAACTCTATATAATTTAGTATTTTTTCATATATAATTATTATCCCCCGCTTTTTCGAAGAAAAAAAGGGGGGTTATTAATTTCGGTTTGTCCGTCCGTCTGTCCGTCTGTCCGTCCGTCACACTTCGTTTCCGTGCAATAACTGCCGCAAATGTGAACCGTTTCTTTTCAAACTTTGTAACAAGGTTAAATGCCTTAACGGCTAGGCCAAGTTCGAATATCACTTTCGGCGGACTTTATTTGGTGGAGTTATGGCCCCTTATTTAACAAAATATGTTGTTTCTTGCCGTTTCCGTGCAATAACTGCCACAAATGTGAACCTTTTTTTTTCAAACTTGGTAACAACGTTAAATGCCTTAAGGGCTAGGCCAAGTTCGATCGTCACTTTCGGCGGACTTTATTTGGTGGAGTTATGGCCCCTTATTTAACAAAAAATGTCGTTTCTTGCTGTTTCCGTGCAATAACTGCCACAAATGTGAACCTTTTTTTTTCAAACTTGGTAACAACGTTAAATGCCTTAAGGGCTAGGCCAAGTTCGAATATCACTTTCGGCGGACTTTATTCGGTGGAGTTATGGCCCCTTATTTAACAAAAAATGTCGTTTGTTGCTGTTTCTGTGCAATAACTGCCACAAATGTGAACCTTTTTTTTTCAAACTTGGTAACAACGTTAAATGCCTTAAGGGCTAGGCCAAGTTCGAATATCACTTTCGGCGGACTTTATTCGGTGGAGTTATGGCCCCTTATTTAACAAAAAATGTCGTTTCTTGCTGTTTCCGTGCAATAACTGCCACAAATGTGAACCTTTTTTTTTCAAACTTGGTAACAACGTTAAATGCCTTAAGGGCTAGGCCAAGTTCGAATATCACTTTCGGCGGACTTTATTCGGTGGAGTTATGGCCCCTTATTTAACAAAAAATGTCGTTTCTTGCTGTTTCCGTGCAATAACTGCCACAAATGTGAACCTTTTTTTTTCAAACTTGGTAACAAGGTTAAATGCCTTAAGGGCTAGGCCAACTTCGATCGTCACTTTCGGCAGACTTTATTTGGTGGAGTTATGGCCCCTTATTTAACAAAATATGTCGTTTGTTGCTGTTTCTGTGTAATTACTGCCACAAATGTGAACCTTTTTTTTTTTCAAACTTGGTAACAAGGTTAAATGCCTTAACAGCTAGGCCAAGTAAAGTTTGATCGTCACTTTCGCCGGACTTTACAATATTTCGTGCAAGCGGGGGATATAAATTTCATGAATTTGCTTGTTTTCCATAGTTTTGCCTTGATGTTTTCTAAGTTGTCAGCTGCAGATTTGTTGAATGGGGGCAAAGGTTTGACTTTAAACATGATACTGTAAATGTAAAATCACTTTGCTCATTTTCATATTTTGATTTAGGTTCAAAGTAGTTGTTTTTTATCAAGGATTTGCTTTCAAGGTATGTTTGTTTGTATGGCATTTTATGTCACTTTCAGTTATATCACTGCATTTCCTTGGTATGTTTCCAGTACTACTGGTCTTTTTATCGGACACCAGCGATTCAATCATAATGCTTACCCCATAATCCTGAGCCCTAAGGAGGGAAAGTCATTACTACAATTTTAAGGTCACCTGAGCTGTGAAGGCTCAAGGTGATCTATTCTGATCATTCTCTGTCTGATGTCGTCCGACGTTTACTTTTAGCTTTCAACAACATCATTTCCTTGGCCACTTGATCAATTTTAATATAACGTCACAGGAATGTTCATTAGGCGGTTCTCTTTCTGGTTATTAAAGATATAAATTATTTGGAGAACTTTGGTTGCTGCCGCATCAGAAAGGGTGGGAAAGTGCCAATCTTTTAAATTCTCATTCTCTGAATCTGCTTGTCTGATTCTTATATTATTTGGTTAAAATGATCATTGAGTGTCCATACTGATTGGTTGAAAGCATTGAAGCCAGGCAGCATCAGAAAAGGGGCTACATGAAAAATAAAAAAAAATCCATTATTATGAAAATGCTTGTCTAATTTTAAGAAATTTGCATAGAAATCTTACTTCAGTGATCCACTACTTAATTATTTTGTTCAAGCCATATTGATTGGTTACAAAGTCATAGCAACCAGGCATCATTACAAATACTATTGAACTTTTAGCTACAAATGACACTTACTACCATTCCACTGTTTGTCTCCTTTCGAAATTGTTCAAAGACTTACATTCTGTGTAGAACTTTGATTGCTGTAAATTCAGATGACATTTCCTCCTAAACCAGTGGACTGATGTTAAAACCAAACTTCACAGGAATGTTTCTTTGTTGGTCCTCTATCAAATCTTTTAAAGATTTCATGCCTTATTACAAATGGCCTACTGATAAGCTATTTCATTAACCGTGTCCATTCCTTGCATTATCATTTGCACTCCTGATCAAATTTTCCCAGATATCTATTTCTAATTTACTATCACTCAGGTAATCGATTTAGGGCCATTTTGGCCCTCTTGTTAAAGTTTTTGACCTTTTTCCTGATCTTGAGACATCTGTCTTGAAAACATTGATGGAAAAAGTTAGAATTACATATTCGATACAGAGCTTAAAATTATTTTTGGAAAGTGAGCAATTTCTCTTTTCCAACAATGTTTTCAAAAGTCATCTGCAGATGTGACTACAATGTGTTGTCTGTATGAGGATAAGAATTCATTGCAAACGTAAATATTTCAAATGCTGATCAATTTACAAAGTGTACTTAAACATGAACTGTATAATTGTAGACTACATTTTATGATTAATATGCCGATAAACACAAGATATATGGACAAAAAAGGCTGTTTATTTGATAATTGTTTTGCTGCATAATCATATTAATATTATTCCATCACCAACAAGATACAACAAATATTACCTTTTATCCAGTTTGAGACAATAGAGTCCATACAAGCAGAGGAACCATTTTTACTGATGCCTGAACTAAAATGTACATCACCTTGGGCTGTGGATATAGTAGACAGTGATTTACAGTTGGTAAGAGATGAACACATTGCTTGATGTGAAGTCAGCAATTTCTGTCTTTTCAAAAATATTATCTAAAATGAAGCTTCATTGTTGATTAAGAAGAAATGATGAATTGAGCCGAGAAAACTAACATTATGGACTCTGCGTAATGTATCAACCCAGACATGCCTACGAATGGACACTTGTTGGGTATTTTCCTTTGATGTGTCCTTGTTGGGTAGTACCCAACAAGGGTATGGTTTTTTCCGTAATTATCACCTTTTTACGGAATAAATAGCAGTAATATGCTAATTAGGTACCCATTAGAAAATTATAAAAAAAAAATACTTATCAAAGTGTCTTATAAGGGTGGTGGGTGGCCTTTAGGATATGGACAGTACCCAACAAGTGTCCATTCGTGAGTGCAAATCAGCCTGCGCAGTCCACGCAGACTATTCCTGAAACAGAAAAGCCACAGGAGGCGAAAAGTATCTGTCCGGGTTAGCTTGTGCGGCATGCTTCAGATGATCCAGTTTGATACTTATTTACCACTGATAAGTCTTTCCATTTCTGATCAACCTTTTACCACATATAGCAAATCTGCAGCACACATCTTTGAAAACATACAACAATATGGAAGATGTCTACAAATAAAAAGCTTAAATATCAAAAAAAGAGTTGAAAACCTTGCGGCAAAATGATAAATTGCTTATTATGAGCAATTACTTCATTAGTCGCAATGTTTTCAAAAGTCTTCTGTTGCAGATGTTTCAAAATATATCTACAAGTGATTAAGGCTTCTGCCGTGGTCGAGTGGTTAGCGTCGGGAGATTTTAAACCGAGTGTCCCGGGTTCGTTCCCCAGTTGCGGCATGACGGTCATGGCGGAGTGCCCTTGGGCAATGCACATTTTCTAGCCTAATACTGGTTTGTTTACCCAGGGATCATGAATAAGTAAACTGTTGCCGTGATATAACTGAAATAATGTTAAAAGCGGCGTAAAACACCATTAAAACTACAAGTGGTAAAGGGTAAATAAGAAAAACTTATCCCATGAATGTTGAAAAAAAAATGATTGGATAACAGATTTCTTATTTGCAACTCTGTACTTTAATTATACTTCCTTTTTAGCTCTCATGAACACAAAGTGATCTGCGTGAGTTAGTGTAATCTCTCACTGTCCATTGTCTATTTATGTCTTCTTCTCTGACACTGCTTGTCTGACTTCAAAAGGAATATTCCTCATCTTAAATGGTTCAAACTGTTTGGCAGCGCTGAAAAAAATGTTAGCAAGTGCTTAAAAATACACAAGATGGCCACCAGATATAATCAAAGTACCCAGAGTACTGAAAGTAGGGTTCACATGAAAAACACAAAGATGAAAAATGTTTAACCCTTTCCCTCATACGACAATTCTGCAGCAGACAACTTTGAACATATTTTGTCAAAAAATAGAAAATCTCGATAATTGAATGGATAGGGTATAACCTATGACTAAAAGTGGAAAACATTGAGGCAAAAGGAGTAATTGCTTGTTTTGAGCAATTTCTTCTTTTGTCACTGTTTTTAAAAAGCTGTCTGCTGCAGAGGCATCTTTATGAGGGAAAGGGTTAAAGATGTGGAAAGTAGGCCTACAAAGTAAATATAGATAGTGGTGTGTGAAGGGTCACTAATTCAGTTAATTTTGTTTCATTTACACACTTACTGCATACAACATAAAAATAGAAACTGTTTTTAAATAATAGAAATGAAAAATTTAATTTGTTTGGGGTTTTGAGCATAACATTTTTCAAATCAGGAAATAGAAAATGCGCTGAAGTATCAACCCCAATTGACCTAATCTGACAAGATTACACAATAAGGTTTCTGTGTTTACATGCATTTTAATAGGATGACATCTACTGAAATTGTTCAAACTCTTCTGCTTTGCATTACAAGATGGCAACCAGGTCTTAGATTAGAAATTTTTGAATGTCTAAAATACAAGCCTAGTCACAAACTCATTTCACACAAATGTTCCTTCCTCCAGTGGCCCTCTAGTCTACCAAAGTTCTTCAAACCATTTCACTTCTCTGCATAAGATGACCCCCATAGCTAAAAATATAGAACTCTTAAAAGGACATCTCCTTAACAGGTGACTTCATTTCAAAATAAGTTCTTGAGTGGCACTCTACCAAAAGTGTTCAGAAGTGGTCAGCAGAGTTAAACATATGAGTCAACTCGACTACTCAGGGAATATGAGACCTATTCTACTCATCCTTGCATCGACGTCTGCATCACACCTTGGTTAAGGTTTTGCATCCAAGTACATATATTATATACTGAATGATAAAATATAGAGATTTCCCAACTTGAGAAAACCTATAACATGCTTTTTGTCTACTGAGCAATATCGCCTAGTGTGCGATATAGCTCACTAGCCGGATTTTCAGAACTACTTTTTTAAAATCTCTTTTAAACACTTTTAAGCTCCGTTTTCACTACTTTACACTTTATTTCCATGATGAACCGTTAAATAATCCACAATTGCACTTTTAAATCCGCAAATAAGAGCTTGAATGGACATGACACAAGTTTATTTCAATCAGTGTACACATTGTCGGTGACGTCACGTATATATATATATATATAGTGACGTCATTGCAAAACTGGCAGATTACGTCATTCAGATCTCTCCACTTCTGAGCTAAAAAGAAATGAGCTGCACAAGGGTATTGTTGTTTAAAAACGAAAATTATCGCCGAGTATATAATATATAGTTTAATAAACATTGTTTTCATGATTTGGGAATTAAATCCCTCGTGAAAGAGATTCTTGCATATAAAAACTCGTGCGCTATGGCGCTCTCGTTTTTATATCGCAAGAATCTCTTCCACTTGGGATTTAAATCCTGTATCATGAAAACAATGTTGATTAAACTCTATATATTACACCATAGCTTTCCCACTATCACAGGCAATGTAATTAATCAAGTTACTCTTTCCTGCATATAATGTATATTATGGCCATTTTATGACTTAGATATTCTGATTAAAGTTGTGCATGCAACTACATTAAGAGTTCATATCTCAGCATTATTTGATGCATTGCATTGAAACTTTACACATTACTTCTCAAGCTTCACAGCTAATTTAGAAATGAAGTTGGATAACCATTTCCTGCATATTATGCAAATTAGGCCCCTTTTTCACGGACAGTTCTTGTTACTTTTGTTTGTTAGATGAGCATTATAAGACCCATTATGGTCGTCGTGTTGGGATGTTGCTTTGAAAGAAAAGCATCTGTATTATTAACACTTGTGCAGATGGATTACACAAATGTCTCTTTTACCAAAGGTTCTGGGTTCGAGTCCCATGAAGAGCGGGTTATGACTGGGATTTTTCCACACAAACAGCTTGAGTACTGGTTAAGTCTCAAGGAAGTAGACATTGAACGTGATTAATATAAGCTGAAAGCTTGTTTCACAACTTATGTATAATAAATAAGTTTAACCTTTTCCCTCATATAGATGCTTTCTGACGCCTCTGCAGCAGACTGCTTTTTGAAAACATAGTGACAAAAGGAGAAATTGCTCAAAACAAGCTATTTCTCCTTTTGACACAATGTTTTCGACTTTTATTCATAGGCTATCCATTCAATTATAGAGATTTTCTTTTTTTGTCAAAATATGTTCAAAGTCGTCTGCTGTAGAATTGTCGTATGAGGGAAAGGGTTAAAGTAAACTAAATGTCTCTTTATTTCAGACAACAGGCATTGATAAAGCGGATGATAGCCAGTCCCAGTTACATGGAGGTTTACAATTTGTTTCTTATTCTGTATTGGTCGCTTGTCTATCAGACGGTGATATACATGTAGGGGTCTCATCTTTACCAGCCTGTCAGTCTGTCTGTCATGCTTTGATAGATGACTTTTGAAAACAGTGTGGCAAAAGGACAAATTACTCATAATGAGCAATTTCTTCTTTTTTCAACTTTATTCAAGAAAAATGTTTTTATTTACGAAGATTTTGTATGACCCCTTTCCCACATGTGTAAGTGAAGTGTGATGCACAGGCAATTGAGAAGTGCTCACTTATTCATGTTTTTCTTGCATATTCTGTACCAAAATCATACTTCTAAATGTTAATAATATTTGATCATTTCAAAGCAGATGGCACTTTATAGATATCACAGGATGTAAATGGATGATTTCTTCCCTGTTATATTTCTCTAACATATCACAGGATGTAAATGGATTATTTCTTCTCTGTTATATTTCTCTTAGATATCACGGAATGTAAATGGATACTTTCTTCCCTGTTATGTTTCAGTTTGTCTAAAGAAGAGTGAGTGTGCGGCAGAATGTTTCTGTTTGACGTCGGCCAACTCAGTACAAACTTCAGTGTCGCTTGGAAACTACATATTACACTGGAAAAGGTATAATACAAAGTTTTTTTGTTAACATAATTGCAATACTGATTAAAATTGCATACTTAAACCATTTCCCACATATAGACGCTTTCCGAAGCCATTGTAGCAGACGAAATTTTGAAAAATGTGCGACAAAAGAAGAAATTGCTCAATACAAGCAATTTCTCCTTTGGCAACAATATTTTCAATTCTTTTCAATATTTAAACCTTCATTTGTAGAGATTTTGCATATTTTCCCACAGATGACAATGTTGACTGCTGCAGATTTGTTGTATGTGGGAAAGGGTTAAGGTAATGTGTTGTTTTAAACTCTCTAGAGAAGCTTTCAGGATGCCTGAACAATCCTTATCAGACTTAGTGGAGGTGCAGACTAATTCTGATATTATCTGGTCACCAAGTGCACATGCTCCTGATTTTAAGATCAGGTTAAATGCCATCTTCAACAATGTTTTAGTTATATCACAGCAACAGTTCACTGATCTGTGATGGCTGTCTGACAAATAATGGAAACCCTGTTCTGACATTCAACACATCTGCGGCAGAAATGTTTTGCAAAAATATGGAAAATCTCTTAAAATGAAAGTACAATGTCTCCAACCATGGTCTGCTGTAGATGCGTTGAAATGTGTCTGCATGTTTGAAAGGGTGTTGCATGTTTGAAAGGGTGTGCACCTATGGGAAGTTGATACTTTAACTGTTTATAGGATATTAAATTTTAAGCTGAGCTATTTTGATCATCCTGTGTTCGGCACCTGTTATCTGATGTAAGTCAATCGTTTGTTGTGCATCAACAATTTCTCCTTTTACCACTTGGTCCATTGCAGCCAAACTTCACACAAACTTTGGCTGCTGGGTCATCAAATAGGGGGAGGTGGGGATAACATAACTTAAAGAATCTTCAACTCAGAAACTGCTGCTCTAATTTCAATGCTAATTTGGCAAAATTGTTCCTTAAGTGATCCTATATAAAAATGTTGAAGCCATATTGATTGCTTGTAAAACATGGCCAACATCAAAACTTAAAAAAACATCTGCTCTGAAAGTCTAGTCGTAAGATAATTTGGCAGAAATGTCCCTTAGATGACCCTCTATTCAAGTTGTCACGACATATTGATTGGTAGAAAAGAGGTAAAATGGTAAACGTCAAAATTCTTCTGTTCAGAAAGTGCTTGTCGATTTCAAAATAATTCAGCAGACGAGTTATTTAGGTAACCCTCTACTAAAAGAGTTCAAGCAACATTTATTGTTGAAAAAAGATTGCTGCCAATCAACATCAGAAAAGGGATAAAATGGGAAATCTTTTGAAATTATTTTTCTCTTAACAAGAATGTTCCTCAGATGAATTAAAAAATAAAAAGTTCAATCTATTTAGATTTGTTGAAGAAAACTTTAACTGTGTAGGCACCAGAAAAGGAGTGAAATGATAAAACTTGCTTGTCTTATATAAAGATATTTTGATAGGTTAAAACAGGATATCTACGTCCCAGGTTAAAATAAACATGGCCCATTATAGTTCAGATTAATTTCAATTGGACAAATGTTAAGTTGAATTGATCAGAATAAACTAGTGTCCTGTAAAAACTGATCTTAAGATGTCTTAACGAGCACATTCTCAGGTGAGTGATCCAGGGCTTCATGGTCCTTTTGTTAGATTTGTCTTTGAAATTAGCTGATAACATTATGAATCATTTGAGTCCAACTTTGATGCAGAGTTGATACCATTGTGAAATATTTACAAATTAACGGAACTTTGCTGATTCCCTTCAAGAATTGTGAAAAGGACTGAATTCTATGCAAGACGGTTTGCCATGTCAACAGGAAGGAATCATTTTATAAATCTTTAAATAGGATCTCCTGGGCAAATTTTGAAATAACTACTTAGAAAAGTTATTTTCAGAATTGCAATAACCTGTTTTTCTTTCTATTTGTATAAAGTATAGACTGTAAAAAGCTTCTTGTCCAAAAGTAATAGCTCAATTTAAAATTTATTTGGCACAAACGTTCCATTGGTGACCCGTCAATTATCCTGGCCCACTGGATCAGACCATAACTTTAGTGCATCAGCCCTTTATAATAGATCTACATTCAACTATGTGACTTCTATTGCAGTTCTTTTCAATCATGCCAGCAATATAGGACCATCATGGTTCTCTTGTTTTCGATGTCATATATTTTATAAACATGAGAAAAAAGTATGGTATGAATGGAAATATGAAGGCATTAATCCTTTGTCCACATTGTTTTCAATATTTATCTGTGTCATGTAGAGGATTTATGTTATTCAAAATTGAGATTGCTTCTCTAAGCAGGGGGCTCTATAATTAAGACAACTTCTCTGCACAGGGGGCTCTAAAGTTGCCATGTAAGGTAAATACATCGGTACTATTGTAGCAAATGTCTTATTAAAACATTGTGGGAAGAAAGCGTTGCACAAATCTATATTGCAAGATACATCCAATATTTTAGAAGTCTCTAAAAGTCTAGTTTTCTATTCAGATGTTTTCAAACCAATTGACACTTTCATATATAAGAGGAAATGGTTCAACAAAATGTTTGTCATTTCAGACAAAAAGAGGAGAGTTCCACAGATGACCCTGACCACCCTACCGTGTCAACACTTTTCTCTCTCCCCACAGTAAACATAGAACATATACCACTGTCGGTGGATTTAAAACTGCCAGCGTTTGGCAGTGTCAAACAGTTGTTACCTGTGTGCTACCAGATTACAAATCGGACTGGTTATCCACAGGAAGTAGAAGTGAACATGGAGGCCAGTGATTCCTTTATGTTTGCTGGGAATAAACAGGTATACATGTTAAAAATAATAATAAATGTAAAAAGCATTCAAGAAGCCTCTTGTATTCAATCTATATGTAAATCTCAAAGTATGAATGAGCAAATTGACTGTTTTCTACACGGGTAAAAATATATGCTTAGGTTTGTTTTCCTGTAGCAATGCTTATATAAATCTTAAGAAAAGCAAAGAAATTGTTTGAGCAAAGATATTATATTTCCAACCTCTGATGAAAAGTTAATGGAAATTATGGACAAAATTAATATTTTTAGCTCACCTATGCACGAAGTGCAAGGTGAGCTATTGGGATCACATTTTGTCCAGCGTCCGTCCGTCGTGCGTCGTCAACATTTGAGCTTGTTAACACTCTACAGGCTACATTTTGCATCTAATCTTCATGAAAGTTTATCAGAACGTTCATCTCCATAAAATCTTGGACAAGTTCGAAACTGGACCATATGAGATCAAAAACTAGGTCACTAGGTCGAATTGAAGGGAAATCTTGTTAACACTCTGGAGGCCACATTTTCAACTTGAGCATGTTGAAACTTTATCAGAATGTTTGTCTTAATGATATGTAGGTCAAGTTCGAACATGGGTCACGTCGGGTCAAAAAGTAGGTCACTAGGTCAAATTGAAGGAAAATCTTGTTAACACTCCAGAGGCCGCAATCTTTGCTTAAGCAGTTTGTAATTTTGTCAGAATGTTTGTCTTAAAAATATCTAGGTCAAGTTCGAATATGGGTTATGCCGGGTCAAAAACTAGGTCACTAGGTCAAATTGAAGGAAAATCTTGTTAACACTTTGGATGCTGCATTTTTTGCTTCAGCAACTTGAAATTTGGTCAGAATGTTTGTCTTAAAGATATCTAGGTCAAGTTTAAATAGGTCACTAGGCCAAATTGAGGGAAAATCTTGTTAACTCTTGTAGAAGCCGCATATTTTGCTTCAGCGGCTTGAAATTTGTTCAGAATGTTGAGCTGAATGATATCTAGGCCAAGTAGGTGAATCTTTGTACGCTAATTTAATTGTAATGGATATCCAGCGAGAAAAGAAGCTGCTGATATGAATATGGGTCATGCCGGGTCAAAAACTAGATCACTAGGCCAAATTCAAGGAAAATCTTGTTAACACTTTGGATGCCGCATTTTTTGCTTCAGCAGCTTGAAATTTTGTCAGAATGTTTGTCTTAAAGATATCTAGGTCAAGTTTAAATATGGGTCATATTGGATCAGAAACTAGGTCACAAGGCCAAATTAAGGGAAAATCTTGTTTACTCTGTAGAAGCTGCATGTTTTGCTTCAGCAGCTTGAAATTTGGTCAGAATATTTGTCTGAATTAAATCTAGGTCAAGTTCGATTATGGGTCATATTGGATCAGAAACTAGGTCAATAAAGGAAAATATTGTTCAAACTCCGGAGGCCGCATTTTTACTTTGAGCAAGTTGAAACGTCAGAATGTTGTCTTGATGATATCTAGTCCATGTTGGAATATGGGTCATATCAGGTAAAAGAAATATAGATCACTAGGCCAAATGAAGGAAAATATTGTTAGCAATGTGGATGTTGCATTCAGAATAATTGTCTTGATGTAATTTGCATTGTATAATTAAGGTGAGCGATCCAGGGCCATCATGGCCCTCTTGTTTTAGCTCACCTGAGCACGAAGTTATTGTGATGGCCTTTTGTCCGTCCATCAGCATCTTCTCCTCAGTAACTGATGTCAATTGGGATAAAACTTCACAGAAAGCATCCTCTCAATTACTTCACCAGAATTCCTTCAAATTTTGGGATCCATGCAGAATTCGGGTTTCCATGGCATACTTTAAAATTTTAATTATTCTTCTCCTCCGACTTCTTGGGTGTTCCACTATCAGATTCCACCAAGCCTTGTTGATAGGTCAAAAAACATGGCCACCAGGAGGCGGGGCTATTTTGCCTATATGGCTAAAGCGAAAACTATTGCTGCCAGGGGGCAAGGTTTATATGGCTAAAGAGAAGAAAAAAATAAAATCAGGTGAGCGATCCAGGGCCATCATGAACCTCTTGTTAAGTAATTTAGTAGAATTTTTCCTGTGGTGACCCTCTATCAGATTCCTTCAAGCCATGTTGATTGGTTGAAAAACATGGCCACCAGGGGGCAGGGCTGTTTTGCCGTATATGGCTATATTGAAAACTTAAAAATCTTCTCTGACGCAAGTATGTGGCCGATTTTCAAATAATTTTGTAGAAATGTTCCTTGTGTGACTCCCTATCAGATTCCACCAAGCCAGGCCGATTTGTCTTAAAATATGGCTGCCATAGGGTGGGGCTGTTAGCCTTATATTGACTTTAGTGAAAACTTTAAAAATCTTCTCCTCCAAGACTATTTGGCAATTTTCAAATAATTTTGCAGAAATGTTCCTTGTGTGACAAAACATATTGGCAAATCGTGACAAATCTCCATAAAGAAGAGTTTATGAACTATTAAAAAGAGTTGAAAACAATGTGACAAATGGAAAAATTGCTCATGATGACCAATTTTTCTGTTTTCCACAATTTTTTCAAAAGTAGTCTGCTGCAAAGGCTGCAGAGGCGTCAAAAAGCGTCTGTACGTCGGAAAGTGGGGTTAATATAGCGTAGTTATACGGCCATTTATTTCAAAACACCTGAAGGCCAGTTTATGTGCTACATGTACATGGCTTTATGATAATAATGTTTGTCCATGTCTATGCCTACGTTGTAATCTTGTTTTCCAATCATTGTTGTTATTAACCTTACAAAACTTATAGCTAGTTAATACCCAAAGTTGACCTCTTTCTCGCACCCATTTGATCTTTCACAGACATCTTTTATGCTAAGTTATATTCACTTTTTCAGGTACATTTTAGAGTGTTGCCAGGGAAACCATATCACATGACCTATAACTTATTCCCATTGGTTGCTGGTCATGTGATGCTTCCCAAGATGCATTTGAACATGCAGAGATATCCAGGTACCATGGATACCATTATACAGAAAATGCTTCCAACTCATATATTTATAAAGGTAAATTCCATTTTCTTTTGATAACTTATATGTTTCGCAGCCATTTACCTGCTGCAATAGTTTTAGTCTTCTGCTTTGAAAACAGTTGACTATTTACAGTTGTGCCAACTGGTGAGAGAGATGAGAAAACATCAGTGAGATCAAACTGTTCATCAGAGTCTTTGGTTGAAGATATAATACCTTTGACACCTTTGATGATGTCAATTTCAGATTATACAACAATTTTTTGAACACAATAGTTTTAAACTTTCAATTGAATTCTGCATATGTGAATATCATAATTCATTTTTGTTTGTTGTGTATAGTTTTATTATCCCCTCGGTTACGAAGTAAGCGAGAAAGGGATATAGTAACGGGACCGTCCGTATGTATGTATGTATGTGTGTCCTTCCGTCCGTAACAAACCTTGTCATCACTCTACACTAACCATTTCTTGACAGATCTTAACCAAACTTGGTATAAAGTAAGTATATGGTAACATCTTGAAGCCTATTGATTTTCAAGGTCATAGGTCAAAGGTCAAGCCCAAAATTGGACTAGCCCAAAATTGGACTTGCAATATTTTCCGTCCGTAACAAACCTTGTCATCACTCTACACTAACCATTTCTTGACAGATCTTAACCAAACTTGGTATAAAGTAAGTATATGGTAACATCTTGAAGCCTATTAATTTTCAAGGTCATAGGTCAAAGGTCAAGCCCAAAATTGGACTTGCAATATTTTCCGTCCGTAACAAACCTTGTCATCACTCTACACTAACCATTTCTTGACAGATCTTAACCAAACTTGGTATAAAGTAAGTATATGGTAACATCTTGAAGCCTTTTGATTTTCAAGGTCATAGGTCAAAGGTCAAGCCCAAAATTGGACTTGCAATATTTTCAGCTGTGGCAACCTTGTCACCACTCTACACTGACCATTACTTGACGGATTTTAACAAAACTTGGTATAAAGTTACTTTATGATAATATCTTGAAGCCTATTGATTTTCAAGGTCATAGGTCAAAGGTCAAGCTCAAAATTGGACTTACAATATTTTCAGCTGTGACAGCCTTGTCACCACTCTACACTGACCATTCCTTGACCGATCTTTATAAAACTTATTATACAGTTAGTTTATGATAATATTTGAAGCCTATTGATTTTCAAGGTCATACGTCAAAGGTCAAGCCCAAAATTGCACTTACACTATTTTCAGCTGTGGCAACCTTGTCACCACTCTACACTGACCATTACTTGACAGATTTTAACCAAACTTGGTATACAGTTACTTTATGATAATATCTTGAAGCCTATTCATTTTCAAGGTCATAGGTCAAAGGTCAAACTCAAAATTGGACTTACAATATTTTCAGCTGTGGCAGCCTTGTCACAACTCTACACTGACCATTCATTGACCGATCTTAATAAAACTTATACAGTTAGTTTATGATATGTCTTGAAGCCTATTGGTTTTCAAGGTCATAGGTCAAAGGTCATGCCCAAAATTGAACTTGATTGAACTTACAATATATCTCAGCTGTGGCAACCTTGTCACCACTCTACACTGACCATTCCTTGACAGATCTTATCCAAACTTGGCATACAGTTAGTTTGTGACAATATTTTGAAGCCTATTGATTCAAGGTCATAGGTCAAAGATCGAAGTCAAAAATTGGACTTAAATATTTAGATCACAAGAGAACTCAATGTGATGATTGAAAGCCGAGGGGATGCATCCGCTTTGCGGTGCCCTTGTTATCACATGTATACGTTAATATCCAATTGTGACAATATTAACCCTTTCCCCCATACGACAATTCTGCAGCAGACCACTTTGAACATATTTTGTCAAATAATAGAAAATCTCTTTAATTGAATGGATAACCTATGACTATAAGAGGAAAACATTATGGCAAAAGGAGAAATTGCTTGTTTTGAGCAATTTCTTCTTTTGTCACTATGTTTTCAAAAGGCCGTCTGCTGCAGAGGCGTCAGAAAGCGTCTATATAAGGGAAAGGGTAATAAGTTGTATCAGTGATGATAACACTTGATATCACACAGAGAAGGAACACATAGTCCCTCTATACTGCTACTATATACTACTAAGTTTGCCTTATTTCTCTTTTTCAGCCTCTTGGAAAAACCCTGTCAGTTGGTCAAAAGTGAAGGAATATAGACTTTTTATGACAGTGGCAGTTATTCTTTTGTTACTGAAATTATTTACGGGACAGAAGTTGTGCAATTTCGAACATTTTATTATAAAGTTTATAACATTCATTTTTTGTGCTGCAGTGGATGCTTTTTAACCCTTTCCATGATTTCATAATCATAGACCTTGAGTATCAGACGTCTTATTCAGAAGAGTACATGTAAAACACCATGGAAAAGGGAAAATTTTGAGAACATTTTAACAAGAAGGGACATTGTTCATGATGAACAATTTCTCCTTTTGTCACAATGTTTTCAATCTCATTTAATAAATGTTACTTAATTTATAGAGAGTTTCCATATATTCAATTAAATGTTGAAGTCATCTGATATAGATTTGTTGTATGTGGGAAACGGTTAATTTTACATTAAACTTCCCCTGAATTTCTGTGAAAATAATTATCTTCCCTGGTTTTTGAGAAGCTCTCACATGTTTATGGACCAGATATGACTACATAATGATGATGGAGTAGCGAGCAATGGTGACTAAGATTAGAATGCACAGAAGTACAGACTGGTCTTGTCCTGCATTGTTCAAAATCAAAGAATTTCAAGATGCCCATTCCATGAAACGCAAATGTTGTGAAAAGCTGTAAAGTGGGACAAGGGTTAAAATATTAGCTTATCTCAACTGTGAATTGCAAAGCTTTATTTCTTCTAAATCCTTACCATTAATCCTTTACCACATACAACACAGCAGACAACTTTGAAAACATTTTGTTAAACATTTGGTTTACCTCTAAAAACTAAAAACTAAAGTTTCATCATTGAATAGAGTTGAAAACATTGTGGCAAAGGGAGAAATTGCTCATTATGTTTTCTAAAACTGTCTGCTGCAGAGGCATCAGAAAGCGCCTGTATGTTGGAAATGGTTAAGCAGATTTTTCTGTTAAATTGAAACTTTAAATTCCTGTTCTAGGAAAACATACATTAAGGTGTTTGCTTCAATTGTCAGATGATTCCAATACATAATCAGATCAGACTATGAGTTTGTTAACGATATTTTAGAGGTCATATGCAGTACGTTAATAATCACATATTTGAAAAAGTGGAAGTATTATTGTCATGTATATGTTACGTTATAAATTTAGGTGGGGAAAGAGAAATAACTTTTAAGAGCATTTTCTCAGATTTTCTGTGTTTTTACTAGTTAGCTGCAGAGGCATCAAGAGAATGAAGGAATGAATGTTTAAGTTATAACAATTGATGTGTCATTGAATATAGCCATTATTTTCTGTCCTCATGGACAATGAATACCTCTCTGATAACACAGAATTACAGTTTGATATAACCCAAAGTCCTCCATAGGGTTAGCTGCAAAGACACTGTGTATACATACATGTATATGTATACCACATGACAATGCTTGTATCCGATCTAATATACCCATTACATATTTCTTAATATGTAGCATATGTAATATAACTTGACCGAATCACTATTTTGTATATATATATTGTGATGTTTATTTTGACGATGAACCATATGTCAAAGAGTAAAGATTGTTATTTTCTGTTTTATATACAGACTACACATAATTAAGTTATGGTATATCTAACGGGTGATAAGTATGTGTAACTGACCTGTTTCAAAGACAAAAACAACAACTGTATCTACTACTATTCTATATGGGACAGCCCAAAGTGCAAGGACCATACATTCCATTTGATGTAGGGTTGGAGATAATTGTATTTATTTCTTTAATGCTTACTTGTTCAGTTATTTATGTAGAAAATTGTATTAATATTAAATTGCATAAATACTCCTGAAATGTTATTATGAGTGTTATTTTTTTACCAAGCTAAATTCAATTTGGCCAGTTGAATTGATGTTCAGTGAATGAGTTCGGGAGAACTCGTCGTACTAGTAATATAGAGTAACCATTAGGAGAACTCGTCGACTTAAGGATTATATAGTACTTTACAATCTATATCGATATGACGGTGTAAGTGTTAAAGTTAGGTGTTAATTGACCAATATTGGATTGAAAAAAATAACTATAAATTCAATTAGTTTTAAAATATCATGGTTTTTATTCATATATTTAACGTGTTTGTAAATTAACCATTTAAATCATTTATTTTTCATTTTTCATTAACAGAATAAAATTAGTATATAAAATGTTTAAAGATATGTTTCCTAAATATATATATAGTATTAACACTTGTTTTTCAACATTATTTACATTATTTATAGTATAAACACTTTAGTTGTGTATTTGGTCGTTACTGCCAATGGTTGCAAGTCCTGATATCCTGCTACACGTCCTCAACAACATTTTATGAATTTCTCAATTTGTCACAATGTTGTCACAATGTTTTCAACTCTTTTAAATATATAAATTTTAAAAGCTACACAAGTGTAAATAGTGTATATATTTTTTGTTACAATGTTTTCAACTATTTTAAATAAGAACATTTTATGAATTTCTCAATTTGTCACAATGTTTTCAACTGTTTTGATCCTTTTATTACCTCATAGTTCAAGGTAACAGGTTCTTTTGGGCTTATTTTATGTCGCTGGTAATTGGCAGCTCTGACCAGGTTGGAGGGTTTCGGCAAGTTGAAACTGTCTTACACTTATACATTCCTTCATGACGGTCTCTACGATCTCGGGAGCAGATCTGTAAACATTAGCCCTGGCACACTCTTTAACCTATTGCACGAACACACATATATATATTACACACTTTTATAGTTTAACCCGTTCCCTTAAAAGACAATTATGCAGCAGACAACTTTGAACATATTTTGTCAAAAATCTTTATAATTAAATGTTTAACGTATGACGAACACACACATATATATATATTACAGACTCTTATAGTTTAACCCGACGAAAAGTGGAAAAGATTGATGTCCTTTACGTATGCCACAATGTTTTCAAATTGTTCAAGCGTCTGATATAATTTAAATGTTAATTACCTTAACAGAAATGATAACATTTTTCAAAACGTCTGGTGATGGGGCATGGTTGTGTCCGTCTAAACTTGGCGTAAATAATTCGCTGAACTGCTTAACGTTGGCATAGCACTTCTTGTTTTTCCCCCTAACTGTACACGTCCAATATGTACGACCACGCACTATTTTCTGAATAATTTAACATCAATTCATGTTACCACCAATTAAGTATATATTTATACTGTATGTGAAACCATTACTGCGACATTTGAAATCAAAGAGTAAAAATATGGAAACTTTCGGTATGTTTATATATATATATTGTATGTGTAACCATAACTGCGACATTTGAAAACATAGAGTAAAAATATGGAAACTTTCGGTATGTTTATATATATATATTGTATGTGTACCCATTGCTGCAACATTTGAAAACATAGAGTAAAAATAAGTTATAGTTATAGTATGGAACTTCTGGGTAAGATAGCTTACCCTAACACTGTATGTGTACCCATTGCTGCTGACAAGTTTTCTTCCACCACGTTGAGTAGCGTTCTCTACAATGTTATAGCTGGTAGGTGTGTCTATAGGGACTTCGTCATCAAGGACTGCATCAGACATAGATTCGTCTAGTGGAGTGCGTGAAAGTGCGAAATTACGATCACCTATGTCGAATGTTCTGTCAGCGATTGTTATTTTATGGGAAGTGTATTGTCTGGCAGAGCGACGTTTGGATCATCCATGTTTAACGTTCCATCTTCAACATCTGATATATCAGCAAGCGCCATGTCGAACGCTCTACACCGTTCACCTACCCAGTCTAACTGTAAGGTTCCCCGAACCATTGCTTTATACTGTTCGGACGTCACTCCGGTAGTATCTCCTGTTGATGATTAAATTTGTTTTCATGTAATATAACTCAAGTTGTCCTTTATATATTTATATAACTGAAATTATATGTGTTTTACCGCGTTGATATAACTTAAACGGCTCCATTTCTTACATTATTAAAACTTGTCGGATGTTTTCACGCTTCATCACATTCACTCTCTCATACATTATGTATGTGTTTTATTCCAGTCTTAAGAGGAATTACTTAAATAATGTAGGAAGAGAAGAAGTCGTTTATTATGTGTGTGTGTAAACGACGGCTCCATTTCTGACATTAATTAAACTTGTCAGATGTTTTCACGCTTCATCGTTCATTCTGATCTTAAGAGGAATTACTGTTTTAATGTGGGAAAAGAAGAAGTCGTTTATTATAAACGACGGCTCCATTTCTGACATTATTTAATCTTGTCAGATGTTTTCACGCTTCATCGTTCATTCTGATCTTAAGAGGAATTACTGTTTTAATGTGGGAAAAGAAGAAGTCGTTTATTATAAACGACGGCTCCATTTCTTACATTATTTTAACTTGTCAGATGTTTTCACGCTTCATCGTTCATTCTGATCTTAAGAGGAATTACTGTTTTAATGTTGGAAAAGAAGAAGTCGTTTATTATAAACGACGGCTCCATTTCTGACATTATTTTAACTTGTCAGATGTTTTCACGCTTCATCGTTCATTCTGATCTTAAGAGGAATTACTGTTTTAATGTTGGAAAAGAAGAAGTCGTTTATTATAAACGACGGCTCCATTTCTGACATTATTTTAACTTGTCAGATGTTTTCACGCTTCATCGTTCATTCTGATCTTAAGAGGAATTACTGTTTAAATGTGGGAAAAGAAGAAGTCGTTTATCATAAACGACGGCTCCATTTCTTACATTATTTTAACTTGTCAGATGTTTTCACGCTTCATCACATTCACTCTCTCATACATTATGTGTGTGTGTGTGTGTGTGTGTGTGTGTTTTTTATTCCAGTCTTAAGTGGAATTACTGGTTTAATGTGGGAAAAGAAGAAGTCGTTTATTATAAACGACGGCTCCATTTCTGACATTATTTTAACTTGTCAGATGTTTTCACGCTTCATCGTTCATTCTGATCTTAAGAGGAATTACTGTTTAAATGTTGGAAAAGAAGAAGTCGTTTATTATAAACGACGGCTCCATTTCTGACATTATTTTAACTTGTCAGATGTTTTCACGCTTCATCGTTCATTCTGATCTTAAGAGGAATTACTGTTTAAATGTGGGAAAAGAAGAAGTCGTTTATCATAAACGACGGCTCCATTTCTTACATTATTTTAACTTGTCAGATGTTTTCACGCTTCATCACATTCACTCTCTCATACATTATGTGTGTGTGTGTGTGTGTTTTTTATTCCAGTCTTAAGTGGAATTACTGGTTTAATGTGGGAAAAGAAGAAGTCGTTTATTATAAACGACGGCTCCATTTCTGACATTATTTTAACTTGTCAGATGTTTTCACGCTTCATCGTTCATTCTGATCTTAAGAGGAATTACTGTTTAAATGTGGGAAAAGAAGAAGTCGTTTATCATAAACGACGGCTCCATTTCTTACATTATTTTAACTTGTCAGATGTTTTCACGCTTCATCACATTCACTCTCTCATACATTATGTGTGTGTGTGTGTGTGTGTGTTTTTTATTCCAGTCTTAAGTGGAATTACTGGTTTAATGTGGGAAAAGAAGAAGTCGTTTATTATAAACGACGGCTCCATTTCTGACATTATTTTAACTTGTCAGATGTTTTCACGCTTCATCGTTCATTCTGATCTTAAGAGGAATTACTGTTTTAATGTGGGAAAAGAAGAAGTCGTTTATCATAAACGACGGCTCCATTTCATAAATTATGTTAACTTGTCAGATGTTTTCAAATTCATCGTTTTATTCTGGTCTTAAGAGGAATTACTGAAATAATGCAGGAAAAGAAGAAGTCATTCGTTATTAAGGACGTCTTTATTTCTTACATTATTTCAACTCTTCTTTTTAATCACATTCACTTATCCTTTTGCTGATTTGATATTATATGAACATTAAATAGAAGGGGGAAGAGCGATAGAGAGAGTGAGAGAGATACAGACAGACAGAGACAGAAGTGAGAGAGAGAAAGAGATATAGAGGGAGAAATAATAAATTCTTACCGTTTTTGCAGACACGATGCTGCCAGCAACTGCAACTGTCGCAGCATATTGCATGCATTCGTTCGCTAACCCTGCTGGAACAACTAATACACACATACACATTCATTTCAAATATTTCTGAGAAATAACTTTTCTTGGGATTTTTTTTTATATATATATGGGCAATGAATACAAAGGTGAAACAAACAGAGGGTATAACAAAAGACAAACATCAATTTTTATTTTCACATGTATTTTTAATGAGCAATTAACATGATGTATGATTAAAGCCGACTGTCCATTAAATATTTCTTTAATAATTTACACCAGACTACACACTAAGAAGTATGCCGACAATCATCCACAAAACACGCGGCACATAACGTAATTAAATGACGAATCAATTTCAATATAATTATAAGTAGTTATTATAAACAAACATCTTATTGTTAAATTAAAGTTTTTAACATATATTTAACTTCAAAGTTACTATACTCGATAATTATCCTTACTAAGTATATAGTACTATATATTCATTAGGTCGACGAGTTCTCCTAATGGTTACTCTATATTACTAGTACGACGAGTTTGCAGTTCGACGAGTTCTCCTGCACCCCAGATGATCTGTTTTCCCAATATGAAATTTTAAGGGCTTTGAACATTCCCAAAGGAAATATACCTCTAACATCTAAGAAGTTGCTCATGATCAGCATTTTTAGCTCAACTTTTCGAAGATAAGGCTAGTTATCTTTCTCGCCTCGGCGTTGGCGGAGGAGTAACACATTGGTTACGTTTTTGTACCAATTCACTTTTTAAGGAAAATCTTGTTAACACTGAAGGCTGCATTTTTAGTTCACCTGAGCACAAAGTTCTCAAGGTGATTTATTGTGATCGCCTTTTGTTCGGCGTGCGTCTGTCAACATCTTCTCCTTAGTAACCAGTGGGTCAATTGGGATGAAACTTCACAGAAAGCATCCTCTCAATGGCCTCCCTAGAGAACTCCTTCAAATGTTTGGGATCCATGCAGAATTCTTGTTTCCATGGCAACAAAACGAAAACAACATTAAAATTCTTCTTCTCCCAAACGGGTTGGCAGATTTTCAAATAATGTTGTAGAAATGTTCCTTAGGTGACCCACTATCAGATTCTTTCAAGCAATGTTAATTGGTCAAAAATCATGGCCTCCATTTGCGGGGCTATTTTGCCTTATATGGCTAAAGTGAAAACTTTTTGCCGTATATGGCTCAAGTGAAAACTTAAAAATCTTCTCCTTTGAAAGTGTCAGGATGATTTTCTAATAATTGTAGAAATCTACCTTGGGTGACCCTCTATCAGATTCCTTCAAGTCATGTTGATTGGTCAAAAAACATGGCCTCCAGGGGGCAGGGCTTTTTTGCCATTTATGGCTATAGTGGAAACTTAAAAAATCTTCTCCTCCGCGTATTTCAAGCCACGTTGATTGGTCAAAAAACATGGCCGCCAGGAACGGGGCTTTTTTTGCGCTATATAACTATAGTGGAAACCTAAAAATCTTCTCCGAAGGTGTAAGGCCGATTTTCAAATAATGTTGTAGATATGTTCCTTGGGTGACCCCCTATCATATTTCTTCAAGCCATGTTGATTAGTCAAAGCACATGGCCGCCAGGGGTGGGGCTTTTTTTGCCTTATATAGCTATAGTGGAAATTTAAAAAATGTTCTCCGAAAGTGTAAGGCCGATATTCAAATAATTTTGTGGAAATGTTCCTGTTTCAGATTCCTTAAAGCCATGTTGATTGGTCAAAAAACATGGCGCCAGGATCGGGGCTTTTATTGCGTTATATGGCTATAGTGGAAACTTAAAAATCTTCTTCTCCGAAAGTGTCTGGCCGATTTGTAGAATTGTTTCTTGGGTGACACTCAAGCCATGTTGAATCGTAAAAAAGATACATGGCCCCCCATTTTTGAATAATTTTGTAGAAATGTTCCTTGGGTGACCCCCTATCATATTTCTTCAAGCCATGTTGATTAGTCAAAGCACATGGCCGCCAGGGGTGGGGCTTTTTTTGCCTTATATAGCTATAGTGGAAATTTAAAAAATGTTCTCCGAAAGTGTAAGGCCGATATTCAAATAATTTTGTGGAAATGTTCCTGTTTCAGATTCCTTAAAGCCATGTTGATTGGTCAAAAAACATGGCGCCAGGATCGGGGCTTTTATTGCGTTATATGGCTATAGTGGAAACTTAAAAATCTTCTTCTCCGAAAGTGTCTGGCCGATTTGTAGAATTGTTTCTTGGGTGACACTCAAGCCATGTTGAATCGTAAAAAAGATACATGGCCCCCCATTTTTGAATAATTTTGTAGAAATGTTCCTTGGATGACCCTCTTTGAGATTGTTATTGGTAAAATAACCATGGTCTCAAGGAGGCAGAGCAAATCACTTTGCATTATACAGGTGAGCCGTCATGGCTCTATTGTTTGTTTCAGCATCTTCACATTTGGATTGAATGTTTGTCTTAATGATATCTTGACCAAATTCGAATCTGGGTCATATTGGGTTAAAAAACTAGGTCACTAGGCCAAATTGAAGGAAACTATTGTTAAAACTCCGGAGGTCGCGTTTTTACTTTGAGCAAGTTGAGACTTTGTCAGAGTGGATGTCTTGACGATTGCTAGTCCATGTTCATATATGGGTCATATCAGGAAAAAAGAAAAAAAATCCAAATGAGGGAAATTCTTGTTAACACTCTGGAGGTTGCATTTTCAATCTTGGTCAGAATGTTTGTCTTTATGTGTTTTGCATTGGAAATCACATTGCATAATTCAGGTGAGCGATCATGGCCCTCTTGTTATCAAAACTATTAGAAATATTGCTATGAAACTTTGAACAATTGTTCATCATCATTACCCCCGTCAACAGACAAGAGTACATAACTCTGTCAAGGTTTTTGTAAGAATTATGGTTCTTTTTGACTTATAAAGTACTTTGCTTATAAATAATAGGATAAAGTACTTGGTTGTGTTTTCTGTACAGACCCCCAAAACATGTTTTATTGGCAAGAACGAAAAAGTCGAGCGCGCTGTTCTCCGTCAGCTCTTGTTTCTTTCCCAACATTGTTTTTAAAAGTCGTCTGCCGCAAAGGCATCGAACATGAACCACCTAGAACATACTGGTGCCTGTAATTATGAGATGTGCCTAAACCAACTCGATGCCATCTTAACCACGCCTAATGAAACCAGACATTGGGAGGTTTCGAAATGTAAGACAATTATTAACAGACAGCATGCTTGAATAGTCAGTCTTTAACCATTACCGTTTTGAGACTTTCGTGATACTAGACCATCACTGCCGACACGTTATAGCCTGATCTGACCTCACACAGGCTCAGATTGATCACTATCTTTCCAGGCTAGCAAACACTTCAGATCGTTTTATTTTTGACTTGCGCGAATAGAAAGGAGACCGATTAAAGTTTGTGGTATCTATAGCATTCACAGGTGGTTATATTGCCTTTAGCGCAACTTGCACATACATGATATATATTCATATTTGAGCCGCGACGAGAACACTAACATTGTGGACTCTGCGTAAAGTATCGACCGGATCAGCCTCTTGTGGATTTTCAATTTCATGAATCATTACTCTATACCTTTAGTGTCCACAATGTTGTTTTCTCGCGGAACTTCTCATATATATATACATATAGTTTTGTTCATCGTAAAAGAGAACCTTACGACCAAGATGAATTGTGAATGCTGAAACGTTTTGCCAGATAAAAACAATATAAGTATTATCAACACGGTGCCTGCAGCTGTATCTATGTTTTCATGAAAATCCCCTTAGGAAACGAATCCATGGGATCTTTTCATAAATGAGCTGCGCTTCATAACATCACACCATAAGGTATTTGCGACCCGTGTCAATTCAAATCCTATCACAAACATTTTTAGCCTTTCTGACAGGTAGTTTATATCATGACCAGAGAGCACGTTCACAACTGAGTCATTCCACGAGAAAACCAACATTATAGACTGCGTAATGCATCGACTCAGATCAGCCTGCGCAATCCGCGCAGGCTAATCCGGGCCGACACATTGCGTCTCAGAGGGAAAGAGGTATAGAATAATGATTCCTGAAACAGAAAATCCACAGGAGGCGAAAAGTGTCTGTCCGGGTTAGCCTGCGCTGCATGCTTAGGCTGATCTGGTCCGATACTTTACGCAGAGTACATGATGTTAGTTTTCTCGTTTGTTTACTTGCCACAAATACATGCACCATTGGGGATCCATTATATACCGAACCTACCCACCGAGGATGATGAAAGCTTGATATCTTCCATTTTTTGCCCGGAAGATATACCCTTTCTCACATGCAACAAATCTGTAGCAGGCGAGACTCATAAAAAACATCAAAGGATAATGATTCAATACTGTTGAAAATATTCTGGCAATAGCAGAAAATGGCGAGTTCGACCCCGTCCGCAACAGTCTTCTAGAGTGCCTTATCATCGGTAAAGTTTGACATTGGGACAGTTTTAAATAGCAACAAACGTTATCTGGAACGTTAAATTTGATTGGTTGAGATACGTCCGATCAAAACGAGGGCGATAATTGCCTCTACCCGTGGTCATATAGGAATGTTCAACGAGGAACCTGTTTATCTTGTAGAGGGCCTTTGTAAAAGACATATTCTGTGTGGAAAAGCAGCCAGTTGCTTGGAACGTATGTTGTGTTGAGTACTCGTATGCGAAAGCCAGGAAACGCATGGGTATGTGAACTAGCCGCCGTGATATGACTGAAAAAATGTTGAAAACTTGCTAGTCACGCAGGGATCATTGATAAGTGTACTTCGGTCGTGATATAACTGAAATACTGTTGAAACAACAACAATAAAATGAAGCAAATCGGAGGAGTATGTACTCCTCGATACCAATCCTGTTCACGTTAATTTTCTCCAGCAGTTGTTTTAGCATTATATATTTATGGAATATTCTTTGCTAATGAATATTCAATGGATCAAGATTGGACTAAACGAAAATGCACGCTGATCCTGGTCTACACTATTTTCTTAAAGGCAAGCATACAGTGATAAACAAAAGCTGTTACTTTAACACTTTCACAGTTGCAGACGCATGTGTAGCAGACATACGACTAAAAAGCATAATAGAAACGCATTAACCATTTAGTATCCAAACATTCATTAATCGTTTACCGACAGGTGCTCGATCAGTGCAAGTCAACTATGTCAGGTAAAGAAAGGCACGGCTTATGTATACATTCTTAGTGGAGAAACATGGGTGATCCATAAGTAAACACGCCTTCTTGAAACACGTTTATTATCTGTTTGGTGTTATGACCAGAACTGAACTCCAGCATTAACCCTTTCCCACCACAACAAATCTGCAGTAGACGACTTTGAAAACATAGTGACAAAAAGCTGACAAATCTCCATAAAAGATAGCTTAGTTGTGAAATGAAGTTGAAAACATTGTGGCCAAAGGAGCAATTTCACCTTCGCCCACAATGTTTTCAAAAGTCATCTGCTGCTATTGCGTAAAAATGCGTTTGCAGTAGGAAAAGGGTTAAAGCTCAAGAGTTGATAGCACACATATACTGAGCAATGAATAAATACATACATTTCAATATAACATTAATAAGTTCAAGATTTAGTGGGGTCTTACATTCAACAATAGCTCACATATACATGTATAATGACTGGTGGATGTTTCACTGTTTGCTCGCCTGGTATTGAACTAGTTGTACTGACATGTTGACTTCCAAATGGTGTAGTGTTATAGCCTCCTCCCCAGGTCCGAGTGATCGCGGGTTCGATCCCTGGTCCGGTCAAACCAAATACTTTAACTCTTTCAGCGCCAAAGGCAATATTCAGGCTTTTACAAACAATACTGATTCAGGTGAGTCAGCTCGTAACGAGCTGTCTCACCTGAAATCAGTATTGTTTGCCTTTTAGTTATCAAAATACACAAAACTTTTATTACATGAAAAATGGAGGTGCCCGATGTTGAATATGGAATAGTCTACTTTAAACAATTCGGCGCTGAAAGAGTTAAACATGATAGTAATTGATTACCCACCTTGGTGCTCGGGATTGTGACTGTCTCGCTGGTGTCAGGACGGTGGGATTGTGAAGTTAGCAGTACGACTGTCTCGCTGGTGTCAGGACGGTGGGATTGTGAAGTTAGCAGTACGACTGTCTCGCTGGTGTCAGGACGGTGGGATTGTGAAGTTAGCAGTACGACTGTCTCGCTGGTGTCAGGACGGTGGGATTGTGAAGTTAGCAGTACGACTGTCTCGCTGGTGTCAGGACGGTGGGATTGTGAAGTTAGCAGTTCGACTGTCTCGCTGGTGTCAGGACGATGGGATTGTGAAGTTAGCAGTACGACTGTCTCGCTGGTGTCAGGACGATGGGATTGTGAAGTTAGCAGTACGACTGTCTCGCTGGTGTCAGGACAATGGGATTGTGAAGTTAGCAGTACGACTGTCTCGCTGGTGTCAGGACGGTGGGATTGTGAAGTTAGCAGTTCGACTGTCTCGCTGGTGTCAGGACGGTGGGATTGTGCAGTTAGCAGTTCGACTGTCTCGCTGGTGTCAGGACGGTGGGATTGTGAAGTTAGCAGTACGACTGTCTCGCTGGTGTCAGGACGGTGGGATTGTGAAGTTAGCAGTACGACTGTCTCGCTGGTGTCAGGACGGTGGGATTGTGAAGTTAGCAGTACGACTGTCTCGCTGGTGTCAGGACGGTGGGATTGTGAAGTTAGCAGTTCGACTGTCTCGCTGGTGTCAGGACGGTGGGGTTGTGAAGTTAGCAGTACGACTGTCTCGCTGGTGTCAGGACGGTGGGGTTGTGAAGTTAGCAGTTCGACTGTCTCGCTGGTTTCAGGACGGCGGGATTATGAAGTTAGCAGTTCGACCGTCTCGCTGGTGTCAGGACGGTGGGATTGTGAAGTTAGCAGTACGACTGTCTCGCTGGTGTCAGGACGGTGGGATTGTGAAGTTAGCAGTTCGACTGTCTCGCTGGTGTCAGGACGGTGGGATTGTGCAGTTAGCAGTTCGACTGTCTCGCTGGTGTCAGGACGGTGGGATTGTGAAGTTAGCAGTACGACTGTCTCGCTGGTGTCAGGACGGTGGGATTGTGAAGTTAGCAGTACGACTGTCTCGCTGGTGTCAGGACGGTGAGATTGTGAAGTTAGCAGTACGACTGTCTCGCTGGTGTCAGGACGGTGGGATTGTGAAGTTAGCAGTTCGACTGTCTCGCTGGTGTCAGGACGGTGGGATTGTGAAGTTAGCAGTACGACTGTCTCGCTGGTGTCAGGACGGTGGGATTGTGAAGTTAGCAGTTCGACCGTCTCGCTGGTGTCAGGACGGCGGGATTGTGAAGCTAGCAGTTCGACTGTCTCGCTGGTGTCAGGACGGTGGGATTGTGAAGTTAGCAGTACGACTGTCTCGCTGGTGTCAGGACGGTGAGATTGTGAAGTTAGCAGTACGACTGTCTCGCTGGTGTCAGGACGGTGGGATTGTGAAGTTAGCAGTACGACTGTCTCGCTGGTGTCAGGACGGTGGGATTGTGAAGTTAGCAGTTCGACTGTCTCGCTGGTGTCAGGACGGTGGGGTTGTGAAGTTAGCAGTACGACTGTCTCGCTGGTGTCAGGACGGTGGGGTTGTGAAGTTAGCAGTTCGACTGTCTCGCTGGTTTCAGGACGGCGGGATTATGAAGTTAGCAGTACGACTGTCTCGCTGGTGTCAGGACGGTGGGGTTGTGAAGTTAGCAGTTCGACTGTCTCGCTGGTTTCAGGACGGCGGGATTATGAAGTTAGCAGTTCGACCGTCTCGCTGGTGTCAGGACGGTGGGATTGTGAAGTTAGCAGTACGACTGTCTCGCTGGTGTCAGGACGGTGGGATTGTGAAGTTAGCAGTTCGACTGTCTCGCTGGTGTCAGGACGGTGGGGTTGTGAAGTTAGCAGTACGACTGTCTCGCTGGTGTCAGGACGGTGGGATTGTGAAGTTAGCAGTACGACTGTCTCGCTGGTGTCAGGACGGTGGGATTGTGAAGTTAGCAGTACGACTGTCTCGCTGGTGTCAGGACAATGGGATTGTGAAGTTAGCAGTACGACTGTCTCGCTGGTGTCAGGACGGTGGGATTGTAAAGTTAGCAGTTCGACTGTCTCGCTGGTGTCAGGACGGTGGGATTGTGCAGTTAGCAGTTCGACTGTCTCGCTGGTGTCAGGACGGTGGGATTGTGAAGTTAGCAGTACGACTGTCTCGCTGGTGTCAGGACGGTGGGATTGTGAAGTTAGCAGTACGACTGTCTCGCTGGTGTCAGGACGGTGAGATTGTGAAGTTAGCAGTACGACTGTCTCGCTGGTGTCAGGACGGTGGGATTGTGAAGTTAGCAGTTCGACTGTCTCGCTGGTGTCAGGACGGTGGGATTGTGAAGTTAGCAGTACGACTGTCTCGCTGGTGTCAGGACGGTGGGATTGTGAAGTTAGCAGTACGACTGTCTCGCTGGTGTCAGGACGATGGGATTGTGAAGTTAGCAGTACGACTGTCTCGCTGGTGTCAGGACGGTGGGATTGTGAAGTTAGCAGTACGACTGTCTCGCTGGTGTCAGGACGATGGGATTGTGAAGTTAGCAGTACGACTGTCTCGCTGGTGTCAGGACGATGGGATTGTGAAGTTAGCAGTACGACTGTCTCGCTGGTGTCAGGACGGTGGGATTGTGAAGTTAGCAGTTCGACTGTCTCGCTGGTGTCAGGACGGTGGGATTGTGCAGTTAGCAGTTCGACTGTCTCGCTGGTGTCAGGACGGTGGGATTGTGAAGTTAGCAGTACGACTGTCTCGCTGGTGTCAGGACGGTGGGATTGTGAAGTTAGCAGTACGACTGTCTCGCTGGTGTCAGGACGGTGGGATTGTGAAGTTAGCAGTACGACTGTCTCGCTGGTGTCAGGACGGTGGGATTGTGAAGTTAGCAGTTCGACTGTCTCGCTGGTGTCAGGACGGTGGGGTTGTGAAGTTAGCAGTACGACTGTCTCGCTGGTGTCAGGACGGTGGGGTTGTGAAGTTAGCAGTTCGACTGTCTCGCTGGTTTCAGGACGGCGGGATTATGAAGTTAGCAGTTCGACCGTCTCGCTGGTGTCAGGACGGTGGGATTGTGAAGTTAGCAGTACGACTGTCTCGCTGGTGTCAGGACGGTGGGATTGTGAAGTTAGCAGTTCGACTGTCTCGCTGGTGTCAGGACGGTGGGATTGTGCAGTTAGCAGTTCGACTGTCTCGCTGGTGTCAGGACGGTGGGATTGTGAAGTTAGCAGTACGACTGTCTCGCTGGTGTCAGGACGGTGGGATTGTGAAGTTAGCAGTACGACTGTCTCGCTGGTGTCAGGACGGTGAGATTGTGAAGTTAGCAGTACGACTGTCTCGCTGGTGTCAGGACGGTGGGATTGTGAAGTTAGCAGTTCGACTGTCTCGCTGGTGTCAGGACGGTGGGATTGTGAAGTTAGCAGTACGACTGTCTCGCTGGTGTCAGGACGGTGGGATTGTGAAGTTAGCAGTTCGACCGTCTCGCTGGTGTCAGGACGGCGGGATTGTGAAGCTAGCAGTTCGACTGTCTCGCTGGTGTCAGGACGGTGGGATTGTGAAGTTAGCAGTACGACTGTCTCGCTGGTGTCAGGACGGTGAGATTGTGAAGTTAGCAGTACGACTGTCTCGCTGGTGTCAGGACGGTGGGATTGTGAAGTTAGCAGTACGACTGTCTCGCTGGTGTCAGGACGGTGGGATTGTGAAGTTAGCAGTTCGACTGTCTCGCTGGTGTCAGGACGGTGGGGTTGTGAAGTTAGCAGTACGACTGTCTCGCTGGTGTCAGGACGGTGGGGTTGTGAAGTTAGCAGTTCGACTGTCTCGCTGGTTTCAGGACGGCGGGATTATGAAGTTAGCAGTTCGACCGTCTCGCTGGTGTCAGGACGGTGGGATTGTGAAGTTAGCAGTACGACTGTCTCGCTGGTGTCAGGACGGTGGGATTGTGAAGTTAGCAGTTCGACTGTCTCGCTGGTGTCAGGACGGTGGGGTTGTGAAGTTAGCAGTACGACTGTCTCGCTGGTGTCAGGACGGTGGGATTGTGAAGTTAGCAGTACGACTGTCTCGCTGGTGTCAGGACGGTGGGATTGTGAAGTTAGCAGTACGACTGTCTCGCTGGTGTCAGGACAATGGGATTGTGAAGTTAGCAGTACGACTGTCTCGCTGGTGTCAGGACGGTGGGATTGTGAAGTTAGCAGTTCGACTGTCTCGCTGGTGTCAGGACGGTGGGATTGTGCAGTTAGCAGTTCGACTGTCTCGCTGGTGTCAGGACGGTGGGATTGTGAAATTAGCAGTACGACTGTCTCGCTGGTGTCAGGACGGTGGGATTGTGAAGTTAGCAGTACGACTGTCTCGCTGGTGTCAGGACGGTGAGATTGTGAAGTTAGCAGTACGACTGTCTCGCTGGTGTCAGGACGGTGGGATTGTGAAGTTAGCAGTTCGACTGTCTCGCTGGTGTCAGGACGGTGGGATTGTGAAGTTAGCAGTACGACTGTCTCGCTGGTGTCAGGACGGTGGGATTGTGAAGTTAGCAGTACGACTGTCTAGCTGGTGTCAGGACGGTGGGATTGTGAAGTTAGCAGTACGACTGTCTCGCTGGTGTCAGGACAATGGGATTGTGAAGTTAGCAGTACGACTGTCTCGCTGGTGCCAGGACGGTGGGATTGTGAAGTTAGCAGTTCGACTGTCTCGCTGGTGTCAGGACGGTGGGATTGTGCAGTTAGCAGTTCGACTGTCTCGCTGGTGTCAGGACGGTGGGATTGTGAAGTTAGCAGTACGACTGTCTCGCTGGTGTCAGGACGGTGGGATTGTGAAGTTAGCAGTACGACTGTCTCGCTGGTGTCAGGACGGTGGGATTGTGAAGTTAGCAGTACGACTGTCTCGCTGGTGTCAGGACGGTGAGATTGTGAAGTTAGCAGTACGACTGTCTCGCTGGTGTCAGGACGGTGGGATTGTGAAGTTAGCAGTTCGACTGTCTCGCTGGTGTCAGGACGGTGGGGTTGTGAAGTTAGCAGTACGACTGTCTTGCTGGTGTCAGGACGGTGGGGTTGTGAAGTTAGCAGTTCGACTGTCTCGCTGGTGTCAGGACGGTGGGATTGTGAAGTTAGCAGTTCGACTGTCTCGCTGGTGTCAGGACGGCGGGATTGTGAAGTTAGCAGTACGACTGTCTCGCTGGTGTCAGGACGGTGGGATTGTGAAGTTTGCAGTACGGCTGTCTCGCTGGTGTCAGGACGGTGGGATTGTGAAGTTAGCAGTACGGCTGTCTCGCTGGTGTCAGGACGGTGGGATTGTGAAGTTAGCAGTACGACTGTCTCGCTGGTGTCAGGACGGTGGGATTGTGAAGTTAGCAGTACGACTGTCTCGCTGGTGTCAGGACGGTGGGACTGTGAAGTTAGCAGTACGACTGTCTCGCTGGTGTCAGGACGTTGGGATTGTGAAGTTAGCAGTTCGACTGTCTCGCTGGTGTCAGGACGGTGGGATTGTGAAGTTAGCAGTACGACTGTCTCGCTGGTGTCAGGACAGTGGGATTGTGAAGTTAGCAGTTCGACTGTCTCGCTGGTGTCAGGACGGTGGGATTGTAAACTTAGCAGTCCGACTGTCTCGCTGGTGTCAGGACGGCGGGATTGTGAAGTTAGCAGTTCGACCGTCTCGCTGGTGTCAGGACGGCGGGATTGTGAAGTTAGCAGTTCGACTGTCTCGCTGGTGTCAGGACGGTGGGATTGTAAACTTAGCAGTACGACTGTCTCGCTGGTGTCAGGACGGCGGGATTGTGAAGTTAGCAGTTCGACCGTCTCGCTGGTGTCAGGACGGCGGGATTGTGAAGCTAGCAGTTCGACCGTCTCGCTGGTGTCAGGACGGTGGGATTGTGAAGTTAGCAGTACGACTGTCTCGCTGGTGTCAGGACGGTGGGATTTTGAAGTTCAAGTTAGCAGTACGACTCTCTCGCTGGTGTCAGGACGGTGGGATTGTAAAGTTAGCAGTACGACTGTCTCGCTGGTGTCAGGACGGCGGGATTGTGAAGTTAGCAGTTCGACTGTCTCGTTGGTTTCAGGACGGCGGGATTGTGAAGTTAGCAGTACGGCTGTCTCGCTGGTGTCAGGACGGTGGGATTGTGAAGTTAGCAGTACGACTGTCTCGCTGGTGTCAGGACGGTGGGATTGTGAAGTTAGCAGTACGACTGTCTCGCTGGTGTCAGGACGGTGGGACTGTGAAGTTAGCAGTACGACTGTCTCGCTGGTGTCAGGACGGTGGGATGTGAAGTTAGCAGTTCGACTGTCTCGCTGGTGTCAGGACGGTGGGATTGTGAAGTTAGCAGTACGACTGTCTCGCTGGTGTCAGGACGGTGGGATTGTGAAGTTAGCAGTTCGACTGTCTCGCTGGTGTCAGGACGGTGGGATTGTAAACTTAGCAGTACAACTGTCTCGCTGGTGTCAGGACGGCGGGATTGTGAAGTTAGCAGTTCGACCGTCTCGCTGGTGTCAGGACGGCGGGATTGTGAAGTTAGCAGTTCGACTGTCTCGCTGGTGTCAGGACGGTGGGATTGTAAACTTAGCAGTACGACTGTCTCGCTGGTGTCAGGACGGCGGGATTGTGAAGTTAGCAGTTCGACCGTCTCGCTGGTGTCAGGACGGCGGGATTGTGAAGCTAGCAGTTCGACCGTCTCGCTGGTGTCAGGACGGTGGGATTGTGAAGTTAGCAATACGACTGTCTCGCTGGTGTCATGACGGTGGGATTGTGAAGTTCAAGTTAGCAGTACGACTCTCTCGCTGGTGTCAGGACGGTGGGATTGTAAAGTTAGCAGTACGACTGTCTCGCTGGTGTCAGGACGGCGGGATTGTGAAGTTAGCAGTTCGACTGTCTCGCTGGTTTCAGGACGGCGGGATTGTGAAGTTAGCAGTTCGACCGTCTCGCTGGTGTCAGGACGGTGGGATTGTGAAGTTAGCAGTACGACTGTCTCGCTGGTGTCAGGACGGTGGGATTGTGAAGTTAGCAGTTCGACTTTCTCGCTGGTGTCAGAACAGACGGACCAGCAGTGATGGTAACTTACACAGGAAACGCCGTGATATAGCTGAACATTTTGGAAAACGGTTTGTAATTATATGTTGCCTTTTTTTGGGTAGCCCTGAGAACAATTTGACGAAAAGAGAAGTTGTTTTATGATATGTTTTATACACTGATAGTTTAAAAAGACAGCCGACATTAACATAATATCTAAATATTTCCCTTAACCCTTTCCCACATAAAACAAAGCTGCATTAGACGACTTTGAAAACAATCATACAAAAACATGCAAAATCTCCATTAATTTCGTTTTGAGCAATTACTCCTTTTGTCACAAAGTTTTCAAAAGTCGTCTGCTGCAGAGGCGTCAGCAATCGTATGTATGTGGGAGAGGGTTAAACAGCTACTTGCATGTCCATAAGTAAAATACTAGCTTTAATTCAATATACATGTATATACACACCAACATTTAACTCTTTCCCTATAACAGCTACTTGCATGTCCATAAGTATAATAGTAACTTTTATTAAATGTATATACACACCAACATTTAATTATTTCCCTATAACAGCTACTTGCATGTCCATAAGTATAATACTAACTTTAATTAAATATACATGTACATGTATATAAACACCAACAGTTAACTCTTTCCCTAAAACAGCTACTTGCATGTCCCTAAGTATAATACTAACTTAATATACATTAATTTATTTCCCTTAAACAGCTACTTATGTATGTAAACACTACCACTTAACTCCTCCCCTAAAACACCCCCTGCCCTGCCGTTGACACAGTGTGGGGAATGGAAAACTTGCCCACAACCAACAATTAATTATTTTGTTCACAATGTTGTACCAGATACTCTCCTGTCTAGAAGAAGTAACATGATCCTCACTGTCACTGATTCATGAATATTAGGATATCATTAATTAACCCTTTCCCACCTGTAGACGCATTTTGAAGCATTTGCAGCAGATTATTGTTGTAAACATTGTGACAAAAGGAGACATTGATAATAACGAGCAATATCTCCTTTTGTCACAATGTTTTCAACTTTAATCAATAAACCTGCTTTCATTAATAGAGATTAACAACAGTAGTCAGAGGATGTTTTCAAAGTTGTCTGCTAAATATTTGCTGTATGTGGGGAACGAGTGGTGTTTCGTGTATCATGAATAACGTAACGGTTAATTGTTACAGGTTCGTTACGTGTAACATGGATAACGTAACGATTCATTGTTACAGATTCGTTACGTGTAACATGGATAACGTAACGGTTCATTGTTACAGATTCGTTACGTGTAACATGGATAACGTAACGGTTAATTGTTACAGATTCGTTACGTGTAACATGGATAACGTAACGGTTCATTGTTACAGATTCATTATGTGTAACATGGATAACGTAACCGTTAATTGTTACAGGTTCGTTACGTGTAACACGGGTAACGTAACGATTAATACTTATAGGTTCGTTATAACATGAATAACGTAACGATCAATTGTTACAGGTTCGTTACGTGTAACGTGAGTAACGTAACGGTTTTAAATTGTTATAGTTTCGTTACGTGTAACATGGATAACGTAACGGTTCATTGTTACAGATTCATTATGTGTAACATGGATAACGTAACCGTTAATTGTTACAGGTTCGTTACGTGTAACACGGGTAACGTAACGATTAATAATTATAGGTTCGTTATAACATGAATAACGTAACGATCAATTGTTACAGGTTCGTTACGTGTAACGTGAATAACGTAACGGTTTTAAATTGTTATAGTTTCGTTACGTGTAACATGGATAACGTAACGGTTGATTGTTTTAAAATGTTCGTTACGTGTAACATGAATAACGTAACGATCAATTGTTACAGGTTCGTTACGTGTAACATGAAGAACGTAACGGTGAATTGTTATAGTTTCGTTACGTGTAACATGGATAACGTAACGGTTGATTGTTTTAAAATGTTCGTTACATGTAACATGAATAACGTAACGATCAATTGTTACAGGTTCGTTACGTGTAATATGAAGAACGTAACGGTGAATTGTTATAGTTTCGTTACGTGTAACATGAATAACGTAACGATTAATTGTTACATGTTCGTTACGTGTAACCAGGGATAACATCACGATTAATTGTTACAGGCTCGTTACGTGTAACATGAATACCGTAACGGTTAATTGTTATGATTATGTTACGTGTAACATGAATACCGTAACGGTTAATTGTTATAATTATGTTACGTGTAAGCAGTATAGCGTAACGATTAATTGTTACAGGTTCGTTACATGTAACATGATAGCGTAACAATTCATTGTTAGTGGTTCGTTAAGTGTAACCAGGGATAGGTTCGTTATTGAAACTCCACAGTAAAGTATTCATATTTTATTTGAAATGAGGCTAAAATCTCATGTCTGATAAGTCAGTAAATACTATCTATATCTCCACAAACTGGCCATTTTTTGATTCACAGTGACACGGGTTATACACGGACACATAACCTTGTTGTAAAATAATTCGACAAATCACATTAATCGTATGTTTCGACAGGCCATATTATTTCGCTGATCGCCTTTGGTTTTTCTCTGTTGTGTCGTTGCCAAGGTGCCATTCCTTTTAGTCCCAATGCCATTGTCTTTGGTTGACATGGTAGTAGATTCCATGCCAACCATTTTCTTTAAATTATGACGAAATCTGGTCGATTTGGACGATGCCACATACAAAAAGAAATTAATTGTAAAGTTAAATTGATAAAAGAAGTAAAAGAATGCACGTGCCCATTTCATTCGGATTTTCGTTATCATAAACTGTGTGTAACCTGGGTGACCCGGTGATACCATTCTACTGACATGCCAAAACACTTCGGCAGACTGCATAATCCCAACTGGTAAAACAAACAAAACATATGTACTCGAAACTATTAATAGGAGTCTCGTGGCTTTCTCGTCACTGTGCGAGATCGCAGTCTGAACCATCTGCTTCCGTTTTCTCTTGTTCCGTAATATTTCTATCGTGATGTTTGTATTAAAAGCAACAACGATGATAGTCGGAATCCAGGACTTAAACGCGATATGGGCGTAAATGATCCCTTCAGAAAGTCTTCGCTTAGTCTTGCATGGATCGTACCCGAACACGGAGTCTCCTTCAAACCCCGTATAACCGATTTTATGTAGGGATAGTCCTGTTATTGTAACGGAAACTAGTATGATCGCTACCAAAGTCCTATTTGGTGACCATGTGCGAGCCTTCATTGGAAATTTAACCATCAGAAAACGCTCCACTGTAAATGTAACAATGATCCATGTAGATAGCAAATTAAAGAGCTCAATACACACACCGTGGAATACACATAATCCGACATTTTCTTGGAAGCTGTAATTCGCCGCTTCACTATTAGCCCGAATAACACCGACCAAGAAATTAAAAGTCAAAGTACAATTGTCATACACGGCAATAAATGCTAGATACAGATTGGCGGTCTTTCTCCGCATGCGTTTCCGTGTTAGTACAATTAGAGAGAGCGTATTTAGGAAGAGCCCTGTAACGACAACTATAGATGTACCGTACGACAATAACCAGCGGACGAGGTACACGAAAGGTTGGATTTCCGCCCAGCAGATTCTGACGTCACAAGGCCATCTAACAGCGTCTTCCGGGGTGATGTTTTTGCCGACGAGTTCCTCTAGGACGTCATAATCATATGGACAGGAGGTCGTGTTCGTATTAGTCATGGCGAACAGCTGAAACGACAGAACAAAAAGAGCTTTGTTATAGTACTAGTATGCCAACAAATAAATGTTTGGCTATAGAGTATGGTCGACACAAAGAGCTTACTTAGTTAAAGAAAATGAATGACGAAGATAGCTTCGTTATAGAAAACGAATGATAAAAGAACCTTATTTATAAATCATGATCGACAAAAGATGCTTACTAAAAGAGTATGATCATTCAAATACCGTGGCTAAAGATCCGGATATAAACAGTTCCTTCATAGAAAAAAAAAGAGATTGGTCGTAGGATATGATCAGTTGAAAGTATGATTGAAAGAAGAGCTTAGTTTAAGAATTTGATCGATAAAAGAAACTGTTTTTAAATTTTGTTGTGAAAAGAGCTTAGTTATATGTATCGAAAAAGAGTATCTATAGATATAAATAGCTTTTACTTGCATTATCAAACACGTAAATACACATTGGGTGCCAATTTAGAAATATTCGATTGTTTATGCTGTGGTAAGTGATCAACTGTGAACACAAAGTACTGTAGACACTAAATTGTAATGTTATCAACACAAAGCGTGCATTCTGTAGACACTAAATTGTACTGTTATCAACACAAAGCGTGCATACTGTAGACACTAAATTGTAATGTTATTAACACAAATAGTGTGTACTGTAGACACTAAATTGTACTGTTGTCAACACAAAGCGTGCTTACTGTAGACACTAAATTGTACTGTTATCAATACAAAGCGTGCATACTGTAGACAGTAAATTGTAATGTTATTAACACAAAGCGTGCTTACTTTAGACACTAAATTGTACTGTTATCAACACAAAGCGTGCTAACTGTAGACACTAAATTGTAGTGTTATAAAAACAAATAGTGCGTACTGTAGACACTAAATTGTACTGTTATCAACACAAATAGTGCGTACTGTAGACACTAAATTGAACTGTTATCAACACAAATAGTGCGTACTGTAGACACTAAATTGTACTGTTATTAAAACAAATAATGCGTACTGTAGACACTAAATTGCACTGTTATCAACACAAAGCGTGCTTACTGTAGACACTAAATGGTACTGTTATCAAAACAAAAAGTGTGTACTGGACAAAACTAAATTGCACTGTTGTCAACACAGAGAGAGTGCGTTCTGTAGATACTAAATTGTAATGTTATCAACGAAAACGCACCTCGTTTCATTGAAACTAATTTGGGTTTTCACCGAATCAAAACATATTTGCAAATCATGATTCTGTTTTAGTTTCAGTGCTGATTATGTAACGAGAACCACTATTTAAGTTTCAAAACTCTACCTTGAATGGTTAGTGACGAAAAATGGACTTTAACAATAAACATAACCAAATATAGGACACAGGACGATGACGACGACGACGAACGACGAGGAAACTACTTTTGCCACATTATTTTCAATTTTATTCATCAATAATACTTTAATTTAAAGAGGTTTTGCACATTTTTTACTTTATGTCTTCAAGGACGAGCCCCGTTAGCTCAGTTGGTAGCGACGCGGGCTGTCAATCCAGGGGTTGTGAGTTCGAATCCCAGCTCGGCTAATTTTCTTTCCGACGTTTGACAACAGTCAGTGTGACAACTGTCATCTATCTTTCACCAATGGGCTAACAGTCTAGGTGGAAAAGCAGCCAGTTGCTTGGAAAATATGCTGTGTGGAGTACTGGTATGAGAAAGCTAGTAAGCACATGCGTAGGTGAACTGGCTGCCGTGATGTGACTGAAACATTGTTGAAAACGGCGTTAATACCCAGTCAATCAATCAATCAAGCAATAAAAGTAAAGTCGCATGCTGCAGATTTGCTGTTTACTATGGGAAAGTGTTATTCCACATCACGGACTTCCATATATATCACTAAGTTAAAAACACACTGAAACAGAAACAAATATGTTTCGCGGGATTCATATAGTTTTAAATAAATATGGGTGACAGCCGACTTTGTTTGGTCGAAACGAAATGAAATTTTAACGTTTAAAGATTAAGTTCTGCGTGTATTGAATGCAATGCACAGGTGAAAGTTCGCGTGTAATTAACGCAAAGCACAGGTGAAAGTTCATTCAAACGTACGTAGGTATTGGATGTTGACCATTTTCTATCAGTATCATAAACACGATCACGAGTATTTTATCCTTTCGCTATATGACGCCGTCAGAGATAACAGTGTGAGATCGGTCGTTATTACAGTCGTTATTACAGTTTAATGATGGACTATAGTATCGTGGATCTCTCTGAACCGCGTCAGGCAAAAAGGGGCCTTAATGAAGAGGGAATAGGCGAACGAACTGTCCGTCAACAACAAACAAGAAATATCTTTGAAAAAGTTAAACGGCGATCAATATGAGAAAACACTAAGAAATGGAACATGCGAATATTATTTTACTTGAATATCAGAAAGGTTTTGTTAATAATCAAAACAATCAGTAATTTTCCATGAATTATATATTTTGCGCAATAATCTATGTGTTTCCCAAAGGCTAATCGGCCATTTCCATCCAGCTTCAGTTTCTATAAATAGATTATCAAGGCCGAGAATACGTCACATGATTGGAGATTACGCGAGGCTCCCAAGAGGTGTATTAGTTTTACTTGACGATAAATAACTGAAAACTTATCATGTTTCAAAAATATTTAATATTTTGCTTTTAAATATTATATTTCATACGTTTTCACAGATTTTTTTCACTGAAATTTATTTCTTAAGGAAAACAATTAAAGGTTGGTATGCAGAACATTTCATTTTAAAACTTCATCTTATTAGTGCCTCTCGTAGGATCGCCAACTTAACTATGAACCAATCAAACGTTTCATTTTTTTTATTTCTTCGACATTATTCATTAAATACAACATTTGATTCGTCTACAATCTAGATCATTTGTTTAACATCTAGGTCAAAACTGAGGTTAAACAGCTATCGCCGAAAAACAAAAACAAAAATATGACATATTTGGCTGTAACTAACAGGAATACAACCCTAAAACACGCTCCAATGCATTTGGAATGATCAGAGCTCTAGATAAGGGTAATTTTTTATGTTCCCAAAATCCTTATTTGCCATTTAAACTCTATGTTGTGGGTAATCAAAAGAATCGTCTCAGTAAGACGATTCTTTTGAGTACACACAACAAATGATTTGGTTTAGTAATAAGATAATTATTGTGGGAATTGACCTGTTCGCTTCCTCTTATCTAGTCCTCTGTATGACGTTCGATGCCTCTGCAGGACACGACGTTTGAAAATATTGTTGGGAACGAATATATGGCTCAATCAGGACAAATTCTCATTTTCCTTTAAGATTATCAATTCTTTATCACTATTATAATTCCAATATACAGCAATTCAGAACTTTATGATAAGATGTTGTAATAGACCAAGAGACATAACAACCGTCCATGTCCGATTTCTCTGAGAAGATCTGGATATATGTAACATTTGATAAACAGCTAGATAATCTCTCCTATACCACTCTATGCGATATGCAATAATATCCGATTTTCATCTGATACGAGCTTAACCATTCAGTTTTTCCGATAATTGACAAAAGTCATCGTGACAAGCGTGACAAGCGTCATTCGTCTTTCGAACTTTATAGCGTATGTGGGCAGGACGCCAGTTGCCTGGGAAGAATGTTGAGTCCGGGAGTGCTTGTGCCAGAAACCCAGAAATAAACGTTGGATGAACAGGTGGACGTGGTATAACTCAAATACCGTTGGAAACAGCCTTAGACTCCAATGAATGAATTAATCAATCAATCAATCAATCTAACAAACATTCAAACTTTTCTTGTTATAAAAATCCGTTTCTCACAATGTGTTTGATTCTCATGCTATCATAGATGTGTCTGGTTGTATTCAAAGCAATCGAATCTAAAAATATCACTTTGTGTAAAAGGTCAAACTAAATCAATTTTATCAGACATTTTTAAAAGTAAAATTTGACGTCTCTATGCAGGTTCATTCCTTGAACATGTATGTTCATTTTGTTTTAAAATGGACAATGTACATGTGCATATCAATAATTTAATTAATATTTCTAAAAGTATCTATACGAATATCGCTGTAGCATGTCTCATTTCAATATAAGTATGCAGTTTTAACCTTTTCCCGAATACATCAAATCTGCAGGAGACGACTTTGAAAACGTCTATACAAAATATGAAAAAACGCTCTATATGTGAGCCGTTCCACGAGATAACCAACATTATGGCCTCTACGTAATGTATCGACCAAGATCATTCCGCGCAGACTAATCCGGGCCGATACATTCCGTCTCTGGGAGATAGAGGTATAGAGTAATGCTTCCTGAAACAGAAAATCCACAAAGGTGATGACTAATGCCGTTACATGAGCGCCAAGGAGGGTAAACATTATTACCATATTTAAAGTATTTTGTATGATTCGATCGAGGATCGAACCCGCTTCCTCACGTACCCGAGGCGGCACTCTACCATTACACCACCGAGTCGGTAACAATGACCGTCACACTTAAACTGACCATCATAGGTAATGACAATTACCGTCAGACTTAAACTGACCATCAAAGGTAATGACAATTACCCTCACACTTAAACCGAACTTCAAAGGTAATGACAATTGCCGTCACACAAGACCGACAATTACTCTGACTCAAAAACCAACTTTCAAAAGAAATGGCAATAACCATCATATCGCATATCTGTACAGTCGAGATGTATTTCACAAAAGAGACTTCCAGGATGGTTGTTTGACAAATACCTGATGAGAATGCACAGAGACGAACTTCCAGATGAAAGGTAGACGTTACCCTATATAATGTTAGTTGCTCCGTCAGGATGATCCGGGCCGACATATTCCGTTTCAGGGGAATATATATATAATATAGAGTAATGATCCCTGAAACAAAAAATCTACAGGAGGTGAACTGTCTGTCCAGGTAAGCCTATGCGGCATGCTTAGGCTGATCCGGGTCGATAGTTTACGCAGAATCCACACTGTTGGTTTTCTCGTAATTCGGCTCATATGGAACACGTTATGTTAAAACCGACCTTTACGAGCAAATACCATATTTTTTGCAGGTTCTGAGGAACCTTCCGGAATGATTGTCCGACTGGATGGTAACCAGGGAGAGATCCTGATCGGAATGCACAGAGGCTCAGGCTTATATGGATCTTTCCTGGTCGCAAACCCTAAAGGTCGGTTTGCATGGGACGTGGCCCTTTTCTGTAAACTGGATAATTAAGCCATGACAGTCATTAACCTGTAATGACCTCGATAGTTCGCCCGGATGTTTTAATCATTGTCTGACACTTATTTAATGACTAACAGTGCTCATAAAAGCACATCACTCGACTGATGAGCCATGAATGGCTTTCGACAGATGCTTTAATTGGAAAAAGAAATAGGAAAAGAAAATAATCGTTGCTGATTTCTTATCAACGCTTCCATCTATAATCATACTATTAGCATATTTTAAATCATGTCAGAAAAGGTTTTGGACATCACACAAATGTGTATCGAGTGAAAAAAAAAGTAATTTCAATTCAGTGCAGTCTCTGGATAGACTCTATGCATTTACTCTTTCTTCCCTTACCGCATGTTTTCCGATATACACAATTCACTCTTTCAACGTCAAGATGATTTTATTTCAGGATCAGGTGTTTAAAACAGATGACTCTAGAAATATTATACAAAATGGAAAACAGTGTTTGTAACATTGTGGCTTTCATACCAACGTTTGATAGATACTCTTCATTAATAAAAGACACGGTGTTGTCTAACGCATATGAGCCGTCTCGCGAGAAAACCAACATAATGTCATTTTCGTAATGTATCGACCAGATCAGCCTGCGCTGTCCGCGCAGACTGATCCGGCCGACACATTCCGTCATAGGGGGATAGATGTATAGAGTAGTGATTCTTGAAACAGAAAATCCATAGGAGGCGAAAAGTGTATGACCAGATTAGCCTGCGCGGCATGTCTATGCTGATCCGGGTTGACACTTTACGCAGATACCACAATGTTGATTTTCTCCTGAGACTGCGCACAAAAGTTAGCGGGTATGTAGAATTGTTATCGATGACCGTGGACAATGCAACGGGCTTCTCCATTCGTAGATAGGAACGTTACCTTTGGTAATATACGCGAAACGCTCCGGATTTAATAACTGCACCGAGTTCAATAAAACTTTACAGATGGCCAATCCACCAATTGAATTACACTTCTGGTACTACTCTTCACAAACCGTTACAAAGCGTGATGAATCAAATCACTACACTGATCGCTAGTCTGTTATCTACTGAAACTGTACTATATGTATTGATTTACAAATGTTTATTATGTATATGTTGCAACAACATGTAAAATGTTATGCAAATAAAGAACTTGAACTTGTTATCAGACTCTTTTTAAATATCGTTCCAGTTCGAAAAGGTCCAACTTATGATCGAGTTGAGTTCGTTAGAAGCGCCCTACATACCTGCATGTTTTTTTTTATGTCTAAGTAACATATTCAGACGTCCATGGTCAATTCTTTACCGCATTTAAACGGTCTATTAACTGTTCAATTAACCCTTTCCCACATACAGACGAAACTGTTCTTCTTTCCTACTACAAAGAAATGTTGAATACCTTGTCACACAAGTTGAAATTGGTCATAATGAGCTAATTTCTCCGGTTGTGCCAATGTTTTCAATGTATTTTCAATTGTTTTGTCATTCAATGTTTTCAAAGTCGTCTTCTGCAGTTTCATCGTATGTATGAAAAGATAAGCGTTCACTCACCAGCACTCACCAGTGTCTTATCATTAATTATAATAAGGTCATGACCTCGTTCTTTCCTTTGATATTATAATCCCATTATGGCCCCGTTATTATATGCAATGCGTATTTTATGTTCAGCCAAAATGAAAACATGTGGGACGGCGATATTTATATGAGCCGTTACACGAGAAAACCAACATTATGAACTCTGCGTAATGTATCGACCCAAATCAGCCTGCGCAGTCAACACATACTAATCCGGGCCGACACACATTCCGCCTCAGGGGAATAGAGGTATAATGTAATGCTTGCCAATACAGAAGCTCCACAGGAGGCGAAAAGTGTTTGCCCGGATTAGCCTGCGTGGCATGCTTAAGCTGATCCGGGTCCGCGATACTTTACGCAGAGTCACAATGTTGGTTTTCTTATGGAACGCCTCCACAGATATTTGAGCCACGTGTATCGATGTGGGATCTGGGTCCAATTCCCTCCAATCTTACTAAGCGCTAAGTAATTATTTTTAAAAATACTTGAAAGGAAATTTCATCATTTTTGTTTTCCTGATATTTTGAAAAAAATGAACGGTGGAACACATGTAAGTAAATGCTTAAGTTGATAATAATAGTTGTTACCTAACTGACCTTGCTGACTAACAATACTTGTTAAGAAAGGAACTATTTTGTCACTTTTAAAAGGAAATATTATTTAAGTATTACTTAACGCTAAGTAAGGTAGGTGAAATTGGACCCTGGTCGACTGCCTGTATTAACGGTGATCTCAACAGTCTGACTCACCGGAATCTTCACTGTCCGCCTGTATGTAATATGAGCCGTCCAACGATACAAACCAACACTGTGGACTCTGCGTTAAGTATCGACCAGGATCAGCTTTAGCATGCCGGGTAGGCTAGCCCGGACAGACACTTTTCGCCTCCTGTGAATTTTCTGTTTCAGTCATCATTACTCTTTACCTCAATCCCCCCTGAGGCGGAACGTGTCGGCCCAGATTAGGCTGCGCGGACTGCGCAGACTGATCTGGGTCGATACGTTACGCAGAGGCCATAATGATGGTTTTCTAGTGGAACGGCTCATATAGTCTCTAGATGCTACCTTTTTCAGAATTCCATTTAGAAGTGTATCTTTACAAACGTGAAATACATACCGAAACAATTCTAAATAGATTGTCTCGGACACGTGAAACACATACCGAAACAATACTAAATAGATTGTCCAAGATTGACAAACTTAAAACACATACCGAAAAAATACTATATAGATTGACGCGGATTAAAAAACATAAAACGCCAATCGAAACAACACTAAATAGATTCTCGCGGACCCGTGAAGCACATACTGAAACAATTCTAAATAGATTGTCGCGGATTGACAAACGTGAAACACATACCGAAACAATACTATATAGATTGTCGCGGATTGACAAACGTGAAACACATACCGAAACAATACTATATAGATTGTCGCGGATTGACACACGTGAAATACATACCGAAACAATACTATATAGATTGTCGCGGATTGACAAACGTGAAACACATACCGAAACAATACTATATAGATTGTCGCGGATTGACAAACGTGAAACACATACCGAAACAATACTATATAGATTGTCGCGGATTGACAAACGTAAAACACATACCGAAACAAAACTATATAGATTGTCGCGGATTGACACACGTGAAATACATACCGAAACAATACTATATAGATTGTCGCGGATTGACAAACGTGAAACACGTGCCGAAACAATACTATATAGATTGTCGCGGATTGACAAACGTGAAACACATACCGAAACAATACTATATAGATTGTCGCGGATTGACAAACCTGAAACACCTAACAAAACAATTCTAAATAGATTGTCGCGGATTGACAAACGTGAAACACATACCAAAACAATACTATATAGATTGTCGCGGATTGACAAACGTGAAACACATACCGAAACAATACTATATAGATTGTCACGGATTGACAAACCTGAAACACCTAACAAAACAATTCTAAATAGATTGTCGCGGATTGACAAACGTGAAATATAGACCGAAACAATACTATATAGATTGTCGCGGATTGACAAACGTGAAACACATACCAAAACAATAATATATAGATTGTCGCGGATTGACAAACCTGAAACACCTACCGAAACAATTCTAAATAGATTGTCGCGGATTGACAAACGTGAAACACATACCGAAACAATACTATATAGATTGTCGCGGATTGACAAACGTGAAACATATACCGAAACAATACTATATAGATTGTCGCGGATTGACAAACGTGAAACACATACCGAAACAATACTATATAGATTGTCGCGGATTGACAAACCTGAAACACCAACCGAAACAATTATAAATAGATTTTCGCTGACTTCAAACGTGAAACACATACCAAAACAATTCTATAATTATAGATTGTCGCGGATTGACAAACGTGAAACACATACCGAAACAATACTATATAGATTATCGCAGATTGACAAACGTGAAACACATACCGAAACAATACTATATAGATTGTCGTGGATTGACAAACCTGAAACACATACCGAAACAAAACTATATAGATTGTCGCGGATTGACAAACGTGAAACACCTATCGAAACATTCTAAATAGATTGTCGCGGACTGCAAACGTGAAACACCAATCGAAACAAAACGAAACAGATTGACGCGGACTGGAAAACGTGAAACACTCACGAACACAACACTTAATAGATTGACGCGGACAGGCAAACGTGAAACACCCCCTAACACAACACTCAATCGATTGACGCAGACTGGCAAACGTGAAACACCCCCTAACACAACACTCAATAGATTGACGTGGACAGGTAAACGTGAAACACCCCCTAACACAATACTCAATCGATTGACGCAGACTGGCAAACGTGAAACACCCCCTAACACAACACTCAATAGATTGACGCGGACTGGCAAACGTGAAACATCCCCTAACACAACACTCAATAGATTGACGCGGACTGGCAAACGTGAAACACCCACTAACACAACACTCAATACATTGACGCGGACAGGCAAACGTGAAACTCCCCCAAACACAACACTCAATAGATTGACGCGGACTGGCAAACGTGAAACACCCCCTAACACAACACTCAATAGATTGACGTGGACTGGCAAACGTGAAACACCCCCTAACACAACACTCAATAGATTGACGCGGACTGGCAAACGTGAAACACCCACTAACACAACACTAAATACATTGACGCAGACTGACAAACGTGAAACACCCACTAACACAACACTAAATACATTGACGCGGACTGACAAACATGAAACACCCACTAACACAACACTAAATACATTGACGCGGACTGACAAACGTGAAACACCCACTAACACAACGCTAAATACATTGACAAGGACTGACAAACGTAAAACACCCACTAACACAACACTAAATACATTGACGCGGACTGACACACGTAAGACACATACCATAACAACACTTAATAGATTGACGCGGTCTGACCAACGAGAAACACTCATCGAAACAAAACTTAATAGACTGACAAACGTAAAACACCCACCGAAACAACACTAAATAGATTAACGCAGACTGACAAACATGAAGAGCAAATCGAAACAACGCTAACTATATTGACGTGAACTGACAAACGTTAATAGGCTATTGAAACAATTATAAATATATTGACGCTGACCGACAAACGGGAAACATCCACTAACACAACACTAAATACATTGACGCGGACTGACAAACGTGAAACACCCACTAACACAACACTAAATACATTGACAAGGACTGACAAACATGAAACACCCACTAACACAACACTACATACATTGACGCGGACTGACAAACGTGAAACACCCACTAACACAACACTAAATACATTGACAAGGACTGACACACGTGAAACACCCACTAACACAATACTAAATACATTGACAAGGACTGACAAACGTGAAACACCCACTAACACAACACTCAATACATTGACGCGGACTGACAAACGTAAGACACATACCATAACAACACTTAATAGATTGACGCGGTCTGACCAACGAGAAACACTCATCGAAACAAAACTTAATAGACTGACAAACGTAAAACACCCACTAACACAACACTAAATACATTGACGCGGACTGACAAACATGAAACACCCACTAACACAACACTAAATACATTGACGCGGACTGACAAACGTGAAACACCCACTAACACAACGCTAAATACATTGACAAGGACTGACAAACGTAAAACACCCACTAACACAACACTAAATACATTGACGCGGACTGACAAACGTAAGACACATACCATAACAACACTTAATAGATTGACGCGGTCTGACCAACGAGAAACACTCATCGAAACAAAACTTAATAGACTGACAAACGTAAAACACCCACCGAAACAACACTAAATAGATTAACGCAGACTGACAAACATGAAGAGCAAATCGAAACAACGCTAACTATATTGACGTGAACTGACAAACGTAAAAAGGCTATTGAAACAATTCTAAATACATTGACGCTGACCGACAAACGGGAAACATCCACAAACACAATACTAAATAGATTGACGTAGACTGACAATCGTGAAGCTCCCATCAAAACAAGACTAAATACATTGACGCGGACTAACAAACGTGAAACACCCACCGAAAAAATACTAAATACATTGACGAGGACTGACAAACGTGAAACACCCACCGAAAAAATACTAAATACATTGACGAGGACACAAACGTGAAACACCCACCGAAAAAATACTAAATACATTAACGAGGAATGACAAACGTGAAACACCCACCGAAAAAATACTAAATACATTGACTAGGACTGACAAAAGTGAAACACCCACCGAAAAAAAATACTAAATACATTGACGAGGACTAACAAACGTGAAACACCCACCGAAAAAATACTAAATACATTGACGAGGACTGACAAACGTGAAACACCCACCGAAAAAATACTAAATACATTGACGAGGACTGACAACACAACATCCACAACATCCACCAACACAACACTAAATAAATTGAAGCGGACTGATAAACATGAAAGACCTAAATAAACAACACTAAATAGATTACTGCGAACTAACACACGTGAAACACATAACGAAACAACACTAAATAGATTGTCGCGAACTAACACACGTGAAACACCCAATAAGACAATACTAAATACATTGATGCGGCCTGACACACGTGAAACCCATACCGAAACAACACTAAATACATTGATGCGGCCTGACACACGTAAAACCCATACCGAAACAACACTAAATACATTGGTGCGGCCTGACACACGTGAAACACATACAGAAACAACACTAAATACATTGATGCGGCCTGACACACATGAAACACATACAGAAACAATACTAAATAGATTGACTCGGACTGACACACGTGAAACACATACCGAAACAATACTAAATAGATTGACTCGGACTAACACACGTGAAACACATACCAAAAGAACACTAAATAGATTGACTCGGACTGACAAAATTGAAACCCATACCGAAACAACACTTAATAGATCCGGGCTCGGACTGACAAAATTGGAGCACATACCGAAACAACACTAAATAGATTGACGCGGACTGACAAACGTGAAACACATACTGAAACTATACTAAATAGATTGACTCGGACTAACACTCGTGAAATACACACATAAACAACACTAAATAGATTGACGAGGACTGAAAACGTGAAACACCGACCGAAACAACACTAAATAGATTGACGCGGACTTACAAATGTGAAACACATACCGAAACAACACTAAATAGATTGACGCGGAGTGACAAACGTGAAACACATACCGAAACAAAACTAAATAGATTGACTCGGACTGACAAACGTGAAATACATACCGAAACAACACTAAATAGATTGACGAGGACTGACAAACGTGAAACACCTACCGAAACAATACTAAATAGATTGTCGCAGACTAACACACGTGAAACACATACCGAAACAACACTAAATAGATTGACGCGGAGTGACAAACGTGAAACACATACCGAAACAAAACTAAATAGATTGACTCGGACTGACAAACGTGAAACACATACCGAAACAATACTAAAAAGATTATCGCGGACTAACACACGTGAAAAACACACAGAAACAACACTAAATAGATTGTCGCGAACTAACAAACGTGAAACACACACAGACACAACACTAACTAGATTAACTCGGACTAACACACGTGAAACACATACCGAAACAACACTAAATAGATTGACTCGGACTAACACACGTGAAACACACACAGAAACAACACTAAATAGATTGTTCAGGACAAACGTGAAACCCATACCGAAACAACACTAAATAGATTGACTCGGACTGACACATATGTAACACATACCGAAACAACACTAAATAGATTGTTCCGGACTGACACACGTGAAACCCATACCGAAACAACACTAAATAGATTGACTTGGACTGACACACGTATAACACATACCGAAACAACACTAAATAGATTGACGCGGACTGACACACGTGAAACCCATACCGAAACAACACTAAATAGATTGACTCGGACTGACACACGTATAACACATACCGAAACAACACTAAATAGATTGACTCGGACTGACACACGTATAACACATACCGAAACAACACTAAATAGATTGACGCGGAGTGACAAACGTGAAACACATACCGAAACAAAACTAAATAGATTGACTCGGACTGACAAACGTGAAACACATACCGAAACAATACTAAAAAGATTGTCGCGGACTAACACACGTGAAAAACACACAGAAACAACACTAAATAGATTGTCGCGAACTAACAAACGTGAAACACACACAGACACAACACTAACTAGATTAACTCGGACTAACACACGTGAAACACATACCGAAACAACACTAAATAGATTGACTCGGACTAACACACGTGAAACACACACAGAAACAACACTAAAAAGATTGTTCAGGACAAACGTGAAACCCATACCGAAACAACACTAAATAGATTGACTCGGACTGACACATATGTAACACATACCGAAACAACACTAAATAGATTGTTCCGGACTGACACACGTGAAACCCATACCGAAACAACACTAAATAGATTGACTCGGACTGACACACGTATAACACATACCGAAACAACACTAAATAGATTGACGCGGACTGACACACGTGAAACCCATACCGAAACAACACTAAATAGATTGTTCCGGACTAACACACGTGAAACCCATACCGAAACAACACTAAATAGATTGACTCGGACTGACACACGTATAACACATACCGAAACAACACTAAATAGATTGACGCGGACTGACACACGTGAAACACATACCGAAACAACACTAAATAGATTGACTCGGACTGACACACGTGAAACACACACATAAACAACACTAAATAGATTGACTCGGACTAACACACGTGAAACCCATACCGAAACAACACTAAATAGATTGACTCGGACTAACACACGTGAAACCCATACCGAAACAACACTAAATAGATTGACTCGGACTAACACACGTGTAACACACACAGAAACAACACTAAATAGATTGTTCAGGACTAACACACATGAAACCCATACCGAAACAACACTAAATAGATTGTCGCGGACTAACAAACGTGTAACACATACCGAAACAACACTAAATAGATTGTTCCGGACTAACACACGTGAAACCCATACCGAAACAACACTAAATAGATTGACTCGGACTGACACACGTGAAACACATACCGAAACAACACTAAACAGATTGACTCGGACTGACACACCTGAAACACACACATAAACAACACTAAATAGATTGTTCAGGACTGACAGACGTGAAACCCATACCGAAACAACACTAAATAGATTGTCGCGGACTAACAAACGTGTAACACATACCGAAACAACACTAAATAGATTGTTCCGGACTAACACACGTGAAACCCATACCGAAACAACACTAAATAGATTGTCGCGGACTAACACACGTGTAACACACACAGAAACAACACTAAATAGATTGACTCGGACTAACACGCGTGAAACACACACATAAACAACACTAAATAGATTGTCGCGGACTAACACACGTGAAACCCATACCGAAACAACACTAAATAGATTGTCGCGGACTAACACACGTGTAACACACACAAAAACAACACTAAATAGATTGAATCGGAATAACACACGTGAAACACACACATAAACAACACTAAATAGATTGTTCCGGACTGACAGACGTGAAACCCATACCGAAACAACACTAAATAGATTGTTCCGGACTAACACACGTGAAACCCATACCGAAACAACACTAAATAGATTGACTCGGACTGACACACGTATAACACATACCGAAACAACACTAAATAGATTGACGCGGACTGACACACGTGAAACCCATACCGAAACAACACTAAATAGATTGACTCGGACTGACACACGTGAAACACACACATAAGCAACACTAAATAGATTGACTCGGACTAACACACGTGAAACCCATACCGAAACAACACTAAATAGATTGACTCGGACTAACACACGTGAAACCCATACCGAAACAACACTAAATAGATTGACTCGGACTAACACACGTGTAACACACACAGAAACAACACTAAATAGATTGTTCAGGACTAACACACATGAAACCCATACCGAAACAACACTAAATAGATTGTCGCGGACTAACAAACGTGTAACACATACCGAAACAACACTAACTAGATTGTTCCGGACTAACACACGTGAAACCCATACCGAAACAACACTAAATAGATTGACTCGGACTGACACACGTGAAACACATACCGAAACAACACTAAATAGATTGACTCGGACTGACACACGTGAAACACACACATAAACAACACTAAATAGATTGTTCAGGACTGACAGACGTGAAACCCATACCGAAACAACACTAAATAGATTGTCGCGGACTAACAAACGTGTAACACATACCGAAACAACACTAAATAGATTGTTCCGGACTAACACACGTGAAACCCATACCGAAACAACACTAAATAGATTGTCGCGGACTAACACACGTGTAACACACACAGAAACAACACTAAATAGATTGACTCGGACTAACACGCGTGAAACACACACATACACAACACTAAATAGATTGTCGCGGACTAACACACGTGAAACCCATACCGAAACAACACTAAATAGATTGTCTTGGACTAACACACGTGTAACACACACAGAAACAACACTAAATAGATTGAATCGGACTAACACACGTGAAACACACACATAAACAACACTAAATAGATTGTTCCGGACTGACAGACGTGAAACCCATACCGAAACAACACTTAATATTGTGACGCGGACTGACACACGTGAAACTAACTAGCGCCTTAACTACATACATGTACATTAGTCTAGTTAAGGATATTCACAGTCTCACCAAAAATTGAATTGATTTACAGACAATTTTGGAAATCATCTTTGATTAATAAGCAAAGAGTGAATATACAGATCAGCCTGTGCGGATGCAATGGTTGATATGAATCTACACGGGTTGTTAATTAAACCTTAAGGTTGTGTATAACAGAGCACCGTTTTAACATGCGTGAGAGTTCTGACGCAAAGCTATAATAATAGCCCTACGGGATCTACTTCTATACCCTCTTTAGTATATTCCATCACTGAGGACCCGGCCGGGTAGCTCAATTGGTAGCGTATCTGACTCGTGATCTGGAGGTCACGGGTTCGATACCCGGTTGCGGCGACATTCTTTCGGGCGATGTTTTCCATTGCCTCTCACCTCTGATCTATGTGAGAAAGTAGTCAGTGGCTTCGAAAGAATGTTGTGTAAGTACTGGTGTGGGAAAGCCAGGAAAACATGGGTAGGTGCACTGACCGCCGTGATATGACCAAAGCTGTTGAAAGCGGCGTTAAACTCCAAACAAACAAACAAACATCACGGAGGAAGAACAATACCTCTTTGTATGACATGACTTAAACAAGTATATGTCTATCAAGATAAGACTTTATACAGCGTTTGTTAATCTTCGATTGTTCGAATATTGTCGGATACGAATCGGAAGTCTTCGGCAAATTTCGTAATCTAAATGTAGATTTACGGAGGTCATTCGTGAATATGCCCAACTTGGTTTCTTGATGCAGACATACGTATATAAAGCGTTTGAAAATAGTTTCCCAGTCAATGTGCGATACTTTCCAAATGCTTCCGATATTTATATTAGTCGCATTTATATAGTTAGGGCCTTTGTGACTGAACGAGCACCCTAGTAAGAATACTAAGACCATCAAATCGCCGAACGAGACTCATGTTCAATAATTGTCAACATGGCATGATAAAGGAGAGGTATTTTCAGTCTTTATCTGTCATTCGACCTCTCCTGGAGTACGGCAATACCGTCTGGGACAACTGCTCCCAACAACTAAAAGCAGACATTGAACATATCCAAATAGAAGCGGCCCGGATAGTTTCTGGTGCTACAAAGCTATGCAATATCGAGCACCTTCCAACCGACCTTAATTGGGAAACATTAGCAGAACGTAGACGTCAATATAAACTTATTAAATTTTACAAGATGAAAAACTATCTAACAGCTTATTACCTCTCAAGTATAATTCCACTAAATCCTGTTCGAACGTCCCCATTAGGAACACAACAGAAATTCTTGTCATTCAAACAAATATTCAGTGGTAAGCATTGTCGTTTCAACCCTCCACTATCAGAGACTGGAATTCACTAGCTTCTAACATTCGGAATGCACCGACTTTAAGCCAATTTAAAATATCAATATAGAAGCCTTCATCTAGAGTATCACCGCTAAATAATTTTGGAAAAAGACTAGATCAGAATCACCACTGTCGACTACGACTTGGTTGTAGCAATCTGACCTATGACCTTTTCCGAAAAGTAATTATACCATCATAGCTTTAAGAATCTGGGACTCTAGAGACAACATCGCATTACTTGGCTAACATGCCCTAGATACCAACATTACGTGGGCGGTATTTCAATGACCTCCCGTGCCATACACTTGTAGACAATTAACTTTATGGTAATAACTATATGTCATTTGAAAACAATGTTGTTGTGTTCCAGCGTGTTCAGAACTATCCGCCAGTCAGAGATTTCACTATTAAGCTACATGTAACTGTAGTGAGGAATATGTTTCATTTTTAGGTGTGGGGGCGGCTGGGTGAAAAAATAAATAAAATAAGATAATATACCAAATTGTCAATGTTTACAACTTTCAGCTTAGGCTATGATTATCAAATCCATTACACTTAACTCTATTTGGCAAATGTCTATATGTAAATGCAACCACCAAGGAGAATAATTAATATTAGCATATATTGCTTGTTTTCTAATCCATTCATCTACTTTTCTGTAACCTACATAAACATGTGTATTGCTTCAACGGAATCAATAACTATGCTTAAACCAGACTCATATTCACTTGAATTTAAAACCTCAGTTAATTAACCCTTTCCCTCATATAGACGCTTTCTGATGCCTCTGCAGCAGACGGCTATTTGGAAACATAGTGACAAAAGAAGACATTGCACAAAACGTGCAATTTCTCCTTTTGCCACAATGTTTTCCACTTTAAGTCATAGGTTATCCATTAAATTATAGAGATTTTCTACTTTTTGACAAAATATGTACATGTATTTATATGTCCCTGGTGGAACAATTAGGCCAAGATGTCGTCTGAAATAAGATTTTTTATCTTAAATGACGTCGCCAGGAGTGTAATAAATTGCGTATTCAACTAGTGTAATAACAATGTTACGTAACGTCATAATGAAAAGCATTGAAAATTACCGCGCTATATAGCGACGTTATATATATTTTGTGCTAATAATCGTCGAATTGGAATTTATGATATAAATAGAATATAACATTCGTGGTCATTCAATACAAAATTTTATTAAACTCGTTTTCTAAAATTGCTAAAAACTCGCCAAGGCTCTTTTTTATCAATTTTAGAACACTCGTTTAATAAAATCTCGTATTGAATGACCACTCATGTAATATCCTCTATTTATTCTATTTTTATGATCATTATCTTCTGTAATTGCCTTATGGTCGTAACGCGTGCCCCTGTTAAAAAAGAAAGTAGACATCTGGTTGTCAATTACTGTCACATGTCTGGTAATAAGCAGCACTATTGTCATATTGTAGATTGATGTATTATTACAAGGTAATATATGTCACTGACACTTCGTGATAGAAAGATACACTGTAAAAAAGGGTTTAAATGATGCCTACAACATTCCATTAACGGATCACGTGTTGCAACAGCTATGCTTGAACTATTGTTAAGTTAAGCTCGTAGTGTTACATGAAATAAATGCCTGTTTTAATTATAAATTATATAATTATAATTTTAATTATATTGGTAGGTCGAATGTCGTCAATTAAATAAATCATTGATGCCAAAACATATGTGGGGTAAGCCAATTGTAACGGAAAAATAAAAAAAATGAAAATTAATCAACAAAAAACACGTTTACAGAGAATATGTAGGATGATATGCTTGAAAGTGAAAACGGAAATACATTTCGGAGTTATCGAGTCGGTCAGAGGGCTCGGAAGAAAATTGTAAACTATGAATAGGTGTGCCATGAACGATGAAATAAAAAGTAGATATCGCTTTTATGACACGTTAATGGGAACTGTCACACGAGACCGCGCCAAGAAAGCGTGTTTGTGTATCTAACACCTGTTGGCGTATTACTTGACAAATGTACACCCGATTCGGGCTTTGTTCGTAGATGGATATATGAGAGCGGCCCTCTGCGAAAGCCAAACGTTAGGCATGCGCGAGCAGTGAAGATGCCGATCATTCATCGCGTACCTGTTTGTCAATTAGTCATCAGAGATTTAAATAAACTGCTGTAAAGCAGTATATATTTGGATTATTTAACCCTTTCCCACATACAGCAAGTCTGCGTTGAATACATCTGGGGAAAAACCCTCCATAAACACAAGTATAATAATTAAATAGAGTCATGAGCAATTTCTCCTTGTGTTACAATGTTTTCAAATGTCGTCTGCTGCAGAGGGGTCAGAAAGCGTCTGTATGAGGTCTGTATGGTTAACATGGCAGGTGTTTATCAACAAGTGTAATAATTACGCTTGCTTAGGTATGTTGATATACTACATAGACTGATTCATCCTATCATTGCGTACATGACGTTATTGTTATCAAACATTTAAGATGTAACGTCTACTAACCCTTTCCCTCATATAGACGCTTTCTTACGCGTCTGAAGCAGACGACTTTTGAACTCATTGTGGCAAATGGAGAAATTGCTCATAATGAGCAATTTCACCATTTGTCACAATGGTTTCAACTCTATTCAATCATCACACTGTCATTTATAGAGGTTTTCTATATTTTGGACTTGATAATTTCAAAGTCGTCTGCTGCAGATTTATTGTACGTGGGAAAGGGTCATTCCATCACGTATATTTTCTTAAAACAATCCGACTATTGAAACGTTAAATCAAGATACATCACTAAGCCGTGTTTGGCGGTTTGGGTCTCATTGACTCTCCAGTTTTGGTATCGCCTATAATTACATTGTCGTTCAACAACGTTGTGTCAGAAAATGCATTTATCCACATGCTCACCTGAGTCTTCACTGTACACTAAACCAATAAGACATTAGATTGCTAGGCACGACGCATATGAGTAAAATGTATCCTCGCTTACAAAATGACTCTTGCTATTGTACATGAAGGTCTGGTCTTTCAAAAAGCTGGAATCATATCCCCGTCAAGTTCTTGATGTGAACCCATCCACGAGAAAACCAACATTATTGACTCTGCGTAATGTATCGACGCAGATGAGCCTGCGCATTCCGCGCAGTCTAATCCGGGCCAACACATTCCATGTCAGTGGGATAGAGGTATACAGTAAGATTCCTGAAACAGAAAGTTCACAGGAGGCGAACAGTTTCTGTACGGGTTAGCTTGCGCGGCATGCTTATGTTTATCCGGGTCGATACTTTACGCAGAGTCCACACTGTTGGTTTCTCGTGGGACGGCTCATATATAAGTATAGCTCGCGCCAACGATTCATGGACAAATAACCGACAATATTTTATTTATATTATAATATACATGTACGAGGTGCAGTCAAAAAGTTCCCGGACTGATGATATATTATACAATTTTGATTTGACGTCCGATTATGACAAAACTTGTCATGCATATATCCCAACTACAGTATTACATTTTGTTAGCAGAATTAATAACATAGCATCAGTATTTTAATAGAAAATGCTATTTATTATATGATACTACATACGCTACGGAGCACTTTGAAATATTAATGATAATGTATTTTTCCCACTGCTTATTATTACTAGTTATGCGATAATTTGGCGCCGTTTTATTGTGAGAATTTACATGGCGTCACATCAACGACATCTCTAATAACTCGTGCAAAACAACCGTCATTGCGTAAGAATTAACGGATTTATGCGCATCGTATGAAGCAGTGGAGGCAATCGCTGCCGTGGAAACGTCGACGTCATCCGAGCGAACGGAGCAACGGGCAATCATTACATTTTGTGTGAGAGCGGGAATGTCACCAACTGAAACATGGACATTCTTGAATCCTGGTGAAGGATTAAGAAAATGTTCAAGGACGATTGTATTTGATTGGCACAAGCGTTTTCGGGATGGTCGAGATGATGTTAGTGACAATAAGAGAAGCGGTAGACCACATGATAGCGAAAGTATCGACAAAAGTGCGGCGCGTCATTTCCGTAGATAGGCGGAAATCGATCGACGATATAGCTGATCGTGTTGCATTGAGCCACGGAAATGTACACACAATATTGACTCACGACTTGGGAATGTCAAAAGTATGTGCCAGATGGGTGGCCCCGCCTTTTGTTGGAAGAAAATATGAATACCAGAATATTTGAGTGGACGTTGTGAGAACGTTAGTGACGTTAGAAGTGATCCGTTCGGCGTGAGGGATGTTTCTTTGCTATGTAAAATTGATTGTTTTATATGTGACTTGTTATTTAAAATGTGTACAGTCATATAGAATTTTGTTTTTTCTTTATTATGATATCATTTTTATTTCTCTACACCAAAGACTGACATCAGTAAAAAGGCAGTCCGGGAACTTTTTGACTGCACCTCGTACATCTTATAACACTTTCATATCAAATATAAATATAAACAGGATTGAGCAAAAAGTATTAAGCTTATTTAGAAAGCTCTCTACATAAACATAAACTGGGTTTACCGGTAACTTAATTAAATTAGAAGAAGAAGAAGAAGAAGAAGAAGAAGAAGAAGAAGAAGAAGAAGAAGAAGAAGAAGAAGAAGAAGAAGAAGAAGAAGAAGAAGAAGAAGAAGAAGAAGAAGAAGAAGAAGAAGAAGAAGAATCCGACTTCAGCAAAGGAATCTTATGAAACTTTATAACGCAGTGAACTTGATTCCATGTGTATAATATTTATAGAACAAACAGTTAACTGTTATACATTGAGCCAAGTCATGGACATTGCGCTTTAATCCTTTCCCACCTGCAGACGCATGCTGACGCAATAGCAGCAGACGACTTTTGAAAACATTGTGACCAAAGGTGAAATTGCTCATGATGAACAGTCATACGGCCGAACAGTCATGCGGTCATACAGTCGTACAGTCATGCGGTCATACAGTCGTACAGTCGTACAGTCATACAGTCGTACAGTCATGCGGTCATACAGTCGTACAGTCATACGGCCGAACAGTCATGCGGTCATACAGTCGTACAGTCATGCGGTTATACAGTCGTACAGTCGTACATTCATACGGTCATACAGTCGTACAGTCGTACAGTCATACAGTCGTACAGTCGTACAGTCATACAGTCGTACAGTCATACGGCCGAACAGTCATGCGGTCATACAGTCGTACAGTCATGCGGTCATACAGTCGTACAGTCGTACAGTTATACAGTCATACAGTCGTACAGTCGTACAGTCATACGGTCATAAATTCATACAGTCATACAGTCATACAGTCATACAGTCGTACAGTCATACGGTCATACAGTCGTACATTCGTACAGTCATGCGGTCATACAGTCGTACAGTCATACGGTCATAAATTCATACAGTCATACAGTCATACAGTCATACAGTCGTTCAGTCATACAGTCGTACAGTCATACAGTCATACAGTCGTACAGTCGTACAGTCATACGGTCATAAATTCATACAGTCATACAGTCGTACAGTCATACAGTCGTACAGTCGTACAGTCGGCCGAACAGTCATGCGGTCATACAGTCGTACAGTCATGCGGTCATACAGTCGTACAGTCGTACAGTTATACAGTCGTACAGTCGTACAGTCATACGGTCATAAATTCATACAGTCATACAGTCATACAGTCGTACAGTCATACGGTCATACAGTCGTACAGTCATACGGTCATAAATTCATACAGTCATACAGTCATACAGTCATACAGTCGTTCAGTCATACAGTCGTACAGTCGTACAGTCATACAGTCGTACAGTCGTACAGTCATACGGTCATACAGTCGTACAGTCATACAGTCATACAGTCGTACAGTCGTACAGTCATACGGTCATAAATTCATACAGTCATACAGTCGTACAGTCATACAGTCGTACAGTCATGCGGTCATACAGTCGTACAGTCATACAGTCGTACAGTCATACAGTCGTACAGTCATACGGTCATACAGTCGTACAGTCATACAGTCGTACAGTCATGCGGTCATACAGTCGTACAGTCATACGGTCATAAATTCATACAGTCATACAGTCATACAGTCGTACAGTCATACAGTCGTACAGTCATACGGTCATACAGTCGTACAGTCATACGGTCATAAATTCATACAGTCATACAGTCGTACAGTCATACAGTCGTACAGTCATACAGTCATACAGTCATACAGTCGTACAGTCATACGGTCATACAGTCGTACAGTCGTACAGTCATGCGGTCATACAGTCGTACAGTCGTACAGTCCTAAAGTCCTACAGTCGTACAGTCATACAGTCGTACAGTCATACGGTCATACAGTCGTACAGTCGTACAGTCGTACAGTCGTACAGTCGTACAGTCGTACAGTCGTACAGTCATACGGTCATACAGTCATACAGTCGTACAGTCATGCGGTCATACAGTCGTACAGTCGTACAGTCGTACAGTCGTACAGTCGTACAGTCGTACAGTCATACAGTCGTACAGTCATGCGGTCATACAGTCGTACAGTCATGCGGTCATACAGTCGTACAGTCGTACAGTCGTACAGTCGTACAGTCGTACAGTCATACAGTTGTACAGTCGTACAGTCGTACAGTCGTACAGTCATACAGTCGTACAGTCATACAGTCGTACAGTCATACGGTCATACAGTCGTACAGTCATACAGTCGTACAGTCATGCGGTCATACAGTCGTACATTCATACAGTCGTAGAGTCGTACAGTCGTACAGTCGTACAGTCGTACAGTCATACAGTCATACGGTCATTCATTCACTCATACAGTCGTACAGTCATTTATTCACTCATACAGTCGTTCTGAAAGTCTCTTGAGAACGCATTATTACCGAAATCAGACGATATAATTATACGCCTGACATCTCGGTCTTATTATTTAATGTTGATGTAGAAACCTACAAATGGCTGTTTTTATGTGCCGTGTCTCTAGTGACGATCATTAACATGTATTTAATTGTATGACGAGCAGATCCACGGGTTGTACAGCATAAGTTAGTACATGGCAGATGTCTGTAATCATTACTCAGTACAGTATGTATGATGTATGCAGCAACTGGGGTCTGTAGGAGACTTGCCATAGGAAAATAAACATTCTGATCATTGGAATAAGTGTAGATCCAGATCTAATCATTCCTCCAGCACGAACATTGTTTTGACGCTCCACTTAAATATTCTTTTAGAACCATTTACTCGAAAATTATCGGAAAAGATCATGATCTGATAGTGCGAATGCACAAGCTTATTATCTACACTGGTAGCAACTGAGCGGAATCCTTATTTCCTGCCTCGAGGCTCATAATATGTTTGTTTATGACCAATTTGTTTATTCATTTGTTTATCTATTGACCGATTTGTTTGCATATATGTTTATCTGTTGACCTTTGTTTCAGATCAGTTTAGCGCGTGCTTTCAATCGGAACTCTTCGACAAGACTCGTGAATTCCATTCAGACCACGAGTGTCGTTCGGCCAGACTCGTGAATTATATTCAGACCACGAGTGTCGTTCGGCCAGTCTCGTGAATTCCATTCAGACCACGAGTGTCGTTCGGGCAAACTCGTAAATTATACTCAGGAAAGCTAAAATTGAACCGGTGACCGGCTTCGAAAACCGAAACATTCCGCATGAATCACGTTTATCCGGAGTGGTCACGAACAGACGACTAGGTTCGGACTATTGTTTAACTTATGAACTTCTTCAGTTCTGTGTTTTTAAAATTGACTCGTGAAGCTTTGCATTTGGAAGAGTGCAAATCCGAGTTTAGGGATATCGAGATTAAAGAAAAGTTGAGTTGAGTAGCAAAACGTATAGCATCTGACCACATCGCGTGGATACATCAATTGGTCTGGCTCTATACTGGTGACACAAAAGTTTCAAGTCGTCAAATGTTAAAGATTCAATAAGCAACACTTTAGACATGAAACGGTCTAACTATACAGCTTCAGCCCTGCATGTCGGCTAGTCTCAGAGACCGTGCATCGCAGGATCGATCCTCGTACATGTACGCGACTACTGTAGCGGAGAACCCTTAGTCAAGGGCTTTTCGCAGTGATATAAATGAACAGCGGTTGAAAATATTATTAACTCCAATATAATGCAAGAAGAATTTTGATGAAAAGCATCAAAGACGCCGCGCATGATTTTGAAGCAAGACTTAAAGGAAGCAGATGCAGTTCAATACATTTAAATTACCTGTACAAACAGACAGGATGTAAATATTTCGAACAAGAAGGCCAAATGTCCCTTTATTTTAAACAAGAAGGCCAAGATGTGCCTATATAAAAAAGGTTACCAAGAGCAGAAAGGGTCAAGATTGACGTAGGGATTAAACGTTTTATATGCTATGATCTATGAGATATTCAGCATGTGAAGTTTAGTCGCGAAAAGACAAGTTAAGTCCTGAAACCATTTGGTTTACTGTTTGCTTAACACTCACTGCAACTATAATGTGTCATACAAGCTGAAGTTTTTTTGTTACCAATAAGCTGTTTTAAATCCTCTTACTAGATAAATTAGATAAAAAAAACCATAGGTGCTTAAATATTAACATATATTAAGGTGTATTGCCTCTAGTTATAAGTTAATTGTGATGCAATATTTGGGAGGAGAGGGGGAAGTCTATTATCCTTTCAGTTTAACAGAAGTATGATAGCAAAACGGGAGTATATAAACAAAAAATACGAAGTAACATAAAGATATTTATGATCAAGATTGAGCATTATGAAAGTTCACATGTATAGTTTACATATAGCAAGAATTATTAAGTTTGTTTTGGTTGTTTGTAATGTCAGTTTAACCGTTTTGAACATGCCAGAAGAAAACTGAAAAATAAACAAAAGAAAATGGTCAAGTCAGTTCCACAAGAGCAAATAGCCAAAACCAGTTGGTACGAATCGTTCATCTCGAACGAAACGTGAACAGCCGAATACGAATCCAATGAATTTTAGAAATCGGATGAAATCGTGAAAACAGCGAAGTATTCATAACGGAAGGAAGCAGAGACAACTTAATTACTATATAGGAACCGATGACACCTTGTCGTCTATTAAATAAGAATGAACAAAATCGTCAAGCGATGACATGCTGCATTTACAAATAATAGAATGGGTCACGTTATGGCCCTACCTATTACATAGTTGGGTTAACGTTGTTTTTACAGTTTCTAGAATTATACTGTAAAATGTATTAATTAAAATGAATCATCATTGATTTTTTAAAGATCTCAATATTGTAAATAGGCAAAAACAATGCCAAAAACTTTTTTTCTGAGCTTTGATGAATCGGGTCGTAAAGCAAACTATTAAAAATGCGTAGCCTAGGAAGTTAGGGGAAAGTTACTAAATACCCATTACATGTGTCTAAACTTTTGTCATAACGGTAGAAGACATACGTATTTTGTATCTTGCTGTTTCTTAAATCATTTTATACAATTTATTTATTCATAAAGTTTTGTTTTTTTCAAACATATACCCGAGTTTTTCTTAATAATAATAATGTTGGTGGCCCCCTTTTCGATTACGTCACCCCATGGTACAAAAGTAAAACCTATCCCATACTGACGCCGCGCTTCCACACGGCGTCAATGAATAATTCCTTTGCTTCCATCATTACTATTTTCAATTGTATCGTTCTTTGTCTGGTCAACTAATTACCTGTCCAGTTGGCCAAATCTTTAACAGTTAAGCCAACCAATTTCCCCGACATCAATCAATTTATCCTGTCAAAGGCCGAATGCCAGACAGGTCTATAACGATTTGGTTAATTAACCAGGTTTTCTCGATACAAACGACTTTCGATTGTTCTTCAGCAGACAACTGTTGAAAGTAATATTTTCCTTTTTCCCATGATGTTTTCGAATGCGTAGCAAAATTATGTATGATTACAACTTTGTTCACTTCACGAAGATAAATATTTTGTTGTCGATAATGAAGCGGTTGTGAGTTCAAATTCAACCTCTGCCTGTGGCGTAGCTCCCTTTAGGCACTGTAGGCACGTGCCTACACATTTTTTCTCAAAATGCCCCAAAATGCAGTTGCGGCGATACACTGCGTAATGTATCGAGCAGATCAGCCAGCGCTGTCAGCGCAGACTAATCCGGCCGACACATTCCGTCTTAGGGGGATAGTTGTATAGAATAGTGATTCCTGAAAAAGAAAATCCACAAGAGGCGAAAAGTGTCTTTCATGATAGGCCTGTGTCTGCTAATATACATCTTTTGCCCTTCCCACATACAACAAAACAACAGCAGACGACATTGAAAGCATCTGAACAAAACTATTTGCCGAGATATTTTCAAGGTAGTCTGTTGCCAGGGGCGTAGCTTGGCAATAATCAATGTGTAGGCCGTCTCGAGAGAAAAATCAACATTGTGGACCCTAAGCATGCCACACAGGCGTACCCGGATATACACTTTTCGCTTCCTGTGGATTTTCTGTTTCAGGAATCACTACTCTATCTATTCCCCCCCCCCCCCCCCCCCCCCCCCCCCCCCCCCCCCCCCCCCCCCCCCCCACCCTTAGACAGAATGTGTCGGCCGGATCAGTCAGACTGATCTGGTCGATACATTACGCAGATGTGTATCTCAGCAGCTGCATTTCGGGGCATTTGAGAAAAAATGTGTAGGCACGTGCCTAAAGGAGCTACGCCCCTGGTTGCAGATTATTTAATTTGGGAAACGAGTATAATAAAGGTGCACATTCTATAAATATCTGAAGTGTTTGTTTTAAGTTCAGTTCTACATAAAAGTTAGGCGAAGGGTGCTACATGGGGGTCAACGGATTTTGACGAAATTTAACACACAACCTAGCTATGTGATCAATAATACAACCTCAAAGAAGTATCAACGTGAACAGTTACAGCACAAATTTTCAACTGAACAGCAGAAGGAGGACTTTGAAAACATCTTTCCATAAATATGAACATCTTTATGCATGAATGAGTAATTCTTGAAAAGTGTAGAATAATGAATTGGCGAAACGAAAAAAATATGAGCAATCCATTTGCCACAATGTTTTCAACAGCGACAATTTACGGTTATTTTAAAAAACAAATGAGTATAGTCTCTGATCGAATCGGTTATTTTAGATAACAAATGAGTTTATCTGTATAGTCTCTGATCGAATCGTTTTTTTTCGATAACAAATGAGTTTATCTGTATAGTCTCGGGTTGATTCGGTTATTTTCGATAACAAATGAGTTTATCTGTATAGTCTCTGATCGAATCGGTTATTTTCGATAACAAATGAGTTTACCAGTATAGTCTCTGATCGAATCGGTTATTTTCAATAACAAATGAGTTTACCAATATAGTCTCGGTTTTATTCTGTAATTCTCGATAACAAATGAGTTTACCTGTATAGTCTCTGATCGAATCGGTTATTTTCGATAACAAATCAGTTTGCCAATATAGTCTCGGATCGAATCGGTTATTTTCGATAAGAAATCAGTTTACCAATATAGTCTCGGGTCGATTCGGTTATATTTGATAACAAATGAGTTTATCTGTATAGTCTCGGGTCTATTTGGTTATTTTCGATAACAAATGAGTTTATATGTATAGTCTCGGGTCGATTCGGTTATTTTTGATAACAAATGAGTTTACCTGTATAGTCTCGGGTCTATTCGGTTATTTTCGATAAAAAATCAGTTGATCAATATAGTCTCGGGTCTATTCGGTTATTTTCGATAACAAATGAGTTTATCTGTATAGTCTCGGTCGATTCGGTTATTTTCGATAACAAATGACTTTATCTGTATAGTCTCGGGTCGATTCGGTTATTTTCGATAACAAATGACTTTATCTGTATAGTCTCGGATCGAATCGTCGGTTATTTTCGATAACAAATGACTTTATGTGTATAGTCTCGGATCGATTAGGTTATTTTTGATAACAAATGAGTTTACCAATATAGTCTCGGATCGAATCGGTTATTTTCGATAACAAATGACTTTATCTGTATAGTCTCGGGTTTTTTCTGTCATTTTCGATAACGAATTACTTTATCTGTATAGTCTCGGGTTTTTTCGGTTATTTTCGATAATAAATGACTTTATCTGTATAGTCTCGGGTCGATTCGGTTATTTTTGATAACAAATGAGTTTACCTGTATAGTCTCGGTTCTATTCGGTTATTTTCGATAAGAAATGACTTTTATCTGTATAGTCTCGGTTCTTTTCGGTTATTTCGATAATAAATCAGTTTAACAATATAGTCTCGGTTCTATTCGGTTATTTCGATAACAAATCAGTTTACCAATATAGTCTCGGTTCTATTCGGTTATTTTCGATAAGAAATCAGTTTACCAATATAGTCTCGGATCGAATCGGTTATTTTCGATAACAAATGACTTTATCTGTATAGTCTCGGTTCTATTCGGTTATTTTCGATAACAAATAAATTAATCTGTATAGTCTCGGTTCTATTCGGTTATTTTCGATAATAAATGACTTTATCTGTATAGTCTCGGTTCTATTCGGTTATTTTCGATAACAAATGACTTTATCTGTATAGTCTCTGTTCTATTCGCCTATTTTCGATAATAAATCAGTTTACCAATATAGTCTCGGTTCTATTCGGTTATTTTTGATAACAAATGACTTTATCTGTATAGTCTCGGTTCTATTCGGTTATTTTCGATAACAAATTACTTTATCTGTATAGTCTCGGTTCTATTCGGTTATTTTCGATAATAAATGACTTTATATGTATAGTCTCGGTTCTATTCGGTTATTTTCGATAACAAATGAATTTATCTGTATAGTCTCGGTTCTATTCGTTTATTTTCGATAATAAATCAGTTTACCAATATAGTCTCGGTTCTATTCGGTTATTTTCGATAATAAATGCATTTATCTGTATAGTCTCGGTTCTATTCGGTTATTTTCGATAACAAATGTCTTTATCTGTATAGTCTCGGTCCTATTCGGTTATTTTCGATAAGAAATCAGTTTACCAATATAGTCTCGGTTCTATTCGGTTATTTTCAATAACAAAAGACTTTATCTGTATAGTTTCGGTTCTATTCGGTTATTTTCGATAATAAATCAGTTTATCAATATAGTCTCGGTTCTATTCTGTTATTTTCGATAAGAAATCAGTTTACCAATATAGTCTCGGTTATATTCGGTTATTTTCGATAAGAAATCAGTTTACCAATATAGTCTCTGTTCTATTCGGTTATTTTCGATAAGAAATCAGTTAACCAATATAGTCTCGGGTCGTTCGGTTATTTTCGATAGCAAATGACTTTATATGTATAGTCTCGGTTCTATTCGGTCATTTTCGATAACAAATGACTTTATCTGTATAGTCTCGGTTTTATTCGGGCATTTTCGATAATAAATGACTTTATCTGTATAGTCTCGGTTCTATTCGGGTATTTTCGATAAGAAATCAGTTTACCAATATAGTCTCGGTTCTATTCGGCTATTTTCGATAAGAAATCAGTTAACCAATATAGTCTCGGGTCGATTCGGTTATTTTCGATAACAAATGACTTTATCTGTATAGTCTCGGGTCGATTCGGTTATTTTTGATAACAAATGAGTTTACCAATATAGTCTCGGGTCGATTCGGTTATTTTCGATAACGTATGAGTTCATCTGTATAGTCTCGGGTCTACGATAACAAATGAGTTTATCTGTATAGTCTCAGGTCGATTCGGTTATTTTTGATAACAAATGAGTTTACCAATATAGTCTCGGGTCGATTCGGTTATTTCGATAACGAATGAGTTCATCTGTATAGTCTCGGGTCTATTTGGTTATTTTCGATAACAAATGACTTTATCTGTATAGTCTCGGGTCGATTCGGTTATTTTTGATAACAAATGAGTTTATCTGTATAGTCTCGGGTCGATTCGGTTATTTTAGATAACAAATGACTTTATCTGTATAGTCTCGGGTTGATTCGGTTATTTTCGATAACAAATGACTTTATCTGTATAGTCTCGGGTTGATTCGGTTATTTTCGATAACAAATGAGTTTATCTGTATAGTCTCGGGTTGATTCGTTTTTTTTCGATAATTAGTTCATCTGTATAGTCTCGGGTATATTTGGTTATTTTCGATAACAAATGAGTTTATCTGTATAGTCTCGGGTCGATTCGGTTATTTTCGATAACAAATGAGTTTATCTGTATAGTCTCGGGTCGATTCGGTTATTTTTAAAACAAATCAGTTTACCAATATAGTCTCGGTTCTATTCGGTTAGTTTCGATAAGAAATCAGTTTACCAATATAGTCTCGGGTCTATTCGGTAATTTTCGATAATAAATGATTAAGCCTGTATAGATTTAAAAACGCCTAATTCATCCGCTGCCATGCTAAGTAGTCCACATAAAAATCTTTTTTTGCGTAGAAATAAGTCTATAGCTTCACCAGAATGCAATGAATATATGACATTGAGTTTAAATTAAGTGTAAATATGTATAGAATGCAATAGAAATGTTTGACTTAACGGTAACCATCATCGCGGGGTGAATTGTTTCTTGCATAATACATGACCCTCTATTTTCTTTGGATTATGTTCAAGCTTAGGGTAACTCTGTGTAATGATATAGGGTGTTTTACCCGTAAACGCTTAGAAAGTGTGACACTTGAGCGTTGAAACTGTTTGATTTACATGGACACACAGAAGGGAATTATTTGGTGTATTGTGACTTATAGTCTCGGGTCCATTCGTTTATTTTCGATACTAGAAGATTTTCTTAGTATAGTCTCGGGTCCATTCGGTTATTTTCGATAACAGAAGACTTTCTTAGTATAGTCTCGGGTCCATTCGGTTATTTTCGATAACAGAAGACTTTCTTAGTATAGTCTCGGGTCCATTCGGTTATTTTCGATACTAGAAGAGTTTCTTAGTATAGTCTCGGGTCCATTCGGTTATTTTCGATAACAGAAGAGTTTATTAGTATAGTCTCGGGTCCATTCGGTTATTTTCGATAACAGAAGAGTTTATTGGTATAGGTGAGTCTCGGGTCCATTCGGTTATTTTCGGTACCAAATAAGTTTAACTGTTTAGTCTCTGATCCATTCGGTAGGTTTCGGCAATACATGGGTTTACCTGTATAGCCTCGGGTGCATTCAGTAATTTTCGGTAACAATTGTGTTTCCGATTGCAGTACGACAATAAATTAAAGACAATTTAGTAACATTGCAGGAACGTTTTAACTTATTTGAAAGTGAATACATGTTATTAATTGGTTTACGGTAGCAAAATACGTTAACGTGGGCTTGATGTATTAACCCTGTCCCATATACATACTCTTGTTGACGCCTCTGCAGCAGACGACATTTGAAAACAGTGTATTCATAATGAGCAATGTTTCATTTTGCCACACGGTTCCGAACTTTATTCAATAATTATATTCTCATTTTTAAAAATGTTTTATATTATCACCTAGATGTTTGTCCGCTGTAGATTGGCTGCATGTGGAAAGGATTAACCCTTTCCCTTATACGACAATTCTGCAGCAGACGACTTTGAACATATTTTGTAAAAAAGTAGAAAATCTCTATAATTGAATGGATAACCTATGACTAAAAGTGGAAAACATTGTGGCAAAAGGAGAAATTGCACGTTTTGTGCAATTTCTTCTTTTGTCACTATGTTTTCAAAAAACCGTCTGCTGCAGAGGCGTCAAAAAGCGTCTATATGAAGGAAAGGGTTAAAGAAAAGACAAAGACAAAACAGAAACGTACACATCGAAGTTTTATTCTCTTAGAACATTTATACCACGCCACAATCCAAAGTTCGATTTTATATATTACTTTAAACTTATCCATTTTACATCGATTGCGACATATTCTTTTAGCTTATATTTATTACGCTCGATGTTTGTAGCGTCAAACTGTTTTAAGAAGACTCTTACATGTTCAAAATCGGCCGTCTCCATTTCCAATTTAAGAAGAGTTTTGGATTTTGTTCGTAACTAAAAGACAAACAATGCTGATTTCAGGTGAGACAGTTCGATATGAGCCATCACACCTGTATCTGTATTATTTACAAAAATCTCAATATTGCCATTGGCGCTGAATGAGTTAAATATGTTTCTGTTGAATGAAAGCCGGTTGGCAATTAAACTATTTTAACGTAGTAATTCCTCTTTCATTTTATACAATACTTCTTTCGGTACATTTTGTGCGGTTTATATTGTATATTGAGGGTGATCCAGCGGTCAGACGGTATACACGTATACTAATTAACTCCTAAGTTATTTTCAGCCATTCACATGTAAAGATTAATTAATATCCATATTCTCACAACAGTTATATCCGCGTGATTCGTATGCTATAGATATAATAATACAATCCTCTTTTTTTTTAAATTCCATTACCTGTTTTATGTGGACGTTTACGCTATATTCATCACAAAGAAAGACTTACAATTATTATCACTTTTCCACATACAGACGCCTTCTGAAGCCTCTTCAGCACACGCTTTCAGAAAACAGAGTGGCAACAAATGAAGTTGTTCTTAATAAAAAAAAAAATCCTTTTATCACAATGTTTTCAATTCTATTTACTAACTATACTTGCATATAGTGAAATGTTCCATATTGTTTTTATATGTTTTCGAAGTTGTCTGCTGCACATTTATTGTATGCGGAGAAGGGTTAAAGTTTCTTCACACATTTTTGTCTGTTATCAATATCGAAAGTAATGTATTTTTATTTTTATACAGATCACTCAAATAAAAAAAACTTAAAAGGTAAATGCAGTTTTCTGATAAACTTATTTTATCTTGTGTGTTTTCGTGAATGAAAGTAGCACAGTTTGATAGCCAGATATGGAAATAAAGACCCTGTCCCACGCTTAAAGGTGCTGAACGCCAGATTAAACTTTCAGTATAGCCAAAGTTTTAAAACTGTTCAAAAGTTATCTTGAAATATTATATAATCATAATTCTGAGATAAAATTAGAGACTTATCTCCGGCTTGAATCCAATTAAGAACTAACTCATTTAACATGAACCTCGGGTAAACATCGTGTAAAATATATTTTAATAAAAACACAAAACTACGCTTTTTTGCGGAAGGAATTTTCTTCTTCTCTTTTGTACTCATCTGAAATGCTGTATAAGGCGCTTTGTCATAAATTGATACAGCAAAATATGTCGAATAATTAAAAAACCAAATGTCACCTCAGTGATGTCCCGGGCCGTAGAATAGGAAATTTACCTTGTCAATATATAGTCAAATAACATGTCTAGATTTTAAACGAGACTGGCATACCCAATAAGCCAAATTTTGTACATTTTCATTTTCATTGACTTTCAATTGACTGTTTTTCAACATTTACCGCCAAAATAGTTTTGAACATTTTATTACTTACTTTGTTGTCACTATTAGCAATAACTGCAGAAGTCGAACATTTCAAAATGTCTGGAGTTCAGCACCTTTAACACTTTGCCATGTTGGATTCCCACATTCGTTACAACCAGCATATATGCTAATTTTCAGTTATAGCATGGCGTTCCCTGGATAAGGTACCAGTAAACCGCTAGCTGGTCGTACTGCCAATCTTATAATCCTGAGCGCCAAGGAGTGAAAGCCAATGCTCCTATTTTAAAGTGTTTGGAACGACTCGACCGTGGATAGAACCTGTGACCGAACGCACCCGAGGCAAACACTTTACCACTAAACCACTGAGGCTAAACGTCGAATAACAACCTGTAATCTGGCCTGTTCTGTATATCTGCTATCTATATTTAACCCTTTCAGCGCCGAATTGTTTAAAGTAGACTCTTCCATGTTCAAACTCGGGCGTCTTCATTTCTCATGTAATACACTTTTGGACTATTTTGATAACTAAAAGGCAAACAATGCTGATTTCAGGTGAGACAGCTCGTTACGAGCTGACTCGCCTGAATCAGTATTGTTTGCAAAAACCTCAATATTGCCTTTGGCGCTGAAAGAGTTAAAGGATGCACATACAACAAGAACGATAACCGTAGGTACCTTGATTGGACTGCACGGTGACATAGCCGGCTATTTGGATTTTCAGTCACAGGTCCGTTGTCCGATGGCTTTGTTTAACCTTTTCAATGATATTTTAAAATGGACTTGCTTAGATTTTCATTTGTAAGAGTCCATAGGCAATTCTAAGACTATCGCAAAAACACCTTGACTTGATTACATATAGACGCTGGAAGTACTCTATATTGATGGCGTAGTCTACACAAAATCAGTTCCTTTTTTTTTTTTTTTTTTTTTTTTTTTATTTCCATAATACATTTTAAGTACATACAATTTTGCTACAAACATATATATATTTACAGAATTCAGTGCAAATAGTATTTCGTATATGAGCGCATAGTTAATAAATGTATTCTGGGAAATAAATTTTGGAAGAAATTAGGACAGAAAAGATATGAAAAAGAGAAGAAGAAGATAGAAGTAAACAAGAAAAAAGAGAAGAGTTTACTGAACACTGTCTTTCAAACTTATTAAAGTTGAAGTTGAAGCTGGTTCCATTTCCTATCATGCTCTTGGAGTTTGTCTTTAGCAAGTGCAATCAGTCTTTCTATGGATTCGTGATATTTTAAATATTTTTTGAAATTATAAAAGCTTGGACAATTTTTTTCATATTTGTTTTTAAAGATAAAATATTTTGCAACTATCAATATGCAATTTATTAATGTCGAGTAGCTACTCTGGTCAATATATCCAAATGAGACTATTTCATAATTTAATTTAATATCTATTTGTTTAACATTTAAAAATACTTGTAATTCTGTCCAGAAGCTCCTGGACCATTGACATTCCCAAAAAAGATGTTTGTTTGATTCATTAAACATATTACAGAAATCACATAATCTTGTACTGGTAATGTTACATTTAAATAAAAAGTTATTATTTGGAACTATCCTCATTATGTATTTATATTGAAATGCTCTTAATTTAGTGTTGATAAGAGATCTGAATGGTATTGTATGTACAATATTCCAGTTAATGTTATTTGTTTCTTGTTCCCATTTGATATGGGGTTTAATAACTAGACTATTTGTTATCCTATTTAACTGTATATTATATAAGTATTTGTTTGGGCTCTTTTGAGTACTTATTTGTGTCAAAAGAGTTTGTTGTGTATTATTATTTAAATTGTTTTCAATTTTAAGTTTTGCTTTCCATTGTTTTGGAATACTTTGAATGAGTGTATGATATTTTAAAAAATCTGAGGCGTTTAAGGCGTAAACTGTTTTTATATGTTGGAAAGTGTTCTGTTGTCTTAGGCTTAAAGGGACTGAATCCCATATGAGAAAAAAGCGAACAAAAAAAGGAAATTGTTAAACATTGCTATTACCTTGATGTTTTTGCATGTAAGGCATTGATATTTGCTGACTGATGTACTACAATATATGCACACTATTAATATTGCGGAGATTTTTCGTTATTTTGCATTGTAAAATCTACTGGGTTAGTAACCCAGTAAATCTAAAAATATCGCTGTATATTTATCACGTTATCACTACAACCGAATTGACAATCTCCTTCCCAGAGTTGTTGTTCCTTACACTCATGCATACATGAATGTAATGAGTCAATGGTGTTATAGAATGCCGAATTGAATCCACAAATTCAAATGAGCAAGAGGAAATTCCACGGTATTTTTAAACGGGAAAACACGGAGCGGACGTTTTTTTAACTGCTTATTTCCTATGAAATAATGAAAAACAAGACTTGTACGACCTTCTACAACATTCCGTTACATATATATATTTAGACGTATTTTGGATTAATTAGAATAAGTATAAAATATAACGATTTTGCACCATTATGGTGTTCAGTCCCTTTAAATACTAATTTCAATCACTTGCGTTTTGTTTTTTAAAAAAGAAAGAGCCATAATTCAGATAACAAACATATTGACGAAAAAATAGAAACTTATAATTGATTAAAGCTTTTCTCATGGTGTTTTAATAGTAGTTTAAAGCTTTTGTCAGAGTGTTTTGATAGATTAAAAGCTTTTGTCAGAGTGTTTTGATAGATTAAAAGCTTTTGTCAGAGTGTTTTAATATATTAACGCTTTTGTAAGAGTGTTTTGATAGATTAAAGCTTTTGTCAGAGTGTTTTGATAGATTAAAGCTTTTGTCGGAGTGTTTTGATAGATTAAAGCTTTTGTCAGAGTGTTTTAATATATTAACGCTTTTGTAAGAGTGTTTTGATAGATTAAAGCTTTTGTCAGAGTGTTTTAATATATTAACGCTTTTGTCAGAGTGTTTTGATAGATTAAAGCTTTTGTCAGAGTGTTTTGATATATTAAAGCTTTTGTCAGATTGTTTTGGTAGATTAAAGCTTTTGTCAGTGTTTTAATATATTAACGCTTTTGTCAGAGTGTTTTGATAGATTAAAGCTTTTGTCAGAGTGTTTTGATAGATTAAAGCTTTTGACAGAGTGTTTTGATAGATTTAAGCTTTTGTCAGAGTGTTTTAATATATAAATGCTTTTGTCAGAATGTTTTAATATATTAACGCTTTTGTCAGAATGTTATAAAAAGTCTTCTGCTGCGGAATTGTTGTATGTGAGAAAGGGTTAACTAATTACGCAGTTCCGCGTCCATACTTAGGGTATATATCGAGTTATCTTGTTTAGCCAAAGAGTTCCGAGTGTTACCGAACGCCACAACAATATTCTTATCCTTAACCCTTTCCCACATACAACAAACCTGCAGCAGACGACTTTCAGATCATCTAAACAAAACAATGGAAAGTCTCTGTTTTATTACTGAAATAAGTTAAAAACATTGTGGCAAAAGGAGAAATTGCTCGTCTTGAACAATTTCTTCTTTTGCCACAATGTTTTCAGAAGTCCTCTGCTGCAGAGGCAAGCGTCAATATGAGAGAAAGGTATCCTTAATGTCACTAATATATAACACTTATGTGATGTTTGCTATAATATCTTACACACGTGTGTATTATACAATTACATTCTCACAGTTGTAGACGCACATTCGGTGATGGATAATTAAACTGGGGCAAACGAAAAACATACCGACATACAGCAAATCTGCAGCAGACGACTACGAAAACATAGTGACAAAAACATAAAAAATCTTCATAAATAATGGTTTTATTATTAAAAAGAGTTGATAACATTGTAGCTAAAGGAAAAATTGCTCATTATGACCAATTCGACTTTTTCCCACACTGTTTTCAAAAGTCGTCTGCTGCAGATGCATCAGAATGCGTCTTTAAGCGGGAAAGGGTTAAGAATGATGTTGGTCACGATGACTTGTCAATCATCACAAAGAAGGAATGGCCGAGTCGGGGTTCGGGCCCACGACCCCTTCATTGAGTGCCCTCCGAAGTTACCATCTGAGCCGACTCGGTGGCATGTAGGGATTATCTCACCCGTCCGTGTGTCTGTCTGCCACGTGTTTACCACTTATTGCAATAAGACCGAACTTCTTCGCTGTACGATACCAACGCTCGGTTCTTTACAATGGAGAGCTCGGCGTTGAACATTTATTCGAATAATCCTGATGGAATATCCTTTAGAGCGGTTATGACCAACATCGACATTACAGTGTAATGTGATCCTGACCGCCATTGATTTTAATCCCATTTCCCACATACAACAAATCTGTAGCGGATGACTTTTAAAACAGAAATTTTGAGCAAAAAAAAATCGAATGAATGGACAAATATTGAATAGAGATGAATACATTGAATAGAGTTGGAAATATTGAATAAAGTTAAAAATATAGTGGCAAAAGTAGAAATTTATCAAGATAAGCAATGTCTTCCTTCACCTAAATCATTCGAAAGTCGTCTGTCAGGGGCGTAGCTGGCAATACTCAATGTGTAGGCCGTCTCGAGAGAAAATCAACATTGTGGACACTGCGTAAAGTATCGACCCGGATCAGCCTACGCATGCCACACAGGCGTTCCCGGATATACACTTTTCGCCTCCTGTGGATTTTCTGTTGCAAGAATCACTACACTATCTATCACCCCTTAGAGGGAATGTGTCGGCCGGATCAGAGCAGGCTGATCTGGTCGATACAGTACGCAGATGTGTATCGCCGCAGCTGCATTTTGGGGGCATTTTTAGAAAAAATGTGTAGGCACGTACCTACAGTGCCTAAAGGGAGCTACGCTCCTGTCTGTCAAATGCACTCTAAAATGCCTCTAAAATCTCTATGAATGAAAGTAAAATGATTGAATAAGAGTTGAAAACATTCTGGCAAAAGGGGAAATCTTTCTCGTTTTGAGCAATTTCTCCTTTTGCCATAATGTTTTCTAAACCACGAAAGTGTACCCCTTCTGAGTTAGAAATGAAATCGACGAGGAGGAAATCAATTGTACACCTGTACCCTTTTATTGTAAATTACGAACAACAACATTTGGAAACATATGTTTTCTTCAATCAAAATTAAAGAAACAAACAAACAACACGCAAAACAATAAAGTAGTCTAGTAAACACCGATTGTTCGTACTTACATCGAGTATGTAAACATTTGTTTGGGAGTAATCCGTGCCCTTTATTTTTGAATAAAATTCCTAAAGTTTAACATCGACTCGGGAATTTAAGTTCATTTTTTAAAACAACATCATTATGTTATAAGCGAAGGCTTCGAGACCCACATACATTTGTATTATATATAACTATCCCATATATATCACTGTGATACCTTCCAACAGACGACTTTAGCGTACTACTGATTTTGGGCCAGCCACATTATAACTGATATACTGACCAAGTCCGGTAACCCTTTCAAACGTCACACTCAATCCGATGCATCTGCCGCAGACGACATGTGAAAAAAGTGTGGCTAAAGAAAAACTAATGCTGCAAAAAATATTTTCTACTTTTGTCACACCGTTTTCAACTCTATTCAACAATCATATTTTCTTTTATAGATAATGATCTATATATCTTTAACCTAGATGTTTTCAAAGTCATCTACTGTAGATTGTTTGTATGCGGGAAAACGTTAATGTTCAGTAACGCACGTCGGTCTTTCCCTCGGTACTCTAGAACACTATACAAGTCCGTGTATCGAGTCGTATAAGCTCAGGTAACGACAGATACTGAACTAGGGGTCGTGCATTCGAATCCCGACGTGATATGAGCCGTCCCACGAGAAAACCAACATTGTGTAACGTATCAATCTAGATCAGCATGCGAAGTCCGGGCATGTTAATCCGGGCCTGCGCAACCTGCTTATGCTGTTCCGGGTCGATACTTTACGTCCTAAATGTTGGTTTTCTCGTGGGATGTTATGCATTCTAATGATTAAACAAAATTGTTACTAACGTCACTCGTCTACAACCAGTGGACTTAAATAGTCTACGTCGGAAGGCAATTCGTTGCCAGGCAATGTGTGTTCGTTTGAACTATTGGTGTGAGAAAGCAATGCAACACATAGGTAGGTCAGCAATTGACAAACTGTGGAAAATGGTGCTAAACCCTTTCTCAATAAGACCCGACTAAACCACACCAGGTCCCAGCTGACAATCTGTGGAAAATGGTGTTAAACCCTGACTAAATCAGACCCTACTAAACCACACCAGGTCCCAGCCAACAACTTGTAGAAAATGGTGTTAAACCCTGACTAAATCAGACCCTACTAAACCACACCAGGTCCAAGACAACAATTGTAGAAAATGGTGTTAAACCCTGACTAAATCAGACCCGACTAAACCACACCAGGTCCCAGCCGACAAATTGAGGAAAATGGTCTTAAACACTTTCTAAATCAGACGCAACTAAACCAAACCATGTCCCAGCTGACAAATTGTGGAAAATGGCTTTAAACCCTTACTAAATCAGACCCGACTCATTCACACCAGGTCCCAGCTGACAAATTGAGAAAAATGGTCTTAAACCCTTACTAAATCAGACCCGACTCAACCACACCAGGTCCCAGCTGACAAATTGAGAAAAATGGTCTTAAACCCTTACTAAATCAGAACCGACTAAACCACACCAGGTCCCAGCTGACAAATTGTGGAAAATGGCCTTAAATCCTTACTAAATCAGACCCGACTCAACCACACCAGGTCCCAGCTGACAAATTGAAGAAAATGGTCTTAAACCCTTACTAAATCAGACCCGACTAAACCACACCAGGTCCCAGCTGACACTCTGTGGAAAATGGTCTTAAACCCTTACTAAATCAGAACCGACTCAACCGCACAGGTTCCAGCTGACAAATTGAGGAAAATGGTCTTAAACCCTTACTATATCAGACCCGACTAAACCACACCAGGTTCCAGCTGACAAATTGAGGAAAATGGTCTTAAACCCTTACTATATCAGACCCGACTAAACCACACCAGGTCCCAGCTGACAAATTGAGGAAAATGGTCCTAAACCCTTACTCTATCAGACCCGACTAAACCAGAACAGGCCCCAGCTGACACTCTGTGGAAAATGGTCTTAAACCCTTACTAAATCAGACCCGACTAAACCACAAAGGTTCCCAGCTGACAATCTGTGAAAAATGGTGTCAAACCCTTACTAAACCAGATCCGACTAAACCACACCAGGTCCCAGCTGACAATCTGTGGAAAATGGTGTCAAACCCTTACTAAATCAGATCTGACTAAACCACACTAGGTCCCAGCGGACAAATTGTGGAAAATGGTCTTAAACCTTACTAAATCAGACCCGACTAAACCCCACCAGGTCACAACTGACAAATTGTGGAAAATGGTCTTAAACCTTACTAGACCACACCATGTCCCAGCTGACAAATTGTGCAAAATGGTCTTAAACCCTACTAAATCAGACCCGACTAAACCACACCAGATCCCAGTTGACAAATTGTGGAAAATGGTGTTAAACCCTTTCTCAATCAGACCCGACTAAACCACACCAGGTTCCAGCTGACAAATTGTGGAAAATGGTGTTAAACCCTCACTAAATCAGACCCGACTAAACCACACCAGGTCCCAGCTGACAAATTGTAGAAAATGGTCTTAAACCCTCACTAAATCAGACCTGACTAAACCACACCAGGTTCCAGCTGACAAATTGTGGAAAATGGTCTTAAACCCTTACTTAATCAGACCCGACTAAACCACACCAGGTCCCATCGGACAAATTGTGGAAAATGGTCTTAAACCCTCACTAAATCAGACCCGACTAAACCACACCAGGTTCCAGCTGACAAATTGAGGAAAATGGTCTTAAACCCTTACTATATCAGACCCGACTAAACCACACCAGGTCCCAGCTGACAAATTGAGGAAAATGGTCCTAAACCCTTACTATATCAGACCCGACTAAACCAGACCAGGTCCCAGCTGACACTCTGTGGAAAATGGTCTTAAACCCTTACTAAATCAGACCCGACTAAACCACAAAAGTTCCCAGCTGACAATCTGTGAAAAATGGTGTCAAACCCTTACTAAATCAGATCCGACTAAACCACACCAGGTCCCAGCTGACAAATTGTGAAAAATGGTCTTAAACCCTTACTAAATCAGACCCGACTAAACCACACCAGGTCCCAGCTGACACTCTGTGGAAAATGGTCTTAAACCCTTACTAAATCAGAACCGACTCAACCGCACCAGGTTCCAGCTGACAAATTGAGGAAAATGGTCTTAAACCCTTACTATATCAGACCCGACTAAACCACACCAGGTTCCAGCTGACAAATTGAGGAAAATGGTCTTAAACCCTTACTATATCAGACCCGACTAAACCACACCAGGTCCCAGCTGACAAATTGAGGAAAATGGTCATAAACCCTTACTCTATCGGACCCGACTAAACCAGAACAGGTCCCAGGTGACACTCTGTGGAAAATGGTCTTAAACCCTTACTAAATCAGACCCGACTAAACCACAAAAGTTCCCAGCTGACAATCTGTGAAAAATGGTGTCAAACCCTTACTAAATCAGATCCGACTAAACCACACCAGGTCCCAGCTGACAATCTGTGGAAAATGGTGTCAAACCCTTACTAAATCAGACCTGACTAAACCACACTAGGTCCCAGCTGACAAATTGTGGAAAATGGTCTTAAACCTTACTAAATCAGACCCGACTAAACCCCACCAGGTCACAACTGACAAATTGTGGAAAATGGTCTTAAACCTTACTAGACCACACCATGTCCCAGCTGACAAATTGTGCAAAATGGTCTTAAACCCTACTAAATCAGACCCGACTAAACCACACCAGATCCCAGTTGACAAATTGTGGAAAATGGTGTTAAACCCTTTCTCAATCAGACCCGACTAAACCACACCAGGTTCCAGCTGACAAATTGTGGAAAATGGTGTTAAACCCTCACTAAATCAGACCCGACTAAACCACACCAGGTCCCAGCTGACAAATTGTAGAAAATGGTCTTAAACCCTCACTAAATCAGACCTGACTAAACCACACCAGGTTCCAGCTGACAAATTGTGGAAAATGGTCTTAAACCCTTACTTAATCAGACCCGACTAAACCACACCAGGTCCCAGCTGACAAATTGTGGAAAATGGTCTTAAACCCTCACTAAATCAGACCCGACTAAACCACACCAGGTTCCATCTGACAAATTGAGGAAAATGGTCTTAAACCCTTACTATATCAGACCCGACTAAACTACACCAGGTCCCAGCTGACAAATTGAGGAAAATGGTCCTAAACCCTTACTATATCAGACCCGACTAAACCAGACCAGGTCCCAGCTGACACTCTGTGGAAAATGGTCTTAAACCCTTACTAAATCAGACCCGACTAAACCACAAAAGTTCCCAGCTGACAATCTGTGAAAAATGGTGTCAAACCCTTACTAAATCAGATCCGACTAAACCACACCAGGTCCCAGCTGACAATCTGTGGAAAATGGTGTCAAACCCTTACTAAATCAGACCTGACTAAACCACACTAGGTCCCAGCTGACAAATTGTGGAAAATGGTCTTAAACCTTACTAAATCAGACCCGACTAAACCCCACCAGGTCACAACTGACAAATTGTGGAAAATGATCTTAAACCTTACTAGACCACACCAGGTCCCAGCTGACAAATTGTGCAAAATGGTCTTAAACCCTACTAAATCAGACCCGACTAAATCACACCAGGTTCCAGCTGACAAATTGTGGAAAATGGTTTTAAACCCTCACTAAATCAGACCCGACTAAACCACACCAGGTTCCAGCTGACAAATTGTGGAAAATGGTCTTAAACCCTTACTTAATCAGACCCGACTAAACCACACCAGGTCCCAGCTGACAAATTGTGGAAAATGGTCTTAAACCCTTTCTTAATCAGACCTGACTAAATCACACCAGGTCCCAGCTGACAAATTATGGAAAATGGTGTCAAACCCTTACTAAATCAGACCCGACTAAACCACACCAGGTCCAAGCTGACAATCTGTGGAAAATGGTGTCAAACCCTTACTAAATCAGACTCGACCAAACCACACCAGGTCTCAGCTGACAATCTGTGGAATATGGTGTCAAACCCTTACTAAATCAGACCCGACTAAACCACACTAGGTCCAAGCTGACAATCTGTGGAAAATGGTGTCAAACCCTTACTAAATCAGACTCGACTAAACCACACCAGGTCTCAGCTGACAAATTATGGAAAATGGTCTTAAACCCTTACTAAATCAGACCGACTAAACCACACCAGGTCCCAGCTGACAATCTGTGGAAAACGGTGTCAAACCCTTACTAAATCAGACCCGACTAAACCACACCAGGTCCAAGCTGACAATCTGTGGAAAATGGTGTCAAACCCTTACTAAATCAGACCCGACTAAACCACACCAGGTCCCAGCTGACAATCTGTTGAAAATGGTGTCAAACCCTAACTAAATCAGACCCGACTAAACCACATAGGTCCCAGCTGACAATCTGTGGAAAATGGTCTTAAACCCATATTAAATCAGACCCGACTAAACCACGCCAGTTCCCAGCTGACAAATTGTAGACAATGGTGTTAAACCTTACTAAATCAAACCCGACTAAACCACACCAGGTCCCAGCTGATAAATTGTGTAAAATGGTCTTAAACCCATATTAAATCAGACCCGACTAAACCACGCCAGTTCCCAGCTGACAAATTGTGGAAAATGGTGTTAAACCCTTTCTCAATCAGACCCGACTAAACCACACCAGGTCCAAGTTGACAAATTGAGGAAAATGGTGTTAAACCCTTTCTCAATCAGACCCGACTAAACCACACCAGGTCCAAGCTGACAAATTGAGGAAAATGGTCTTAAACCCTTACTTAATCAGACCCGACTAAACCACACCAGGTCCCAGCTGACAAATTGAGGAAAATGGTCTTAAACCCTTACTAAATCGGACCCGACTAAACCACACCAGGTACCACCTGACAATCTGTGGAAAATGGTCTTAAACCCTTACTAAATCAGACCCGACTAAACTACACCAGGTCCAAATTCCACCAACCTTACTTAGTGATAAGTAATACTTAAAACGTAAACGTATACTTAAGTATTTGTGTTTCTCTAATAAAACATGCCTAAAGATTTCAATCCTTATCAAGTCTTGCTAGTCAGTAAGGTAACTATTTATGTCAACTTAGTGTTTTACTGGAATACTTTGCAAAACATGAATGGTGAAATGTTTTCCAATCAAATTTAAGATATTACGTGCTAGATAGGTTTAGTGGAATTGGAGCCAGACTGGTTTCAATTTCATTAAAGGCTTTGTAAAAGGCTAAAACAGATCACAATCAGACTGCTCTGTAAGATAATATGTCTATCATTAGAAAGATAATATTGCTTCCATTAAACACCCACACATTCTCCTAATATTGAAGCAATACATAAAGGAAAAGACAAGTACTTTCCTTTTATTAAACATTATTGTTGCAAAACGTCCATTAAATGGCTTCTTTATAGGCACAAAGCAAATAATTTGAGACAACTGGATGGAACAAAAATAAGTTGTTTTTTGAAATCAGAATACATCTCTTGATCAACTATAAGACAAAGCTAACACAGCATTCCAGACGGGCGTTTAAAAGACTTAAGCCGTACCACGAGACAACCAGCATTATGGCCTCTGCGTAATGTATCGACCCAGGTCAGTCTGCGCAGTCCGCGCAGTCTAATCCGGACCGACATATTCCGTCTCAGGGGTATAGAGTAATGATTCCTGAAACAGAAATTCGAACAGGAGGCGAAAAGTGTCTGTCCAGATTAGCCTACGTAACATGCAAAGGCTGATCCGGGTCGATACTTTACGCAGAGTCCACACTATTGATTTTCTCGCGGGACGGCTCATATTTAGCTTACAACCCCACGGGGAGTGTTGAAACCATTGTGGCAAACGGAGTAATTGCTCATTATGAACACTTTCTACATTTGCCACAATGGTATCAACAGGCGTCTGCTGTAATAAAGGCGTGATAAGGCGCCTGTACGGGGAAATAGTTTAACAAGATATATTCCTTGTTAATGCTGCTCAATCTTGTATAAGATATGTACGTTTTCTGTGAACAAGCAGGAAGTATAAACCCCATCGAAACCTGGATAGTTGTTGTGGGTTTCTGCTAGTTGATGACCTAGTCAAAACTGTTTTAGTTTATGACGAGTCGACATATTATTTTCCTTTGAACTGTTTCAGTCAATGTCGAGTCAACACTTCAGTTTCCTTTGAACTGTTTTAGTTTATGGCGAGTCAACAATTTATTTTATTTTGACTTGTTATAGTTTAAGGTGAGTCAATAGTTTATATTAATTTCCTTTGAACTGTTTCAGTCAATGTCGAGTCAACATTTCATTTTCCTTTGAACTGTTTTAGTTTATGGCGAGTCAACACTTTTGTTTCTGATGAACTGTTTCATTCTATGGTGAGTCAACACTTTATTTTCTGATGAGCTGTTTCAGTCTATTTTGAGTCAACACTTTATTTTTTGATGAGCTGTTTCAGTCTATGCAACACTTTGGTTTATGATGAACTGTTTCAGTTTATGGCGAGTCAACACTTTGGTTTCTGATGAACTGTTTCAGTCTATGCTGAATCAACACTTTATTTTCTGATGAACTGTTTCTGTCTATCGCCAGTCAAACACTTTGGTTTATGTTGAACTATTTCAGTCTATCGTGAGTCAACAATTTATTTTCTGATGAACTATCCAGTCTATGACGAGTCAACAATTTATTTTCGGCTAAACTGTTTCAGTCTATGTCGAGTCAACACTTTGGTTTCTGATGAACTGTTTCAGTCTAGGGCGAGTCAACATTTTATTTTCTGTTGAACTGTTTAAGTCTCGCCGTTCATTTCTAGTTTGTACTACAGGACTTATGTATACGTGATGTGTGCACGTGTTATAACTTAAATTATACTGACTGAGGTGTACACTCGAATAAAATACCTACAATCAGAAGAAAACAATGAAGATTAATGTAAAGTTAACACCCCTCCCTCCAATAAAAAGCACACATCATATCACTGTTGAATCACCACATAAACGGATACATAAAAGAAACTTTAATGAATAAATGTGCACATGTATCTGTCTGCAGCTCAATTGACGGAACAAAGGGCATATTTAATAACAGAAATGGATAAGGCTTTTCCGTTGTTATCTGTACAATAAGGATGTCATTACGTAACCCTTTCTCTCATACGACAATTCTGAAGCATACGACTTTGAACGTATTTTGTCAAAACATAAAAATTCTCCTTAATTGAATGAATAACCTATGACTAAAAGTGGAAAACATTGTGGCAAATGGAGAAATTGCATGTTTTGTGCAATTTCTTCTTTTGTCACTATGTTTTCAAAAAGCCGTCTGCTGCAGAGGCGTCAGAAAGCGTCTATATGAGGGAAAGGGTTAAGTGCTTATTGTTTTTGATTGCGCTCATTGCAGGTTTATACATATTTGATTGTCAAGAGAGGGATATTTAGTGTCAGTTTCAATCTAATTCATTGCATTTTCAAACAAGATAACGTTATTCTCAGTGTACATTGAACCTGTCGTTATCACGTGACATTTTATTTTGTAAACTGACCTTGATGTAGATTCTAGATGCGAAATGTCAATTTACACGGTCATTTAACATGAGAGCCACCTCAGATGAAAACAGACCTTCGTAACTTTCGCCCAGTCAAGATCCAGATCAGCTTACGCCACGGTGTAGTCAGATAACAATAAATATAAATTATAAGTTCATGATCAATATTATTGTGACGACATGTCTCAATGAAATTCCCCATTCCGTGAAATTTGTAAAACATGGTTGAACCAGTTAATACATTAAGCTTCCTGTATGAATAAGATGAAATGAGCCGTCCCGCAAGAAAACCAATCATGCAAGCACGCGTTGCCAGTTTCCATTAACACAACACGCGTTGCCAGTTTCCATTAACGCAACACGCGTTGCCAGTTTCCATTAACGCAACACGCGATGCCCAGTTTCCGATCCTGCAAGAATACGTTGCCCTGCTTCAAATCCTGAAATCATGCGTTGCCTAGTTTCCAATCCCGCAAGCATGCGTTGCCCTGCTTCAAACCCTGAAAGCACGCGTTGCCCAGTTTCCATTAACGCAACACGCGTTGCCAGTTTCCATTAACGCAACACGCGTTGCCAGTTTCCATTAACGCAACACGCGCTGCCCAGTTTCCATTAACGCAACACGCGTTGCCAGTTTCAATTAACGCAACACGCGTTGCCCAGTTTCCATTAACGCAACACGCGTTGCCCAGTTTCCAATTCTGCAAGAATGCGTAGCTCAGTTTCCAATCCCGCAAGCATGCGTTGCCCAGCTTCAAATCCTGAAAGCACGCGTTGCCCAGTTTCCAATACCGCAACACGCGTTGCCCAGTTTCAAATCCCGCAAGCATGTGTTGACCAGTTTCCAATCCCGCAAGGATGCGTTGCCCAGTTCCCAAGTCCCGGAAGCATGCGTTTCCCATTTCCAATCATGCAAGTACGCGTTGCCAGTTTTCATTACCGCAACACGCGTTGCCCAGTTTTCAATCCCGCAAGCATGCGTTACCAGTTTCCAGGCCCGCAAGCACGCGTTGCTCAGTTTCCAAGCTCGCAAGCACGCGTTGCCTAATTTCCAAACCTGCAAGCACGCGTTGCCAAGTTCCCAATCCCGCAAGCACGCGTAGCTCAGTTTCCATGCCCGCAAGCACGCGTTGCCCAGATTTCAATCCCATACGCACGCGTTTTCAAAGATTCCAATCTCGCACGCACGCGTTGCCCAGTTTGTTAAGCCCGCACGCACGCGTTACCCAGTTCCCAATCCCGCAAGCACGCGTTGCCCTGTTTCCAATCCTGCACGCACGCGTTGCCTAGTTTCCTAGCCCTCAAGCACGCGTTGCCCAGTTTCAAATCCTGCAAGCACACGTTGCCGGTTTTCATTACCGCAACACGCGCTGTCCAGTTTCCAATTCCGCAAGCATGCGTTGCCCAGTTTCCAATCCTGCAAGCACGCGTACGCATACGATGCCTGGTTTCAAATCGTACACACACGTACGAGATGACCGGATTACAATACTGCACGCACAAGAGATGCCCGGTTTCAAATGCCAACTAGACTTGTTACACTAAGAAATCTTGAAACTCTATCTGTTTAGTTCACTTGATATTTAAGAATCGTCTGCTATCAGAATAGAAATCGTTTCTTTAAAACGTATGTTGGTAACGACGTGGGCTGTCAATCCAGGCGTTGTGAGTTCGAATCCCAGCTCGGCCAACATTCTTTCCGACGTTTGACCTACGTATGGTACTTCGATTGCGAGACAAGCTTGCAGATTATTTTAATCACGATCGATATAATGTTCCTCGACAGCTAACACGAACTCCCCTAAAACGTGAAAGTAAATCCCAAAGGCAGAACCAGCTCATCACTTGATTCGAACCCGTGACTTTCTGTGCGAGAGTGCAACGCTATACCACTGTCTTCCACAGAAAATGTAAAGTCTGTGAGATTAAAAGATGTTGTTTAATAGTGAGATGGAATCATTGTGAGAAAGGGGGTACTTGTATCTCTTGAGCACTTTCGCCATTTTCCTATAATTTTTAACATGTCGACTACTGCAATGGGATCTAAAGCTATCAGCATCAATGACATTTTAGTCTCAAAGACGCTCTGATACATTTGCATTGTCTTAGATGGAACTAATGACTTGTGCCCAAATCATAGGTGACTGGAGACAGCGGACACCTCGAGATCGGGTGATCAAATTAAGATCCTTTAATGTGGCATATACTTTAAATAGGATAGGGAAGTATTAACGCCTTCCTAAGTATTTAGAAATGCGAAAACGGCATAACGTCTGAAACACTGTTGTTAACAATCTGATAATAAAGATACCGGCAAGTTAAATAAAAGGGGATACAATTAGATATGTCATGTGTTTGTGTTTCATTGTATCAACATTTTCCCACATGCAAACACATATCTATACATTTGCAACATACCTTTTCAAAACATTATGACAGAATGATAGAGCATATACCCAGAATGAGCGATTTTTACATTTGTTGCAATATTTCAAACTCTATTTACTATCAAACTTTCATTTATTGAATTTCATCTGCATCGTTTTACCTGGAATGTAAGAAAGTCGCCTGCTGCAGATGTGAAGTTAAGTGGTCAAGTATGTTTTAAAGGATCGAGAAGAAGAAAGAAACTTCACAAACTGTTTAATACTGTTAACTTTAAATACAAAGAATATAACACTGTGCGTTTAACAATAGGAGTGCAAATACATCCAACCTCTCTTAAACATCTTATACTCGTCGATTAGTTAAGAAAAGTGGGTGGCGAAACAAATAGAAACATCATTTTATAATAATAATAATAATGATAATAATAATAATAATAATAATAATGATAATAATAATAATAATATTAATAATAATAAATACTAATAATGATAATAATGATAATTATCCCGGTGTTCATAATTAATTCATTTGTTGAATTTATGCATAAACCACACCCTATAGTTCTAAAAACCATTGTTCACACAGGTGAGTGTATCATACATAAAGTCGGAATTTCGGGCGTTTTCATAAGGATAGAACACCTCGAATGGGCTCGGCGTTTTCCGTTAAGATATATATTTACAGTATATAGAACTCGGATGTGTTACTGGACTGTACACGAACAATGCCGATCTCTAGCGATCGCATACGGATATCGCCGAACCTATGAGGTATACTCTACGTTAACACTCATTACACCATGAGTGTATTCAGATTATAGTACATGTATCATAGCAGTCGGTCGAGCGATTGTTATTTCAAACATTTTTCTTTAAAACGATATAATAGTCTGTTAGTAAAGGAGTCGTTCTGTTACTTATTATTGCTCATCAATTGTTTGAGTTATATCGGATAAGATAACATAAACACACACGCGCGCACACACACACAAAGACATACAAACATACACACACTCGCTGGCACACACGCACGCACGAACGAACACACACACACACACACACACACACACGCACGTTCGCACACACGCATGAACGAACTGACACCTTAAAAGTTGTTACATTGTATGTAGACCCCTACATGCCCTGGGTTAAACCAGGGGAATCCGGAGCGCTCCGACAAAGTATTTTAAAAAGCATTGTTCAAATATTATATTATTAAAACAAGACGATAACAATTGATGGGAACATGGATCAATAGACTCCACTTTCATTGTGCTTTGCACCCGTTCGAGTGATCAATATTTGGGAAAGTTTTCCACGGAAAAAGAAAAGCTCCAAACAAAAGTTATACTTTAAAGAGATGTCCCGTTATTTCTGTGAAGAAGGTTTGAAAGTATAAAACTCTTAAAATAAGCGATGTTCCAGGAAAATCAACCATAGTGTAATTATAACACGAGTTTAAAATCGAAGTCATGCTGTAGTGGTTAGATCTGGTTTCGAACTCCAGTGGTGTAATGTATAAGAATTTTAAAAATGGTACTGTTGGTCTTCCTCCTTGGCGCTAAGGTATCGAGGGCTTGGTGTGAAACGGTTGTTACTAAAATCGATATTTTTTTACCAAGGTTAATCACCTCGCCATGAAGTCTTTATAAGTATTAAATAATTTTTCTTGGTAAATGGGAATTTAGGTGCCATTGCACGTTCTGAGCAATGGCACCTAAATTTGCATTGTTTACAAAGGGGTCAAAATTGCCCCTAAACCAGGGTTTTCAAAATAGCTTTTTAGTTACAACCGTTTCATGCCAAGCCCTCGGTATGCATGCATTGCATTACGAAAGACGCATCGATGACGTGTCAGGGTAAACACTACCGGTAGTACTGGCAATGTACTCATGACACGTGCTATGAATGGAATACTTTTGAAAACGGCATAAAACAACACTCAAACAAACAAGTTTAAATAAACATGAGCCGTTCCTCGAGAAAACTAACAGTGTGGACTCTGCGTACGGTATCGAGCCGGATCAGCCTAAGCATGCCGCGCAGGCTAACCCGGACATACACTTTTCGCCTCCTGTGGATATACTGTTTTAGGAGTCTATACCTCTATCAACCTGAGACGGAATGTGTCTGTCCGGATAAGCCTACGCGAATTGTGCAGGCTGATCAGGGTCGATACATTACGCAGTCGAGTCCATAATGTTGATTTTCTCGTGGGACGCCTCAGTCGTCTCTGCGCATCCATACTAAAAATTCCAACGGAATAGAGTTTCTTTAAACCTTCTGAGACAAATTGGCAAACGGTGTAGAGTCTGATCAAACTACACGGATGTGCGTGTAGATCCGAATATAGGCTGGTCCAAAATGCACTGAGGTTGCCTTCCCTATAAATGGAATTATAATCAATGAAGCGAGTTAAGAACATTTTTGATAACGGAGACATTGCAGACAATTTCTCCTTTTGCCACATTCATTCTAAAAGTCATCTGCAAGAGGTAAACCCTTTTCCACAAATGAGCCGTCCCGCCAGAAAACCTGCACAGCCCTGATCCGGACCGACTCATTCCGTCTCAGGGGGATAGATGTATATAGTATTGATTCCTGAAATAGAAAACACACAGGAGGCGAAAAGGATCTATCCGGGTAAGCCTGCGTGGCATGCTTAGGCTGATTCAGTACGATACTTTACGCAGAGTCAACAATGTTGGTTTTCTCGCGGGACGGCTCATATATACTTTTACGGACGCCTCTGTTGCAGACGACCTTTGAAAACACTGTGACAAATGGAGAAATTGCTCAAAACGAGCAATTTATCCTTTTGCCACAATGTTTATAACTATTTCCATAAATAGTACCTTTATTTATAGAGATTTCCCATAATTTTGCCAATATGATTTCAAAGTCGTGCAGATTTGTTGTATGTGAGAAAGGGTTAAATGGTTAAAATAAATAGAGGATATTACATGAGTGGTCATTCAATACGAAAAAAATTTAAACGAGTTTTCTAAAATTGATAAAAACGAGCCTTGGCGAGGTTTTAGCAATTTTAGAAAACGAGTTTAATAACATTTTGTATTGAATGACCACGAATGTTATATTCTATTTATATCATAAATTCCAATTCGACGATTATTAGCGCAAAATATATATAACGTCGCTATATAGCGCGGTCATTTTCAATGCTTTTCATTATGACGTTACGTAGCATTGTTATTACACTAGTTGAATACGCAATTTATTCAATGGCTTTAATATATCTTTATCACATAAATACCCTTATTTTCAAGTTGAGAACAAATCACGGAACAACGATATCCAACATGTGTGATAACAAAAACACGTCATACACGCGACTACTGATGACGTCATTTTGACCTTTATCTTTATTATGTTTATTGTTAAGTTGTTTTAAAAATTCTACACATTGAAAAATGCAATAATACGTTATTTTGAATAAATAACGAGTCTTAATTGTTTAAAACATTGTTGTTTTTTTTCCTTCTTATTCAAAAATGATGAGGACTACTTTTTTATGCGGTGAATCACAAGTTCTCATGAAGAATAGGTTATTCGGTCTTTGTTTTGATGTTGTCAATATTTTTCATTAAAACACACTGTTTAGGTGATAAAAAGAATCCATCACTCGTTTTTCTTTGGAGAAGATTTCTTAAATTCGTCTCGAAAAAGAGAGTTATTAACCTCGCCAAGAGGCTCGGTTAATAACCGTCTTTTTCTAGACTCATTTAAGAAATCTTGATCTCCAAAGAAAACTCATGATGGATCCTATATATAGGTGCTACCTATTTACGAAAAAAAAAAGATAATTATAAACAAAAATTAAAGAGCATACTTTGGCCATAAAAAAGGATTTATAAGTAATTGACTAGACAATAATAATGTTAATGTCATGTTTCTTGCATTATTAAAACATATTTGGAATTTGTATTGCTGTTGTCTATTATTTGAACAGAAAATAATAAAGTAAAGACTTTCAGACAATCAAGGAATACATTTATAATGAACGAGGTTAAAACATGAGGGCCAAGATGATCCTTAGTCGATCACCTGCATTATGGCAAAGAAGCAAATAGATCAGCCCTTTTCTGATGCCACCTGGAGACTGCCTTTTTTAACCAGTCAATATGACTGGAACAAATTATGTAAGGGGTCACATTTCTGCTAAACCCTTTCTCTATTAGAGACGGTTTCTGAGGCCTATGCAACAGACGATTTAGGAAAAGATTGTCGCCACAAGAACGATTGCTTCTTATGAGAAAGTTATCCTTTTGCAACAATGTTTGATAAATAATTATACTTTGAATGAGTGAGTCAATAGCTCATGTATAGGAATTTGGGGTCTTTCATGTTGATACCACTTTTTTGCGGGAAACGACGTCGCCTCATTTACGTTACGCCAAGATGAAGTGTAACGGAAATGACGTCACGTCCTTCTTTGGCTACGATACAGTCAAAATTTAGTTTCGGGCGTAGAAGGCTAATGCTGTCGTTTTTTTTGACGAACGGGAAAACATATTTCTTACAGATTTCCATTTATTTTTAACTTTTCGTACAAATGTTAATTGCCACATAACACAGCACTTAAATGATCTTGAATATCGATTTAAAAAAAAAAATGATTAAAAAGACGACAATAATTTTCAATCCGTGTTTTTCTGCTCATTTTATACATACCCAAAATACCGATTTAAAGAAAAAGAAAAAAAAAAGGCGACAATAATTTTCAATCTGTGTTTTACGTCTGCTTTTTATACATATCCAAAATGGCGGCCCCCATGGATTTTTCCAGTTTCATTTCAGAAAGCTAAAGAGGTTTTGGGTAGAACATATAAAAAGTCAAATTTGTGTCAGCTGCACATATTGAAGCATTCTAGGGTACTTTATTGGGTGGGATTCAGTCAAATTGCTTGAAAAATGATAACATTGGGTGCCTGGAGTGTAATTTAGGTCCATTGGGGGGTATCCAGCCATTAGGTTATAGCGTTTTTGACCATTTGCCATACACAATGATGTTTCTAAAGCTATAAAAAGTGTTCTTTGATTGGTTAGCTGCATAAAAGAGGCATAAACATGAAATTTAGCCATGTCCTTAAACATGCGACACAGTAAATCCTAAAAATGTTATGTTTTTCTGCTTTTTTTGTCTTTGAGACCGGGATGATGTGAGAGCGCATAAAACTTGCCCGACTCAATTCGCGAAAACCTAGGTTTGGATTGAATAGGAAATTTGAAATTTCTTTGAAAATAATTGCCTTATTGTCCTAATATTTGCTAATTTGCTTTCATATGATATCATTCTCTGTAGATTTACACAAAAACCAGACCTCTGAGGTAAACAAAAGTGTCTAAAGAAGCTTAAAAATTCACAAAAATGACAGGTCAATTTTTTGTCGTCTGCAAAAGTGGATATAGTCAATCTGGTTAAAAATGATGATACTGCTTGCCTAAAATGTCTGTGAATGGTGCATAAATATAAAGTTTGATCATTTCTATGAGCATTTGAGACAGAAAAATCTTAATTTGTGATGTTTTTTCTTACTTTTCCTTTGCGAAGTTCTATGTATTGCACGAAAGCATGAATCTTGGCCGAAAAACCTAAATTTGGGTGGTATACAAAAATTTAATTTTCTTTGATAATAACAACTTATTTGACCTAACATTTGCTTTTGTGATTTTGTTTTATATCATACTTTGTAAATAATTAGGAAATACCTATTATTAAAAACATATGTTTTGTCTTCATGGGTTATTGAAAAAAAAAATCAAAAAAATCTCACACCTGTTACCTATAAGCGAAAAAACCCATTTATGTTTTTTTTTCGTATTACACTCCCGGCGACGTCATTTATGATATAAATATTGATATTGGATGATTGACTAATATTGATCGAATTCTCATTTGAATACAGTGCTGTCAACATTTGATCTAAACGTGTGCATCCAACGTTCAGAATGCTACCATTTTCCCACAGATAATATCATTTTCGAGTTCATATGACACGGCTGGACTGGGTTAGAAACGGATTCCCGAATATCGGGTTTCGGGAGAGACAAGGTTATCTAGGGTTATCGTGGTAATCGCTCGTTTATTTGCATGATGTTTACGCCGCTTTATAACATTTGATCAGTTATAGCACGGTGTTTCCTAATGCTTACCCCACTAATTCAAAAACCTTAGTGCCAAGAACGGAAGGCATACATGTGATATTTTGTGGTGACCTTTCCGGGACGGCTGACGTAATGGTGCATTCTAGGGAATATCTTGGGGTTATTTCAGACGTATTTAACGTCGGGAAAATATACCCCTTTTCTGCAAATTCTGAATTGTTTTGATCACCACACAATAAGTAACGGATTAGTGTTAACATGTCCTGTGTACTGCGTGGAACGTGTCGAGCGGATTAGTGTTAACATGTCCTGCGTACTGCGTGGAACGTGTCGAGCGGATTAGTGTTAACATGTCCTGTGTACTGCGTGGAGCGTGTCGAGCGGATTAGTGTTAACATGTCCTGTGTACTGCGTGGAACGTGTCGAGCGGATTAGTGTTAACATGTCCTGTGTACTGCGTGGAGCGTTTCGAGCGGATTAGTGTTAACATGTCCTGCGTACTGCATGGAACGTGTCGAGCGGATTAGTGTTAACATGTCCTGCGTACTGCGTGGAACGTGTCGAGCGGATTAGTGTTAACATGTCCTGTGTACTGCGCGGAGCGTGTCAAGCGGATTAGTGTTAACATGTCCTGTGTACTGCGTGGAACGTGTCGAGCGGATTAGTGTTAACATGTCCTGTGTACTGCGTGGAACGTGTCGAGCGGATTAGTGTAACATGTCCTGTGTACTGCGTGGATCGTGTCGAGCGGATTAGTGTTAACATGTCCTGTACTGCAAGATATATCTAGTACTCGCGCAATCTGTGTGAAATAATTCCAAAGGCAGAATTCAGTCATCACGAGATTCAAATCCGGGACCTTTGGTATTTGCCATTATAGTACGAGCGAGCGTTTCCTCCTATACAAAACCGTGTCTTACCTAAAATCGATAATCAGTGATCCGTAACAAATAACGCTTTACAAATTTCAGACAGTACAAGATTCTTAATATCATATAAAAAGTGTCTGTCTTTACATGAAAACCAACTTGAGAGCATTTGCGACCAGAAGAGATGCAACATGCTCACCCGCGCACCTGAATCCGCTTTACACATGACCACTGTCCATTCATAAGTAACAGGGGGGTTTAAATAAACTTCTAAAAACTGCGTCCATCTGGATACATAAGCATGGTCACCCTGGTATATGTTAATCTACAAGAGTAATAATTACGCTGGTGTCATCGAATAAACACGCAAGGTTTAGATTCATGCATCACTCTCACTGTCACGGTCTGTGGATTTCTTTCCGTTCAACTCAGCTCCGGTTTGCCCGGCCTTTATCGTTTTTGGGAGTTCAAGTTGATTTTGAATCGTTTCCATGTTCTCTACGATGCTCACGGATGCCGGTGAAGGTGCAACGGAATTGGCCTTAGTTGCTTTTGTAAACATGGACTCTTCGACAACCATTTTTAAACCAAACAGTTTTCTTAAGTTTGCTCTGAAACGTGTGGATGACGATGATGCCACGTACAGAAAGAAGTTGATGGCGTAGTTGAGTTGGTAGAAGAAAAAGAAGAAGGCCCGGGACCATTTTAACTTGATTTTCGTGATCATAAAACTGCTGTAGCCCGGATGCCCAGGTGGTACGACCATCGAGCCGTTCCAGACCAACTCCGTTGTCTGTACAATACCGAGGGGCAATACCAATAGAACGTATGTACTTGATACGATCAGTAGAAGCCGTGTCGCCTTTTCATCAGAGCGGGTAAATGACGTCTGCATCATCTGCCGACGCTTTGCTTGGTTCTTCCGAATCTCCAGTACTATAAATAGATTCAGTAATACGATGATGATCGTGGGTAGCCATGTGTTGAGAGCGACATACAGGTAAATGATCTCCTTTAAGATCTGACGTCGGGTCTTGCACGCTTTGTAACCAAAGACGGAGTCTCCTTCAAATCCGGAGACGGCTATTTTATGAAACGACACAAACAGAACAAGGACGGATACCACTGCCAGTGCCACTGTTGTTTTCCTGGGGGACCATGTTCGAGCCTTCAGAGGGAATTTAACCATTAGGAATCGTTCAATCGTGAAGGCGACAATGATCCAGACGGAGAGTAAGTTAAAGAGTTCAACAATAACACCATGGAATGTACACAAACTCTCACTGTCCTGAAAACTTTTATTCGCCGACTCGCTGTTACCTCTGATAACACCAATCATGAAGTTGAAGGTTAGCGTACACATGTCGTAAACTGCCAAAAATGCTAAGTACATATTTGAAGTTGTCTTGCGCATGTGTTTACGTGTAAGTACGAGCAGTGACAAACTGTTCAGTAAAACTCCCATTATTACGATGAAGGAAGTTCCGTACGAAAGCAGCCATCGAACCAGGTTTACTAAGGGCAGAATTTCCACCCAGAAGGATCTAAGGTCACACGGCCATTGTAATGCGTCCGTTGACGTAACGTTCTTTCCCACAAGATCTTCAACGACATCAAACGTAAAGGGACAGGTAGATCCGCTGACAAACACTACAGTAGACATCTGGAATGGTAAAAAACAAGAACAATATAATATCAAATGTTTGATTACTTTGAACATTGACAGGGTTAATGGTGCCAATTGTCAATGAATGACGTCATCACCTCAGGGATTCTGATTGGGACTACTTCTGGAGAGTGTTTGTGATCAAGAAACCAAACGTCGTTTTCCGATGAATCGTCGTCCAATTAGCGGAAATACCCGATGATGTTCAAGGGTTTTGCTATAAACTGACTAAACGTAATAATTTAAAAGTGAAATTGATATCCTAACCAGACACTGCTGTCGAAACAACAAGCCACAATCATTAGTTTTAACTCTTTTTCACCTGCAGACGCATTTTGACGCAATAGCAGCAGAACGTCTGCATGAATATTATTGAATACGTTATACTTGGATATAATGGGTGTAAAACGTTGACAATTGGCACCATTTAACCTTTAAATATTCAAGTTTTAAAATTAGCATGTCCAGCTTTGCACTCGGAAGAGAAGAGCCTATAGTAAAGTGTATGCTTATGAGGCCGAAACAAGTAAGTTGAGTTGCGCACCGAACAGTACAAAGCCTTGCTTAACACTGGTTTACAGGATTCAGAAAATCGATTCCAGCATTCAAAGGGTTTCACATATTAATTGAAAGTAAATCGGCTGTTACAGAGGTTTGTCATACATGATGTGTTTACAGGGATGCCATTTTGAAACTACATGTACATGTACATAGGCACAAACAAACTGAAATGTTTGCATGCATGTACAATAAAATGTTTGGCTACATGTACATGTACATAGGGACACACATAATGAAATGTTTGCATACATGTACAAAGGGACATACATAATTAAATGTTTTCATAAATGTACATAGGGACAAGACAATAAAATGTTTACATACTTGTACATACATGTAGGGACAAACAAAATGATTTTATTTGCAAAAGTGAGAAAGAAACATTATTGGCTTTGCAAATATTGAACATATACTTTTTCTATTGTGACATAACTTGAAGATCGTCTGTTCCATCAGTGTTTTCTGTATAATGCGAAAGTCTGCCATTTTGTCGTCTGTATAATGCGAAAGTCTGCCATTTTACTAACGACGTTTGACGACTCTGTGTATCTGGGGGAAAACCAGCTATTTCTCTTTTCATTCAATACTTTCAAATCAGAACTAAAGTAATATTTTACGTTCCTGTTATGTTTTACTTCAGAAACCTTAAAGGCATGCGACTCTATATTATCATATCAGGCACTTAAATTCCTTTCTTATGATTAGCAAACGACATTGTTATTAGCGCCATTTGTTATGCACCAATGCACTGACAGTCCATGTTGTACAAGTAGACTGTCGACTATGACGACTTTTGTGACTAGTGTTGGTGTCAGAATGCCAGGAACCACACTGAGTAGATGAAGTTGACGCACACCAGATAACTGTAACACAACGTTTATTTCCAGTCGATCAGATAATACGCGATGCGAGTGTCACAGTGCATGGCAACGTAATAGTATCCAAAACTAAGGACAGCTGTAGATAGTTTTCAAGTAAATGAGTTACTCTATCTGCCACAAAGCTTATCACATCCTTCAAATCAGTCGTCCAAATGCATTGAATAATTCATTGATACATTAACTCTTCCCCACCTATAAACGCATTCTGACGCATATACAGCAGACCTTTTTTGAAAATATCGTGACAAAAGGAGAAATTGCTGAAAACAACCAATTTCTCCTTTTGCCACAATGTTTTCAACTTATTTCAGTAATTATACCTACGATTATAGAGAGGGAGGGGGGGGGGGGGGGGGGGGGGGAATAATAGAGTAGTGATTCCTGAAACAGAAAATCCACAGGAGGCGAAAAGTGTAAATCCGGTTACGCCTGTGTGGTATGCTTAGGCTGATCCGGGTCGATACTTTACGCAGAGTCCACAATGTTTATTTTCTCACGAGACGGCCTACACATTGATTATTGCCAAGCTACGCCCCTGACATGTTCAAAGTCGTCTGCTGTATGTTGGAAAGGGCTAACACTTCACGTGATACAGACGGAATAGTTGCCGCCTCTGCACAAGACGACATTAATGAGCCGTCCCGCGAGAAAACCAACAGTGTGGACTCTGCGTAAAGTTTCGACCCGGATCAGCATGCCTCGCAGGTAAACCCGGACAGACATTTGTCACCTCCTGTGGATTTTCTGTTTCAGGAATCATTACTCTATCTATCTCCCATAGACGGAATGTGTCGGCCGGGATAAGCCTGCGCGGACTGCACAGGCTGATCTGGGTCGATACATTACGCAGCGGCCATGATGTTGGTATTTTCGTGGAACGGCTCATTTGAAAACATGAAAGCAATTTCGTCAAAGTTTTCATTTCTGTAATGAAAAGAGTCTTCAATGTTCCTGTGTTACAAGTTATCTCGCAAAATAACAAATCAGAAACTACATGAATTGATAGGTTTCTGTAGCACACCTGCGTCGTAGACATCATAAACTATTGATACTCTGGTACCCATTACCTAGTCATAACTATACAAGCTCTGGCTGTATCTTGAACTCGGTGCCGGGTTCACGACACTGCTGAAAGTAGGTTCTCAGCTGAGCATGTTAATAGTTTCTTGTATTCGGGTCTATTTATTCGAAAATTCCGCATATATATATAAAAGTTAAAAAAAATATTATTATGTTGTCATGGTTACTAAATAAAGTTGGGCGCGTTTATTTGATGATCTCAATACATTTCCTTAAAAGGGAATACGTGTTGCGAGAAATAAACGCAACGTAATCTTGCTAAGAAGTTCTGTGAATTAAAAACGATACGTTCTATTACTATGCTAGGCTACAGTGAAAGACGTTTGTATTAACAATGTGTATTGTGGCACATATAAATCACTGAAAAGAATTAATATCAGCTTTATGCGATGTAGTGAAAGTCTTTGAATTGGTTGAATTGGAGAGTTCTGAAAATTTGACCTCGTATCCACTTTTAAGTGACACGTACTTTCTTATATAATACTTGACCCTTTATTTATTTTGTTATTTTTTTTAAAGCTGACATTAATTCTTTTCAGTGATGTATATGTGCCAAAATACACATTGTTATAACCATAATAAAAGTATTTGAAAACATACGTTTACACTTTGCCAAGTTTACAAAAACGATTAAACTCACGGATGTCAAAAACACGTTGAATTTAAGTAGGAATATATGCCTCTTTAGAGTGAAAACTAATAACTAAAAGATAATATGTTGCTTTTGTCTTCTCATTGTATTTATGTTCTTGTATGAAGTATAATGTACTTATTACATGATAAATTAAATTAAATGAATAATCCAGAGCTTATATTTGACGATTTACATTGACTAAAAATAAAATAATTTATTTAATAGTCTAGTCTCTGATATTACTTATCTGGCTGGAAATTGACCTTGGTCGAGTAGAATTCATTTATTGTAGTCTAGTCTCTGACCTTACTAATCTGGCTGGAAATTGACTTTGGTTTTCTGATATTATTTGGTAGTCTAGTCTCTGACCTTTCTAATATGGCTGGAAATTGACTTCAGTCGATCTGAATTGATTTGGTAGTCTAGTCTCTGAACTTTCTAATATGGCTGGAAATTGACTTCAGTCGAGCTGATTTATTGTAGTCTAGTCTCTGACCTTTCTAATATGGCTGGAAATTGACTTCGGTCGAGCTGAATTTATTGTAGTCTAGTCTCTGACCTTACTAATCTGGCTGGAAATTGACCTTGGTCGATCTGAATTTATTGTAGTCTAGTCTCTGACCTTTCTAATATGGCTGGAAATTGACCTTGGTTGAGCTGAATTTAAGTAGTCTAGTCTCTGACCTTACTAATCTGGCTGGAAATTGACTTTGGTCGATCTGAATTTATTTCGTAGTCTAGTCTCTGACCTTTCTAATATGGCTGGAAACTGACTTCAGTCGAGCTGAATTTATTGTAGTCTAGTCTCTGACCTTACTAATCTGGCTGGAAATTGACCTTGGTCGATCTGAATTTATTGTAGTCTAGTCTCTGACGTTTCTAATATGGCTGGAAATTGACCTTGGTTGAGCTGAAGTTAATGTAGTCCAGTCTCTGATCTTACTAATGTGGCTGGAAATTGACTTTGGTCGATCTGAATTTATTTGGTAATCTAGTCTCTGACCTTTCTAATATGACTGGAAATTGACTTCAGTCGAGCTGAATTTATTGTAGTCTAGTCTCTGACCTTTCTAATATGGCTGGAAATTGACTTCAGTCGAGCTGAATTTATTGTAGTCTAGTCTCTGAGCTTACTAATCTGGCTGGAAATTGACCTTGGTCGATCTGAATTTATTGTAGTCTAGTCTCTGACCTTTCTAATATGGCTGGAAATTGACCTTGGTTGAGCTGAATTTATTGATCTGAATTCATTTTGTAGTCTAGTTTCTGATCTTACTTATCTGACTGGATATTGACCTATGTCGAGCTGAATTTAGTTTGTAGTCTAGTCTCAGATCTTACTTATCTGACTGGATATTGACCTATGTCGAGCTGAATTTATTTTGTACTTTAGTCTCTGACCTTACTTATCCAGCTAGAAATTGACCTATGTCGAACTGAATTTATTTTGTACTTTAGTCTCTGACCTTACTTATCCAGCTAGAAATTTACCTATGTCGAGCTGAATTTATTTTGTACTTTAGTCTCTGACCTTACTTATCCAGCTAGAAATTGACCTATGTCGAGCTGAATTTATTTTGTACTTTAGTCTCTGACCTTACTTATCCAGCTAGAAATTGACCTATGTCGAGCTGAATTTATTTTTTGTACATTAGTCTCTGACCTTACTTATCCAGCTAGAAATTGACCTATGTCGAGCTGAATTTATTTTGTACTTTAGTCTCTGACCTTACTTATCCAGCTAGAAATTGACCTATGTCGAGCTGAATTTATTTTGTACTTTAGTCTCTGACCTTACTTATCCAGCTAGAAATTGACCTATGTCGAGCTGAATTTATTTTGTACTTTAGTCTCTGACCTTACTTATCCAGCTAGAAATTGACCTATGTCGAGCTGAATTTATTTTGTATTTTGTACTTTAGTCTCTGACCTTACTTATCCAGCTAGAAATTTACCTAGGTCGAGCTGAATTCATTTTGTAGTCTAGTCGCTGACCTTACTTATCCGGCTAGAAATTGACCTTGGTCGTGCTGGATTTATTTGGTAGCTTAGTCTCTGACCGTTCTAATCCAGCTGGAAATGGACCTTGGTCGTGCTGAATTTATTTAATAGTATAGTCTCTGACCTTACTAATCCGACCTTGCTCGAGCATTTGTCCCTATAAGTAGGTGACAGGATACATATTGTTTACAGAAGACAATGCTATTAATGCAAAGATCTACTAAAAAACCAGCCCTAAATACGAATTGACATATGCCTGGAGATCATTACTCGATACATTGGTGAAGATACAAGTTAACTTTAGTGAACAGTATAGACCCAGATCAGCCTCTGCATCCGCACCCTCTGATTAGGATGTAAACGTTTCAGTTATTACATTGACACACATTTTTGAAGATTCGAATAACTTGTTAGGCAAGATGATATGAACCTATACAGTTCAGCAAAATACCAACTTGTACCTCCTTTTCTCACGCACTGGCCCATCTAGATGTTAATACACTTTGTAAGTTAAAAGATAAATGTTCTGTAAGGTTGTATAATTGTTTTATTGGGGTTTAACGCTGTTATCAACATTATTTCAGTTATATCACGGCGACAGTACACTTATTCATGATCCCTGGGTAAACAAACTAGTTCTAGGCTAGAAAGCGTGCCTTGCCCAAGGACACCCCACCATGACCGTCGTGCCGCGACTGGGGATCGGACCCGGGACGCCCGGTTTCAAATCCCCGACGCTAACCACTCGACCATATATAATGTTGAGGAAGTTATGTATGAAAAACTACTGGAAGTGTAGCCCCACTTGTTTATATTGATGGCAAAACAGAGATTAAATGGACCACGTCACACGAAAACAGACCTTCAGGGATTTGCTATTAAACCCTTTCCAGGACACACGGTTAATAGAGCACTTGCCCACATACACGGTTAATAGAGCACTTGCCCAGATACACCGTTAATAGAGCACTTGCCCAGATACACGGTTAATTAAACCCTTTCCCACATACATGGTTAATAGAGCACTTGCCCAGATACACGGTTAATAGAGCACTTGCGAAATTTAGAACATTTTTTCTTCATTCCAAACTGTTTTCAAATAATCTTCTGTTGCAGCTGCCTCAAAAATCGCCTGTATGTGTAAAATGGTTAGAACCCGTTATGGTCGGATTATGCGAGGCGTAGTTTATGTTTTTCCAAGAGTCTTTAGATTGCAAAGAATGCCTTTGGGAATGTCTGCCAAAGAGACACCTAATACAGTCTATTATGGAGTATATTGATCAATCATTTCCCTGATACAGACAACGCCACCGTGGCAGACTAGTTGTTGAAATATATTTTTAAATCTTTCAGCGCCGAATTGTTTTAAGTAGACTCTTCCATGCACACAATCGGGTGAGTCCATTTCACAATTTATGAAAGTTTTGGACTATTTTGGTAACTAAAAGGCAAACAATGCTGATTTCAGGTGAGACAGCTCGTTACGAGCTGACTCTCCTGAATCTGCATTGTTTGCAAAAACCTCAATATTGCCTTTGGCGCTGAAATAGTTAAGTAGAATCTTCCATGTTCAAAATCGGGTGTCTCCATTACCAATTTAATAGAGTTTTGGTTATTTTATAACTAAATGACAAACAATGCTGATTTCAAGTGAGAAAACTCGTTACGAGCTGATTTCAGTTGAGAAAGCTCGTTATGAGCTGTTTCACCTGAATCTGTTTTGTTTGCAAAAATCTCAAAATTGCCTTTGGCGGTGAAAGAGTTTAAGTGTTGTTAACACAAAGAAAGATTTCCCCTGTATCAAAAGCTATATCAAAATAACATCTCCTTATTTAGCCATTTTATACACAAAAGTAGTCTGGAAATATCCGACTTGGTCTGATTGTTACGGAATACCATTAGGGCCATCGCCTATGAATGTGTTGATCTGAAACGCGATACTCGACAGTACGATGATGATAACGCGATAGTACGATACTACGGTATTACGATGGTGAAAACGCGACAGTATGAAAATGATGATAATGCGATATACTATCGTGTTTTCACCATCGTACTGTCGCGTTTTCACCATCGTACTGTCGTATTATCGCGTTTTCGTTATCGTACTGTCGCGTTATCATCAACGTACTGTCGCATTATCATCATCGTACTGTCTTACTGTCGAGGATCGCGTTTCAGATCAACACATTCACAGGCGATGGTCTGTGATGGCCCTAACGGTATTCCGTAGAGAGTTAATGAGAACACGTGCTTTTTGTGAAACACGTACAGATAAACATAAATATAACATTGAGTTATTTTGTACACTTTACCAGACAGACCTCTTTAGAATGTTATCCCGATTCAAACGTAAGCTTTAAAGAGAATTCTAGATTTGAAACGAAATTATCTGATCTCATTACTTTTCATACCCTTAACTTAACTTAGCTGCCGTCCACTACAGCCCCGATGCTCTGCGGAAGGGTTGCCGATAAAATGTTGCTAGTTTCGTGAACCTTTCGAGATCTTTAATCAATAAAATGGGCGGAGCTTTGCCATCGAGCTCGTTCGGTATGTATTCGCGGAGTGGCATACGAAAGGTTGCGGTATAAACGCCGAAACCTATCCGAAGTAGCTGAATGCGACACGGAAGAATACCGACAGTTCCGGAATTGGCTCCCGAATGTTTTTCGATCGTGCGGAAATGTTGCGGTTACATTGCAGAACATGCTGAAGAGTTGCCGAATCGTTGGCGATAAAAAGCTGACATGTTGCCGATTTGAGAGTCGGGGTATATAAACGATGCCGAACTACACTATTTTGTTATCAGTTGCTAGTGGGACATCATAGATGTTATAGGCCTTCACCTTGCACTTCAATTTCAAATCCAAGCTGAAACGGATGCCATGCTTCCCTTGGCATTGTATTTGAGACAGAGAAGAAGACATCATCGATGGTGGGTCCGCCCCTGGCTCACAGACGACAAGAAGCTTCAGTATGGACAGTACAATACATTAATACAGGAACTCCGAGATGAAGATATCACCTCCTTCAAAAAGTATTTGAGGATCACGCCAACAATGTTTGACGACATACTCCAGCGTCTAACGCCTCACATTCAGAAAAAGGACACCAGGTTCCATAACGCCCTTCCTGCTGGCCTAAAGCTTGCGATGACGCTGAGGTACATGTCATCTGGGGACACGTACACATCCTTGGCGTATACTTTTCCCGACAACAAATAATACAATAGGCTAAACAAAAACACCTTATTTGATCATTTCCGCTTTACATTCGTGTACATGTATATACTACCGTCGAAAGAAACTAGTCTACTGCAATAAAACAACATAAACACAGGTGAAAGAAGAAGAAAAAGATGAAGAAGATGAGGAAGAAGAAGAAGAAGAAGAAAAAGAAAAGAAGACGAAAAAGAAGAAGAATAAGAAAGAGAAGAAGATGATGAAGAAGAAGAAGAACAACAAGAAAAGAAGAAGAAAAAGAAGAAGAAGAAGAAGAATAAGAAGAGGAAGAAGAAGAAGAAGAATAAGAAAGAGAAGAAGATGATGAAGAAGAAGAAGAACAACAAGAAAAGAAGAAGAAAAAGAAGAAGAAGAAGAAGAAGAAGAAAAAGAAGAAGAAGAAGAAGAAGAAGAAGAAGAAGAAGAAGAAGAAGAAGAAGAAGAAGAAGAAGAAGAAGAAGAAGAAGAAGAAGAAGAAGAAGAAGAAGAAGAAGAAGAAGAAGAAGAAGAAGAAGAAGAAGAAGAAGATGAAAAAGAAGAAGATGAAAAAGAAGAAGAAGAAGAAGAAGAAGAAGAAGAAGAAGAAGAAGAAGAGAAGAAGAAGAAGAAGAAGAAGAAGAAGAAGAAGAAGAAGAAGAAGAAGAAGAAGAAGAAGAAGAAGAAGAAGAAGAAGAAGAAGAAGAAGAGAGAAAAAAAAGATCGTGGATAACACACAAAGAACTTAGCTTTAACACATTTCATAAAAGTCTTTGAAATACAATATCTGCCCCTTTTTGTTAATCATTTCCCTGAAACAGACGGCATTGACACCTTACGAGCAGACGACTAAACAACACAAAAGGGAACCATTTCTCGTCTTATAGCAATGCCCTCAACTCATATTTATAAAGGTTATATTATTATTTTTCGGGTGGTTTCGAAGCAGACGACCCTGATTGGTATATGTTTAAACTTATTTATTTTACATCGATTGCGAAACAAGCTTTAAGCTTATATTAATCACGCTCGATGTCTGCTTCCTGGACACTTAACCAGTACTCGCGCCGTTTCTGTGGAAAAATCCCAAAGGCAGAACCCGCTCATCACGGGATTCGAACCCGGGACCTTTGGTACAAGGGTGGTATACATGTCGACGGTACGGAATACATTTATCATGTCCAACATACACACGCCTTCTGACGCCTCTGCAGCAGACGACTTTTGAAAACAATATATCCAAAGGAGAAAGTGTCCATAATGAGCAAGTTCACATTTTGACAAAATATTTCCAACTCTATTTAATAATAAGCCATATATTGTAACAATTTACATCTTTGCAAATATGTTTTCAAAGTCGTCTGCTTCATATTGTTGCATGTGGGAAAGGGTTAATCCATCTATAGACAGGCTTCTCCAACGTTGATTTAATGACTATATGAGCGCGGAAGGACAAGCTCGTCGACTGCTTAATTTCCGATCTCTTTGATGTGCTCGTTCATTTATTTGCAATGATCGACCAGGAAAAGATTGCTCTATGCTTTTTTATTTTAGAATTAATCGGCACTCTGCGAAAACAAAATGCAACGTAAGGCATTGGTGCAGTTTGATTAATTGCTGCGTTATTTCACATGCGTCCGAGTTACCATTTGAGAAAAAATGGGGAAAAACACACAGTAATTCTTTAAGATATGCTATAATAATCAAAGCACTGACAGTGCTGACATCATGGGGCTAACGGCAGATCACAGATTACATTTGGACATGGATCAACCGATCCCAAAAGTCTAACATTTGATACAAATTACTCCCCTTAAGTATGCGCATCTGCTATCTGGGTAGTTCTCGTTTAGTACTGGTTAACAATGGATGTAGCCGTTATTCTTTATGCAATTAACACAGAGACATGTCGTATCAAAGTCAAATGAATGTCTCTGCTTTACAATGAGAAATATAGTGAGAGTTTACCGATATACTAACATTTGATACAAATTACTCCCCTTAAGTATGCGCATCTGCTATCTGGGTAGTTCTCGTTTAGTGCTGGTGAACAATGGATGTAGCCGTTATTCTTTATGCAATTAACACAGAGACATGTCGTATCAAAATCAAATGAAGGTCTCTGCTTTACAATGAAAAATATAGTGAGAGTCTACCGATATACTAAAATTTGACACAAATTACTCCCCTTAAGTATGCGCATCTGCTATCTGGGTAGTTCTCGTTTAGTACTGGTTAACAATGGATGTAGCCGTTATTCTTTATGCAATTAACACAGAGACATGTCGTATCAAAATCAAATGAAGGTCTCTGCTTAACAATGAGAAATATAGTGCGAGTCCAATTCTAATATCAAAGCAGAAATACAATCTACATTTTCTTGTTTCTAAAAACAAAATAATGTAAGCATCCTTGTATGGGGTTGTTATAAATAAAATTTACTAAAAAAAACTTTTAAAATTGAAACATTTTTTCATGCGGATTGTTAATAATTACAGCTGTCTCTAAAGAACTGAACATGTTCATTGTACAGTAGGAGACAATCTCGGTTGTGTAAAGCGTTCGCATCGGTGTTGGACGTCGCAGGTTAATTCAAAGTCATGTGTTTCCCTCCTTAACTGTCAGGCTTGTGTAATAAGCATAACGACTGACTCGCTGGTGTCAGGATAAATTGCCCAGTAGTACTGATAACTTACACAGGAAACGACGTAATATAACTACAATATTGGTTAAAGCAATGTTAAACATTATATCATTTTCATGATAGGGTTTCACTAAGCATAGGAGAAAATTAAATGCAATGCTTTTGAATTTATTTTTATTCGAAACATGTTGAAGGAGTTGGTTTCATGTCAAGGGACCACTGCTATGAGGTATTTATGAGACAAATTAAAAAAGAGCGGGAATCGAATCCGGGTTGCGCGTGCCAAGCACACACGTAAGCTCTGCAATAGCCTAACTTGATGAATGGATTGAGTAAATTAAACAATTTACATATGATTTGTTACTTAAAATAGCACAACCGGTAATATCAACCATCAGTTCAATAGTTCGATTCTATTTTGGTATGTATTTTATCACTAAGACATATTCTGTCTTCTGGATGTGTATTTCGTATATATCGGTTTATTTCGGTTTATTCCGGTAATTTCGGTTGTGAAGCTGATTGTTAACATTACCCGCTGAAAAGGGTCTTGTTCATTTCATTCGAAAGGAATTATGGAAATTCTGACGCATAGGGTAACTAACACATTTACCGTATATGTTATATTTTGTCAACTATTTATTTTATTATCATTTCAATAATTTGATTATCTTTTAGTATATATTATCATTAGGACTCGATTATATGAATTTGTTTTTGAGTCGGAATCGAAAAGCTGATTTAACTCCACTCGATTTACAATATTTAGGAATCACCCATGGACATTACCCGTAAAGAAAGTAATGTAGAAAGCGTAGAAATACATTTTAATTTTCAATTTTATAATTCAAATAATTTAAAAGCAAATTACATTCGAGATCTTTCTATTGCTTAAGTGATATCAAATTTTCCGGTGCATATCCTACCAAGTTACGGCAATTTGTTTTTTAAGTGACGGACTGTTTCGGCGTTGCGGTACTGTAGACATGGAAACTCTGGAACCAGAACATTCATTTCTAGCAAATATTCGACAGATGCATGTGCTTTCATTGACATAATATACAATCTATGAATATTAAGACATCTCTTTGAACCAGAAATAGTGTTCATTAATGGAGAACTACTGCAGAAAGAGATATTTGAAGTCATTCATAGCCGAGATTGAAACAAGACTTTAACAATAGGGACTGATTCCAGCCTAGATTTCGGTGAGTGTCTTCGAAATTCGCCTTGTATAGTAATTGGCTCTAAAGAACTAAAATAGGCTTAGTTCACGACGAAACCGAGTTCCGACTAGAGTTACACGGGTTCCTCATGAACGGCAAGAGTTTTAACCCTAGTGACGTCATATGAACTTTTGCAACCCTGCTTCAAGCGAGAGTTAGAAGAGTTCCAAAATGAAGGAGGGTGGCAATTCTTGATTTTTAAACATCTTGGTTAAAAAACACGGAAAATCTCTATAAATGAATATGTACTTACTGAAAAAGTTGTAACATTTTGGCAAAAGGAGAAATTGAGAAATTTTGTCACAATTGTTTAAAAGAAGGCGTTTGAGAGCGACAATATATGGGCAAGGGTTAACAGCTCTCTTCTATTAAGACGATTGAGTTTTTTTTTTATTTATTTAACGGTTTTCGTCATTATTTCAGTTATATCAGCGACGGTTCACTTATTCATGATCCCTGCCTGGGTAAACCAATCGGTACTAACTAAGACACTAAAAAACCCATCATTGCTTTGATCTTTACGCCTTGCCTACAGCAATATCTAACGTCCCAAAGTTGGCGACGACGTTATGAAAATGAGATCTGAGATAGCATAAACTTCATCCCGGGGTTTATTCAGATTGTTCTAACACACCGAACACTCAACATTATGCTGAAGTGTATTCATATTGTTATAACACACTGAACACTCAACATCATGCCGATGTGTATTCATATTGTTCTAACACACCGAATACTCAATCTCATGCCGATGTGTATTCATATTGTTCTAACACACCGAACATTCAACATTATGCTGAAGTGTATTCATATTGTTCTAACACACCAAATACTCAACATCATGCTGAAGTGTATTCATATCGTTCTAACATACCGAATACTCAACCTCATGCCGATGTTTATTCATATTGTTCTAACATACCGAATATTCAACCTCATGCCGATGTTTATTCATATTGTTCTAACACACCGAATACTCAACCTCATGCCGATGTTTAATCATATTGTTCTAACACACCGAACAGTTAACCTCATACCGATGTGTATTCATATTGTTCTAACACACCGAATACTCAACCTCATGCCGATGTTTATTCATATTGTTCTAACACACCGAACATTCAACCTCATACCGATGTGTATTCATATTGTTCTAACACACCGAATACTCAACCTCATGCCGATGTGTATTTAGATTGTTCTAACATACCGAACACAAAACCTTATCCCGAGATGTATTTAAATTATTCTTACACAACGAACACTCAACCTTATCTATTCCGATGTGTATACAGATTGTTCTTTACACACCGATCACTCAATCTCATTTACACACAGAACACTCAATTTCACCCAAGGATACATTCAGATTGTTTTAAGTTACCGAACACTTAGGCGTGTGCTTAATGAATGGCGGCCTTAAACGTGCACACGACTTAATGCTGGATGAGCCAGGACAATCTGAATACACCCCTGTTATACGCGATATGGTCTCGCAATAACTCGAGGTCGAGAGTGACCAAGAACGAACCTCGAGTTAACACTGGTTGTCTACTTAACTAATTTATAGGTTGTCAGCTTTTGAAATCATTCACACTTTTTTTAAGTGTTATAATAAATAGCGAGCCAGTGAGGGAACCCTATCAAGACATTTAGGTGTCTCGTGAGAGCATTCAGAACCGCTGCTACACAGGACGACGAAGACATGTCAGGCTAAGAAAATGATTCGATATACCAGCTATCTCGATTCTTACGCATACGGTATATGAGCCGTCCCGCGAGAAAACCAACATTATGCGTAATGTTGGTCGACCCGGATCAGCCTAAGCATGCCGCGCAGGCTAACCCGGACATACACTGTTCGCCTCCTGTGGGTTTTTTGTTTCAAGAGACATTACTCTATAACTCTATCTCCCTGAGACGGAATGTGTCGGCCTGGATTAGCCTGCGCGGAATGCGCAGGCTGATCTGGGTCGATACATTACGCAGAGTGCGTACTGTTGGTTTTCTCGTAATTCGGCTCATATCATGATGTACACAGTTTTGTGCAATCAAAGTGGACGATGACAGGAATTCGTTTAGTCTTAGGAAGATACCAGTTCTATTTCTAGTTGTAAAGGCGTTATCCGATTATAAACGTTTCTATGACAACACTCTTTCACAAGTTGATCAGCGTCACCTGATCATTGGACATTCGGTTCCTTTAAAATTAATTCAGCCCTTGTTAAGTCGATTTTAGCCGTCTCGTGAGAAAACCAACATTATGGACTCTGCGTAAAGTATCGACCCGGATCAGCCTAAGCATGCCGCGCAGGCTAACCCGGACAGACACTTTTCGACTCCTGTGGATTTTCTGTTTCAGGAATCATTCGTCTATACATCTAGCCCCCCTGAGACGGAATGTGTCGGCCCGGATCAGTCTGATCTGGGTCGATACATTACGCAGAGTCCATAATGTTGGTATTCTCGTGGAACGGCTCAGATATTTGGAAGTATACGACTATCAAAGTACAACATCAGAATGAACCTCCGTGTTCTATTCTAGACCAAAACGCAAATAAACAGATTTGAATTGGACAATTATAAATACATATGAGCCGTTCCACGAGAAAACGAGGGCAGCCTTTACTACCACTTGTAAAGTATTTGAGATGACCCTGTCGGGTACTGAACCCATGACCTTCCGCACCCGATGCGGACGCTCAACCAATACACAAATGAGGCGGTTCATGAACTAACTTTTGTTTATTGAACAATGTGTGGAGAACAAAGCATTACAAACTTACATACAGAGCACAATAAGTACCTTTTGCTAATTGAACAATGTATGGAAATCAAATCATAAAGACCGTACCATCACAGCAATAAGGGCCTTTTGGTCATTAAATAATGTATGGGGTTCAAAGCATTAAACAACGTACTAACAGAGCATTCAGTGTATTGATGTCATTGAACAATATATGGAGTTTAAAGCATTTAAAAAGACGTACACACAGAGCAACAAGCGCATTTTGGTCATTGAAAAATGTATATAGATCAAATCATTTAAATAACGTACTATCAGAGCATTCAGTGTATTGTGGTTATTGAACAATTTATGGAGATCAAATCATTAAAAACACCTACCGACACAGCAGGAAGTGTCTTTAGGTTATTGAACAATGTATGGAGATCAAAGCATAAAAAACGTACTAAAACAGCGAGAAGTGTGTTTGGTCATTGAACAAAGTATGGATATCAAAGTATTAAAAGAACGTACCAACCAAACATGAAGCGTCTTTTGGTTATGGAACAATGTATGGAGATCAAATTGTTAAAATAACGTACCAACAGAGCAAGAACTGCAATTTGGTTAATGAACATTGTAAGGAGATCAAAGAGCATTAAAAACGTACCAATACAGCGAAAAGTATGTTTGGTCATTGCACAATGTATGGAGATCAAAGCAAAAAAACGTACCAGCAGAACAAGAACTGCCTTTAGGTTATTGCACAATGTATGGAATTCAAAGCATTAAAACAAACGTCCCAGCAGAGCAAGAAGTTACCTTTTGGTTATGGAACAATGAATTGAGATTAAAGCATAAAAAACGTACCAACAGAGCTACAACTGCATTTTGGTTATTTAAAAAATGCATCGAGGTCAAAGCATAAAAAACGAACCGAAACAGCGAGAAGTGCATTTTGGTTATTGAGCAATGTATGGAGATCAAAGCATTAATGAAAACGTACCAACAGAAGAAGAAGAAGAGCATTTTGGATATTAAACATTGTATGGAGATCAAAGCAGAAAAAGACGTATTAACAGAGCAAGAAGTGTATTTTGCTTATTGAATAATGTACATGTCAACAACCGACATGTCAACCAGGCATGATGAACAGTGAGAAAGTAAGTGATGCTGCCTTGCGGCAATCACGTTATATATTTTCGCCTGGCTTACATAGACTTTTTACTTAAAAATTGTTTTGAGTTATCCTCAGACCAAAGAAATAGGGTTTGAGTAAAAGCATTTTAAAGTTGTGTCATGTTTCCAAGCCTTCAGCTCAGTTGATCTTATCAAATAACACTGTGGTGGTATTGTCCTAGGGAAAGGCCCATTTTCTAAATAATTACTGAAGCATGGCTAAGCGTCCTTTCATCGGGATATATAACTGAAATATCGCTGAAAACGGTGTTAATCTAAATAACACACATTTAATGAATAAATCTAAAATAAGTTACTAAATAAATAAATATATGTATAAATTGATAAAACATAGACAATTGAAATATAGATAAATACTACGAATGAATGAATGAATAAATAAATGGAATAAATACAACGTTTTCCTACCTCTTATGTTGTGTTCAGTTTATTTCATTTCTGTCTCGCTCGTTGTAATATCGTCAAGGTAACAAGCTGCGCTGTCGTATCATCATATTGGATATAAGTGTTCACAAAACTCACAATCTTCATCTTATATAGTTGCTCGGTCTTATCTGTCTTTAAGCTTATTCAAATTACCCAAAGAGATTAATGATAGAAAGCTGATTAGATGTAATTTAATTAGTGCTTGATCTGATAACGCCGTATTGTCACTATAGCTATTAAATACGGTGATCAGTAAATGGTGTATTGTTTACGCACGTGTAAATCCTTTTGTGTTTCGGAAATGGGCAAGGTCTGGACATTACGAGCAATGCTGCATCTCAGCTCGAGATCAACCTGCAAGTCCACGCAGTTAAATTAGATATACCTCGCTCTTTATGTATTGTTAAAAGTCTAGTATAACAGTATATCAGTACAAGGAGGATTTATGTAAAGTTTTGAGCGGCGTTAATGAAGGCAAACCGTATGGAATATTCGACCAACGTAGCTCCAGAACATATTTCGCATCCGACCTGGACCGCCTCAATGGTGTAATGGTAGAGCATCCTGCTCTGTTGCAAGAAGTCTTGGGTTCGATCCCCGAACATTAAAATTGGTAGTAATAGCTGCCCTCCTTGACAATTAACAATCAACTAATCAAACAGCATCCGCTCAGTCAGATATGTATCTGATCTGTTACAGAAGCGTCTAAGAAGCCTCTGACACACAGTGCAGATTTAGATCACATTGTTTGGGTGGTAAAATTTATCGTTTTCTACAATTGTCCTAAAAGATATCTAAGACATGTTTTCGGAGAATGGCTCGAATGTTTTTAAACCATTTCCCACATGAAACAAATCTGCAGCAGACGACTTTGAAAATATCAAGGCAAACATGTAGAAATATCTGTAAATAAAAAATCATGATTATTTAAAAGAGTTGACAACATTGTGGCAAACGCAGAAATTTCTCATTATATTGTCACAATGTTATCAAACATCGCGAGGGTAAACAACGCCACCAAACAACAAACGTCGTCTTTTGAAGAGGCATCGAATTGCGTTTGTATAAGGGAAAGGATTAACCCTTTACCTCATACGACAATTCTGCAGCAGACGACTTTGAACATATTTTGTCAAAACATAGAAAATCTCCATAATTGAATGGATAACCTATGACAAAAAATGGAAAACATTGTGGCCAAAGGAGAAATTGTACGTTTTGTGCAATTTCTTCTTTTGTCACTATGTTCTCAAAAAGCCGTCTGCTGCAGAGGCGTCAGATAGCGTCTATATGAGGGAAAGGGTTAACGTGTACTAATTCTTTGTTATATCCTGTCACGTGACACACCCAGTTCTGTCTTTCTCGTTGGTTGTTTTGTTCTACCCATTGTTACCCATGGTCTTCTTCCGTTTCATCACTTTTCACAAAAGATCGCCTCGATGGCGTAGTGGTAGAGCGTCCGTCTCAGATGCGGGTTCGAACCCTCGACCGTGTCATATCAAAGACTTTACAAACGATAGCAATGGTTTTCCTTCCTTGGTGCTCAGGACTGTCTCGCTGGTGTCCTAATAAATGGACCAGAACCATTTGTAACTTTCCCGGGAAACGCCGTGATATAACTGAAATACTAGTTGAATGCGGCGTTAAACACCATACACACAGGCAGACTATACCAGTGCTTCTGTACGTAGCATGCTCAATGTTCTCTATTGTCAGGTGGCCGAGTGGTAAGTGATTGGGATTTAACATCAGGCACCCGGAGTTCTGACGGCGGTCATGATGGAGTGTCCTTGTGAAAGCCACAATTCCTAGCTCAGTGTACCGGATGGTCACCCATGAAACCATCGATACGTGCTATTTTGAAGAAATGTTACTGAAATACTATTTTAAACAGCCTTTTAAACAGGCCGATGCCTTTAATCCTACCTTTTTCATTTGACAAACGTGCTTACCGTTTATCGTTCCAGCTCCTTTCATGTACTTTTGTGTACTTGAGCAGCCAGAAGATTTGCAAGATTTACTTGAAGACTGTATAAAAACATGATTAATTTTGTTTCATCTCCTTAGATCATTTGCGATGTTTATTGTAATTTAACATTTTAACCGATGCTCTGGGATAATGCGTGTCCGATGCAAATTATATCCGATTCGTAATAATTTGGAATTTTTATTTTTTTAGTTTTATGATAAAGAATGATTACCATGATTAAAATGAATTGAATGTAACTGCTTATTATGAGCTGAACTTATGCTGCAAGAAGTTGTTCGATGAAATAGAAAAACAGTCTTTATTGTGATGACGTGATCGAATTCGCGCCATTTGACAATGAGGGCGTTATATTTGTGACCTTGCATGTCTAAATAAGATATGCTTCAACAGCGTGTTTTTTATGCCGTGTACTTTTGATTCTGAAGTAGCATTCTTTAACTTATAACTTTGCCATTTGAACTTTCTGGTCATATTTCCATGAATTCCGCTATATGTATGTGAAAATGCTGACCCTTTTCGTAACCAAAGACTTTAAAAATAGAAGTAATGGCTGCCCTTCTTGACGCTCAGGGTTGCGGGGTTAACATTACGACTGACTGGCTGGTGTAAGGATAAATGGACCAGTAGTACTGGTAACGCCGTGATATGACTGACATTGTTGAAAGCTGCGTTTAACACCAAACAATCAATCGTGCATCATCGTTTATGACACCGTTCTTGTAGGTTGAAGTGATAGTTGTTGTTGTATATGGTTGTAATGGATGTTGTAGGTGGTTGTGATGATTGTTGTAGGTAGTTTTGATGGTTGTTGTAGTTGGTTGTGATGGTTGTTGTAGTTGGTTGTGATGGTTGTTATATGCGGTTGTTATTGTTGTTGTAGGTTGTTGCGATTGTTGTTGTAGTTGCTTGTGATGGTTGTTGTAGGTGGTTTTGATGATTGTTGTAGGTGGTTTTGATGGTTGTTGTAGTTGGTTTTGATGGTTGTTGTAGTTGGTTGTGATGGTTGTTGTATGTGGTTTTTATCGTTGTTGTAGTTGGTTGTGATGGTTGTTGTAGTTGGTTGTGATCGTTGTTGTAGTTGGTTATGATGGTTGTTGTATGTGGTTTTGATGGTTGTTGTAGTTGGTTGTGATGGTTGTTGTAGTTGGTTGTGATGGTTGTTATATGTGGTTTTGATGGTTGTTGTAGTTGGTTGTGATCGTTGTTGTAGTTGGTTGTGATGGTTGTTGTAGTTGGTTGTGATGGTTGTTGTAGTTGGTTGTGATCGTTGTTGTAGTTGGTTGTGATGGTTGTTGTAGTTGGTTGTGATGGTTGTTATATGTGGTTGTGATGGTTGTTGTAGGTTGTTGCTATCGTTGTTGTAGTTACTTGTGATGGTTGTTGTAGGTGGTTTTGATGGTTGTTGTAGTTGGTTTTGATGGTTGTTGTAGTTGGTTGTGATGGTTGTTGTAGTTGGTTGTGATGGTTGTTGTAGGTGGTTTTGATGTTTTTGTAGTTGGTTTTGATGGTTGTTGTAGTTGGTTGTGATGGTTGTTGTAGTTGGTTGTGATGGTTGTTGTAGTTGGTTGTGATGGTTGTTGTAGTTGGTTTTGATGGTTGTTGTAGTTGGTTTTGATGGTTGTTGTAGTTGGTTGTGATCGTTGTTGTAGTTGGTTGTGATGGTTGTTGTATTTGGTTGTGATGGTTGTTGTATTTGGTTGTGATGGTTGTTGTAGTTGCTTGTGATCGTTGTTGTAGTTGGTTATGATGGTTGTTGTAGTTGGTTTTGATGGTTGTTGTAGTTGGTTTTGATGGTTGTTGTAGTTGGTTGTGATCGTTGTTGTAGTTGGTTGTGATGGTTGTTGTATTTGGTTGTGATGGTTGTTGTATTTGGTTGTGATGGTTGTTGTAGTTGCTTGTGATCGTTGTTGTAGTTGGTTATGATGGTTGTTGTAGTTGGTTTTGATGGTTGTTGTAGTTGGTTGTGATGGTTGTTGTAGTTGGTTGTGATGGTTGTTGTAGGTGGTTTTGATGGTTGTTGTAGTTGGTTTTGATGGTTGTTGTAGTTGGTTGTGATCGTTGTTGTAGTTGGTTGTGATGGTTGTTGTAGTTGGTTTTGATGGTTGTTGTAGTTGGTTTTGATGGTTGTTGTAGTTGGTTGTGATGGTTGTTGTAGTTGGTTGTGATGGTTGTTATATGTGGTTGTGATGGTTGTTGCGATCGTTGTTGTAGTTACTTGTGATGGTTGTTGTAGGTGGTTTTGATGGTTGTTGTAGTTGGTTTTGATGGTTGTTGTAGGTGGTTGTGATGGTTGTTGTAGTTGGTTTTGATGGTTGTTGTAGTTGGTTGTGATTGTTGTTGTATGTGGTTTTTATCGTTGTTGTAGTTGGTTGTGATGGTTGTTGTAGTTGGTTGTGATCGTTGTTGTAGTTGGTTATGATGGTTGTTGTATGTGGTTTTGATGGTTGTTGTAGTTGGTTGTGATGGTTGTTGTAGTTGGTTGTGATGGTTGTTATATGTGGTTTTGATGGTTGTTGTAGTTGGTTGTGATCGTTGTTGTAGTTGGTTGTGATGGTTGTTGTAGTTGGTTGTGATGGTTGTTGTAGTTGGTTGTGATCGTTGTTGTAGTTGGTTGTGATGGTTGTTGTAGTTGGTTGTGATGGTTGTTATATGTGGTTGTGATGGTTGTTGTAGTTGGTTATGATGGTTGTTGTAGGTGGTTTTGATGGTTGTTGTAGTTGGTTTTGATGGTTGTTGTAGGTGGTTTTGATGGTTGTTGTAGTTGGTTTTGATGGTTGTTGTAGTTGGTTGTGATGGTTGTTGTAGGTGGTTTTGATGGTTGTTGTAGGTGGTTTTGATGGTTGTTGTAGTTGGTTTTGATGGTTGTTGTAGTTGGTTGTGATGGTTGTTGTAGTTGGTTGTGATGGTTGTTATATGTGGTTGTGATGGTTGTTGTAGGTTGTTGCGATCGTTGTTGTAGTTACTTGTGATGGTTGTTGTAGGTGGTTTTGATGGTTGTTGTAGTTGGTTTTGATGGTTGTTGTAGTTGGTTGTGATGGTTGTTGTAGTTGGTTATGATGGTTGTTGTAGGTGGTTGTGATGGTTGTTGTAGTTGGTTTTGATGGTTGTTGTAGTTGGTTGTGATGGTTGTTGTAGGTGGTTGTGATGGTTGTTGTAGTTGGTTTTGATGGTTGTTGTAGTTAGTTGTGATGGTTGTTGTAGTTGGTTGTGATGGTTGTTATATGTGGTTGTGATGGTTGTTGTAGGTTGTTGCGATCGTTGTTGTAGTTACTTGTGATGGTTGTTGTAGGTGGTTTTGATGGTTGTTGTAGTTGGTTTTGATGGTTGTTGTAGTTGGTTGTGATGGTTGTTGTAGTTGGTTATGATGGTTGTTGTAGGTGGTTTTGATGGTTGTTGTAGTTGGTTTTGATGGTTGTTGTAGTTGGTTGTGATGGTTGTTGTAGGTGGTTTTGATGGTTGTTGTAGGTGGTTTTGATGGTTGTTGTAGTTGGTTTTGATGGTTGTTGTAGTTGGTTGTAGTTGGTTGTGATGGTTGTTGTAGTTGGTTTTGATGGTTGTTGTAGTTGGTTGTGATGGTTGTTGTAGTTGGTTATGATGGTTGTTGTAGGTGGTTTTGATGGTTGTTGTAGTTGGTTTTGATGGTTGTTGTAGTTTGTTGTGATGGTTGTTGTAGGTGGTTTTGATGGTTGTTGTAGGTGGTGTTGATGGTTGTTGTAGTTGGTTTTGATGGTTGTTGTAGTTGGTTGTGATGGTTGTTGTAGTTGGTTGTGATGGTTGTTATATGTGGTTGTTATTGTTGTTGTAGGTTGTTTCGATCGTTGTTGTAGTTGGTTGTGATTGTTGTTGTAGGTGGTTTTGATGGTTGTTGTAGTTGGTTGTGATGGTTGTTGTATGTGGTTTTGATCGTTGTTGTAGTTGGTTTTGATCGTTGTTGTAGTTGGTTGTGATGGTTGTTGTATTTGGTTGTGATGGTTGTTGTAGTTGGTTGTGATCGTTGTTGTAGTTGGTTGTGATCGTTGTTGTAGTTGGTTGTGATGGTTTTTGTATGTGGTTTTGATGGTTGTTGTAGGTGGTTTTGATGGTTGTTGTAGTTGGTTTTGATGGTTGTTGTAGTTGGTTGTAGTTGGTTGTGATGGTTGTGATGGTTTTTGTATGTGGTTGTGATGGTTGTTGTAGGTGGTTTTGATGGTTGTTGTAGGTGGTTTTGATGGTTGTTGTAGTTGGTTTTGATGGTTGTTGTAGTTGGTTGTAGTTGGTTGTGATGGTTGTTGTAGTTGGTTTTGATGGTTGTTGTAGTTGGTTGTGATGGTTGTTGTAGTTGGTTATGATGGTTGTTGTAGGTGGTTTTGATGGTTGTTGTAGTTGGTTTTGATGGTTGTTGTAGTTGGTTGTGATGGTTGTTGTAGGTGGTTTTGATGGTTGTTGTAGGTGGTTTTGATGGTTGTTGTAGTTGGTTTTGATGGTTGTTGTAGTTGGTTGTAGTTGGTTGTGATGGTTGTTGTAGTTGGTTGTGATGGTTGTTATATGTGGTTGTTATTGTTGTTGTAGGTTGTTGCGATCGTTGTTGTAGTTGGTTGTGATCGTTGTTGTAGGTGGTTTTGATGGTTGTTGTAGGTGGTTTTGATGGTCGTTGTAGTTGGTTTTGATGGTTGTTGTAGGTGGTTTTGATGGTTGTTGTAGTTGGTTTTGATGGTTGTTGTAGGTGGTTTTGATGGTTGTTGTAGTTGGTTGTGATGGTTGTTGTATGTGGTTTTGATCGTTGTTGTAGTTGGTTTTGATCGTTGTTGTAGTTGGTTGTGATGGTTGTTGTATTTGGTTGTGATGGTTGTTGTAGTTGGTTGTGATCGTTGTTGTAGTTGGTTGTGATCGTTGTTGTAGTTGGTTGTGATGGTTTTTGTATGTGGTTTTGATGGTTGTTGTATTTGGTTGTGATGGTTGTTGTAGTTGGTTGTGATCGTTGTTGTAGTTGGTTGTGATCGTTGTTGTAGTTGGTTGTGATTGTTGTTGTATGTGGTTATGATGGTTGTTGTATTTGGTTGTGATGGTTGTTGTAGGTGGTTTTGATGGTTGTTGTAGTTGGTTTTGATGGTTGTTGTAGTTGGTTGTGATCGTTGTTGTAGTTGGTTGTGATGGTTGTTGTAGTTGGTTTTGATGGTTGTTGTAGTTGGTTTTGATGGTTGTTGTAGTTGGTTGTGATGGTTGTTGTAGTTAGTTGTGATGGTTGTTATATGTGGTTGTGATGGTTGTTGTAGGTTGTTGCGATCGTTGTTGTAGTTACTTGTGATGGTTGTTGTAGGTGGTTTTGATGGTTGTTGTAGTTGGTTTTGATGGTTGTTGTAGTTGGTTGTGATGGTTGTTGTAGTTGGTTTTGATGGTTGTTGTAGTTGGTTGTGATGGTTGTTATATGTGGTTGTGATGGTTGTTGTAGGTTGTTGCGATCGTTGTTGTAGTTACTTGTGATGGTTGTTGTAGGTGGTTTTGATGGTTGTTGTAGTTGGTTTTGATGGTTGTTGTAGTTGGTTGTGATGGTTGTTGTAGTTGGTTATGATGGTTGTTGTAGGTGGTTGTGATGGTTGTTGTAGTTGGTTTTGATGGTTGTTGTAGTTGGTTGTGATGGTTGTTGTAGTTGGTTGTGATGGTTGTTATATGTGGTTGTGATGGTTGTTGTAGGTTGTTGCGATCGTTGTTGTAGTTACTTGTGATGGTTGTTGTAGGTGGTTTTGATGGTTGTTGTAGTTGGTTTTGATGGTTGTTGTAGTTGGTTATGATGGTTGTTGTAGGTGGTTGTGATGGTTGTTGTAGTTGGTTTTGATGGTTGTTGTAGTTGGTTGTGATGGTTGTTGTAGGTGGTTGTGATGGTTGTTGTAGTTGGTTTTGATGGTTGTTGTAGTTGGTTGTGATGGTTGTTGTAGTTGGTTGTGATGGTTGTTATATGTGGTTGTTATTGTTGTTGTAGGTTGTTGCGATCGTTGTTGTAGTTGGTTGTGATCGTTGTTGTAGGTGGTTTTGATGGTTGTTGTAGGTGGTTTTGATGGTCGTTGTAGTTGGTTTTGATGGTTGTTGTAGGTGGTTTTGATGGTTGTTGTAGTTGGTTTTGATGGTTGTTGTAGGTGGTTTTGATGGTTGTTGTAGTTGGTTGTGATGGTTGTTGTATGTGGTTTTGATCGTTGTTGTAGTTGGTTTTGATCGTTGTTGTAGTTGGTTGTGATGGTTGTTGTATTTGGTTGTGATGGTTGTTGTAGTTGGTTGTGATCGTTGTTGTAGTTGGTTGTGATCGTTGTTGTAGTTGGTTGTGATGGTTTTTGTATGTGGTTTTGATGGTTGTTGTATTTGGTTGTGATGGTTGTTTTAGTTGGTTGTGATCGTTGTTGTAGTTGGTTGTGATCGTTGTTGTAGTTGGTTGTGATTGTTGTTGTATGTGGTTATGATGGTTGTTGTATTTGGTTGTGATGGTTGTTGTAGGTGGTTTTGATGGTTGTTGTAGTTGGTTTTGATGGTTGTTGTAGTTGGTTTTGATGGTTGTTGTAGTTGGTTGTGATGGTTGTTGTAGTTAGTTGTGATGGTTGTTATATGTGGTTGTGATGGTTGTTGTAGGTTGTTGCGATCGTTGTTGTAGTTACTTGTGATGGTTGTTGTAGGTGGTTTTGATGGTTGTTGTAGTTGGTTTTGATGGTTGTTGTAGTTGGTTGTTGTAGTTGGTTGTGATGGTTGTTGTAGTTGGTTTTGATGGTTGTTGTAGTTGGTTGTGATGGTTGTTATATGTGGTTGTGATGGTTGTTGTAGGTTGTTGCGATCGTTGTTGTAGTTACTTGTGATGGTTGTTGTAGGTGGTTTTGATGGTTGTTGTAGTTGGTTTTGATGGTTGTTGTAGTTGGTTGTGATGGTTGTTGTAGTTGGTTATGATGGTTGTTGTAGGTGGTTGTGATGGTTGTTGTAGTTGGTTTTGATGGTTGTTGTAGTTGGTTGTGATGGTTGTTGTAGTTGGTTGTGATGGTTGTTATATGTGGTTGTGATGGTTGTTGTAGGTTGTTGCGATCGTTGTTGTAGTTACTTGTGATGGTTGTTGTAGGTGGTTTTGATGGTTGTTGTAGTTGGTTTTGATGGTTGTTGTAGTTGGTTATAATGGTTGTTGTAGGTGGTTGTGATGGTTGTTGTAGTTGGTTTTGATGGTTGTTGTAGTTGGTTGTGATGGTTGTTGTAGGTGGTTGGGATGGTTGTTGTAGTTGGTTTTGATGGTTGTTGTAGTTGGTTGTGATGGTTGTTGTAGTTGGTTGTGATGGTTGTTATATGTGGTTGTTATTGTTGTTGTAGGTTGTTGCGATCGTTGTTGTAGTTGGTTGTGATCGTTGTTGTAGGTGGTTTTGATGGTTGTTGTAGGTGGTTTTGATGGTCGTTGTAGTTGGTTTTGATGGTTGTTGTAGGTGGTTTTGATGGTTGTTGTAGTTGGTTTTGATGGTTGTTGTAGGTGGTTTTGATGGTTGTTGTAGTTGGTTGTGATGGTTGTTGTATGTGGTTTTGATCGTTGTTGTAGTTGGTTTTGATCGTTGTTGTAGTTGGTTGTGATGGTTGTTGTATTTGGTTGTGATGGTTGTTGTAGTTGGTTGTGATCGTTGTTGTAGTTGGTTGTGATCGTTGTTGTAGTTGGTTGTGATGGTTTTTGTATGTGGTTTTGATGGTTGTTGTATTTGGTTGTGATGGTTGTTGTAGTTGGTTGTGATCGTTGTTGTAGTTGGTTGTGATCGTTGTTGTAGTTGGTTGTGATTGTTGTTGTATGTGGTTATGATGGTTGTTGTATTTGGTTGTGATGGTTGTTGTAGGTGGTTTTGATGGTTGTTGTAGTTGGTTTTGATGGTTGTTGTAGTTGGTTGTGATCGTTGTTGTAGTTGGTTGTGATGGTTGTTGTAGTTGGTTTTGATGGTTGTTGTAGTTGGTTCTGATGGTTGTTGTAGTTGGTTGTGATGGTTGTTGTAGTTGGTTGTGATGGTTGTTATATGTGGTTGTGATGGTTGTTGTAGGTTGTTGCGATCGTTGTTGTAGTTACTTGTGATGGTTGTTGTAGGTGGTTTTGATGGTTGTTGTAGTTGGTTTTGATGGTTGTTGTAGTTGGTTGTGATGGTTGTTGTAGTTGGTTTTGATGGTTGTTGTAGTTGGTTGTGATGGTTGTTGTATGTGGTTTTTATCGTTGTTGTAGTTGGTTGTGATGGTTGTTGTAGTTGGTTGTGATAGTTGTTGTAGTTGGTTATGATGGTTGTTGTATGTGGTTTTGATGGTTGTTGTAGTTGGTTGTGATGGTTGTTGTAGTTGGTTGTGATGGTTGTTGTAGTTGGTTGTGATCGTTGTTGTAGTTGGTTGTGATGGTTGTTGTAGTTGGTTGTGATGGTTGTTATATGTGGTTGTGATGGTTGTTGTAGGTTGTTGCTATCGTTGTTGTAGTTACTTGTGATGGTTGTTGTAGGTGGTTTTGATGGTTGTTGTAGTTGGTTTTGATGGTTGTTGTAGTTGGTTGTGATGGTTGTTGTAGTTGGTTGTGATGGTTGTTGTAGGTGGTTTTGATGTTTTTGTAGTTGGTTTTGATGGTTATTGTAGTTGGTTGTGATCGTTGTTGTAGTTGGTTGTGATGGTTGTTGTAGTTGGTTTTGATGGTTGTTGTAGTTGGTTGTGATCGTTGTTGTAGTTGGTTTTGATGGTTGTTGTAGTTGGTTGTGATCGTTGTTGTAGTTGGTTGTGATGGTTGTTGTATTTGGTTGTGATCGTTGTTGTATTTGGTTGTGATGGTTGTTGTAGTTGCTTGTGATCGTTGTTGTAATTGGTTATGATGGTTGTTGTAGTTGGTTTTGATGGTTGTTGTAGTTGGTTGTGATGGTTGTTGTAGTTGGTTGTGATGGTTGTTGTAGTTAGTTGTGATGGTTGTTGTAGGTGGTTTTGATGGTTGTTGTAGTTGGTTTTGATGGTTGTTGTAGTTGGTTGTGATCGTTGTTGTAGTTGGTTGTGATGGTTGTTGTAGTTGGTTTTGATGGTTGTTGTAGTTGGTTGTGATGGTTGTTGTAGTTGGTTGTGATCGTTGTTGTAGTTGGTTGTGATGGTTGTTGTAGTTGGTTGTGATGGTTGTTATATGTGGTTGTGATGGTTGTTGTAGGTTGTTGCTATCGTTGTTGTAGTTACTTGTGATGGTTGTTGTAGGTGGTTTTGATGGTTGTTGTAGTTGGTTTTGATGGTTGTTGTAGTTGGTTGTGATCGTTGTTGTAGTTGGTTGTGATGGTTGTTGTATTTGGTTGTGATCGTTGTTGTATTTGGTTGTGATGGTTGTTGTAGTTGCTTGTGATCGTTGTTGTAATTGGTTATGATGGTTGTTGTAGTTGGTTTTGATGGTTGTTGTAGTTGGTTGTGATGGTTGTTGTAGTTGGTTGTGATGGTTGTTGTAGTTAGTTGTGATGGTTGTTGTAGGTGGTTTTGATGGTTGTTTCAGTTGGTTTTGATGGTTGTTGTAGTTGGTTGTGATCGTTGTTGTAGTTGGTTGTGATGGTTGTTGTAGTTGGTTTTGATGGTTGTTGTAGTTGGTTTTGATGGTTGTTGTAGTTGGTTGTGATGGTTGTTGTAGTTGGTTGTGATGGTTGTTATATGTGGTTGTGATGGTTGTTGTAGGTTGTTGCGATAGTTGTTGTAGTTACTTGTGATGGTTGTTGTAGGTGGTTTTGATGGTTGTTGTAGTTGGTTTTGATGGTTGTTGTAGTTGGTTGTGATGGTTGTTGTAGTTGGTTATGATGGTTGTTGTAGGTGGTTGTGATGGTTGTTGTAGTTGGTTTTGATGGTTGTTGTAGTTGGTTGTGATGGTTGTTGTAGGTGGTTTTGATGGTTGTTGTAGTTGGTTTTGATGGTTGTTGTAGTTGGTTGTGATGGTTGTTGTAGTTGGTTGTGATGGTTGTTATATGTGGTTGTGATGGTTGTTGTAGGTTGTTGCGATCGTTGTTGTAGTTACTTGTGATGGTTGTTGTAGGTGGTTTTGATGGTTGTTGTAGTTGGTTTTGATGGTTGTTGTAGTTGGTTGTGATGGTTGTTGTAGTTGGTTATGATGGTTGTTGTAAGTGGTTTTGATGGTTGTTGTAGTTGGTTTTGATGGTTGTTGTAGTTGGTTGTGATGGTTGTTGTAGGTGGTTTTGATGGTTGTTGTAGGTGGTTTTGATGGTTGTTGTAGTTGGTTTTGATGGTTGTTGTAGTTGGTTGTAGTTGGTTGTGATGGTTGTTGTAGTTGGTTGTGATGGTTGTTATATGTGGTTGTAATTGTTGTTGTAGGTTGTTGCGATCGTTGTTGTAGTTGGTTGTGATCGTTGTTGTAGGTGGTTTTGATGGTTGTTGTAGGTGGTTTTGATGGTTGTTGTAGTTGGTTTTGATGGTTGTTGTAGGTGGTTTTGATGGTTGTTGTAGTTGGTTTTGATGGTTGTTGTAGGTGGTTTTGATGGTTGTTGTAGTTGGTTGTGATGGTTGTTGTATGTGGTTTTGATCGTTGTTGTAGTTGGTTTTGATCGTTGTTGTAGTTGGTTGTGATGGTTGTTGTATTTGGTTGTGATGGTTGTTGTAGTTGGTTGTGATCGTTGTTGTAGTTGGTTGTGATCGTTGTTGTAGTTGGTTGTGATGGTTTTTGTATGTGGTTTTGATGGTTGTTGTATTTGGTTGTGATGGTTGTTGTAGTTGGTTGTGATCGTTGTTGTAGTTGGTTGTGATTGTTGTTGTATGTGGTTATGATGGTTGTTGTATTTGGTTGTGATGGTTGTTGTAGTTGGTTGTGATGGTTGTTGTATGTGGTTTTGATGGTTGTTGTATTTGGTTGTGATGGTTGTTGTAGTTGGTTGTGATGGTTGTTGTATGTGGTTTTGATGGTTGTTGTATTTGGTTATGACGGTTGTTGTAGTTGGTTGTGATGGTTGTACATTGTACATTGTTAGACATGGTACTTTCTGGAATGTTCGTTGGTTGGTGTACACTGTTAGATACGGTACTTTCAGAAATGTTCGGTGGTTGGTGTACATTGTTAGACACGGTACTTTCGGAAATGTTCGTTGATTTGTGTACATTGTTAGACACGGTACTTTCGGAAATGTTCGTTGATTTGTGTACATTGTTAGACACGGTACTTTCGGAAATGTTCGTTGATTTGTGTACATTGTTAGATACGGTACTTTCGGGAATATTCGTTGATTTGTGTACATTGTTAGACACGGTACTTTCGGGAATATTCGTTGATTTGTGTACATTGTTAGACACGGTTCTTTCTGGAATGTTCGTTGGTTGGTGTACACTGTTAGATACGCGGAAATGTTCGGTGGTTGGTGTACATTGTTAGATACGGTACTTTCGGAAATGTTCGGTGGTTGGTGTACACTGTTAGATACGCGGAAATGTTCGGTGGTTGGTGTACATTATTAGATACGGTACTTTCTGGAATGTTCATTGGTTGGTGTACATTGTTAGATACGGTACTTTCTGGAATGTTCATTGGTTGGTGTACACTGTTAGATACGGTACTTTCGGAAATGTTCGGGGGTTGGTGTACATTGTTAGATACGCGGAAACGTTCGGTGGTTGGTGTACATTGTTAGACACAGTACTTTCGTGAATGATCGTTGGTTGGTGTACATTGTTAGATACGGTAATTTCGGGAATGTTCGTTGGTTGGTGTACATTATTAGACACGGTACTTTCGGGAATGTTCGGTGGTTAGTGTACATTGTTAGACACGATACTTTCGGGAATGTTCGGCGTTTTGTGTACATCGTTAGACACGATACTTTCTAGAATATTCGTTGATTTGCGTAGATTGTTAGACACGGTACTTTCTGGAATGTTCATTGGTTGGTGAACATTGTTAGATACGGTACTTTCGGGAATGTGCGGTGGTTGGTGTACATTGTTAGACACGGTACTTTCGGGAATGTTCGGTGATTCGTATACATTGTTAGACGCGGTACTCGAGAAACCCAACAATGTGAACTCTGCGTAAAGTATCGAACCGGATCAGCTTAAGAATGACGCTCAGGCTAAACCAGACAGAAACGTTTTGCTTCCTGTGGATTTTCTGTTTCAGGAAACATTACTCTATATTTCTTTACCCCTGAGACGGAATGTGTCGGCCCGGATTAGCCTGCGCGGAATGCGCAGGCTGATCTGGCTCGATAAATTACGCAGAGTCCACAATGTTGGTTTTCTCGTGGAACCGCTCATATGTACTCGGGGAACTGCTGATTAGGCACCTACAGACTTACTTTATGCGTATTATTTTATGGGCATCTCCTTTAAGCGATGAAGTCAAGGTAGGATACTCACACTTGAATATTGTTTCACATTGTTCGACTCTCTTTTTCATTCCTTTTATAACCAACGATCGCATCTCGTTAACCGACTATATTTAAACGTAAATTAACATTACGTCAATGTGCCGGGTTAGCTTGCGTGACATAATGGTATTCTTATTTCTTATGCACAATGATACTGCTTGCGATTTAAAGTTGCGATGGTCTGTCCCATATATAGACAATTAGTGTTATATTGGCGCACAATGATACTGCTTGCGATTTAAAGTTGCGGGTTGGTCTCTCCCATGGATAGACAATGAGTGTTATATTGGCGCAGACTGGTACTGCTTGCGTTTTACAGTTGAGGGGTAGTCTGTCCCAAAGATAAACACTCAATGTTATATTGGTGTACACTGATACTGCTTGAGTTTTACAGTTGTTGGTTAGTCTTTCCCAAAGATAGAAAATAAGTGTCATATTGGCGCAGACTGGTACTGCTTGCGTTTTACAGTTGAGTGGTAGTCTGTCCCAAAGATAAACACTCAATGTTATATTGGTGTACACTGATACTGCTTGAGTTTTACAGTTGTTGGTTGGTCTTTCCCAAAGATAGAAAATGAGTGATATATTGGCGCAGACTGGTACTGCTTGCGTTTGACAGTTACGGGTTGGTCTGTCTCATATATAGACAATGAGTGTTATATTGGCGCATAATGAATCTGCTTGCGTTTATCAGTTGCGGGGCGGTCTGTCCTATAGATAAAACATGAGTATTATATAGGAGCCCAATGATACTGCTTGCCTTTAACAGTTGCGGGTTGGTCTGTCCTATATATAGATAATGAGTGTTATAGTGGCACACAATGGTTTGCTTGCGTTTTACAGTTGCAGGTTGGTCTGTCCTATACATAGATAATGAGTGTTATATTGGTATACACTGATACTGCTTGCGTTTTACAGCGGGTTGGTCTGTCCCATAGATATACAATGAGTGTTATGTTGGCGCACAATGATGGTGCTTGCATTTTACAATTGCGGGTTGGTCTGTCTCATAAACAGACACTTAGTGTTATATTAGCGTACAATCGACAATGTGTGTTGTATTGGCGCACACTGGTACTGCTTGCGTTTTACATTTGCGGGTTGGTATGTCCCATATATAGACAATGAGTGTTAAACTGGTGCACAATGATACTGCTTGCGTTTTACAGTTGCGGGTTGGTCTATCCCAAATATAGAAAGTGAATGTTATATTGGCGCAGACTGGTAATGCTTCCGTTTTACAGTTGCGGGTTGGTCTATCCCAAATATAGACACGAGTGATTTATTGGCGCACACTGGTACTGCTTGCGTTTTACAGTTGCTGGTTGGTCTATCCCAAATATAGACACTGAGTGTTTATTGGCGCTCACTGGTATTGCTTGAGTTTTACAGTTGCGGGTTGGTCTATCACAAATATAGACACTGAGTGTTTATTGGCGCACACTGGTATTGCTTGCGTTTTACAGTTGCTGCTTGGTCTGTCCCAAAGACAGGAAATAAGTGTTATATTGTTTGCAGACTGGTACTGCTTGCGTGTTACAGTTGCGGGTTGGTCTGTCCCATATATAGAGAATGAGTGTTATATTGACGCACAATGGTACTGCTTGCATTTTACAGTTACGGGGCGGTCTTTTCAAAATATAGAGAATGAGTGTTATATTGGCGTACAATGATACTGCTTGCCTTTTACAGTTGCGGGGCGGTCTTTCCCAAATAAAGACACTGAGTGCTTTATTGGTGCAGACTGGTACTGCTTGCGTTTTACAGTTCCTGGTTGGTCTTGACGCACTGCTTGCGTTTTACAGTTGCTGGTTGGTCTGTCCCAAAGACAGAAAGTGAATGTTATATTGGCGCAGACTGGTACTGCTTGCGTTTTACAGTTGCGGGTTGGTCTGTCCCATATATAAACACTGAGTGTTGTATTGGCGCACAATGATACTGCATGCGATTTACAGTGCGTTTGTTTGGACATAGTATGTTAAGCAAAGTACTTAACAGTTATATATACAAAGGAATAAGAAATGAACAGTTAGTACATTTTTGGAAGGCTACTCTTTCATCGACACACACCAGGGTTTTGAAATAACCACGATAAGAGATGTGAGCCGTCCCGCGAGAGTCCACAATGTTGGTTTTCTCGCGGGACGGCTCATGTCAAGAAGTTGCCAACAGTAGACGGAAAACCAATCTTCATTTAACAGAATGGTTTTCAAAATACTAACACACAGCTACTCATTGTCTATCTATGGGAAAGACCACCCTGCAAATTGTTTGAGTATTGATCCGGTATTTGATCAGAAATACAATTAAATTAAGCATTTTATTAATTCTACAAATTATTCTCTCTGATTAATCAGAAATCCATGTTAGCTTGTTGAAATTTATATCGTGGGAAAGTCCGTATTTTTGTATTTCTGTATTTTCTGACAGTTGAAAAGTACCGACGTTAAGACTGAGTTATAACGCTTGTGTACACCGCAGTGTTTTCATCATTAGGCCTGCGGTTGAACGGACTGATTGATTTACCCGCGAATTTGAAATTTCAAGAAAACTGCAAGATGGGTACCTTTTTGCTTGACTCGGTCATGGAAATGATTTACATTGATCAGCAGGATGATAACCCTGGTAAGTGTATTAAATAGTATTTACCTAAAGTAATCCTGCAAATTAATTAACTAAGGATAACACCTCTTATGAGATATAACTAGGATTATCAGAGTTAAATCCCTTTGACGTGGGTAAATATTGAGCCTGGTTCTAGTCGAATTAAGACGTTAATTGGGTCCAATCGATTAAAACGAACTCGAACTTCACTGGATTAATGTTGGGTTGCCATCAAATTGTATACTTGCATACAAAGGTCCCTGTATTTATTTTCCATTATAGCGGCTTCATTCGTCATTCTATGTAAATGTTACCAAGGGAGATCAATATCACACTCCAGATGGATTCGCTGGCTGAGCGTGATCTTTACTGGTCGCCATGTCCTGTAGGTAGTTTTTTATGTGACCAGAGACCTATATGTCTCTGATGTGACATGTAGCAGCTTGTAACACGTACGTTTCTTTCGAACGCATTTGTTCAAGCAAAATATTAGTTATAAAACCTTTATCAAAATAATCGCTGACTTCAATGTTCCAACCGCTTTTTACAAAGGAATTAAGATTGAATACATGTGGGAAAATTTCACTTATTTTGTATATGGTTAGACCGTAAGCCAAAGCGGGTTCTTATCTAGTCTGGTTCCCGTCGTACTAATAATTGCATTTTATTACCTTTACGTCGTGCTAATTAGTCGCCGGGCAGAAGCCCGCGACTTCTATTTTTAATAGGTTTTCGGAAATCACATGGGAGGGCGGCTTATTATTAGAAAGAAACAAATCTAGATGATTTGAACATATTACAATTGTGGTTGTTTACGAACACTAATAAATGACACATCTAAAATGAAATAAATATTCCGATTTTTTAATGTTTGCATTTTTTTTTTTATTTCACTCGCATTTAAGTTTTTTGTCTTATTTACGAAGACAAAAGTGGTCCCTTCAAGACGTGAACCAACACCCCCTAATGGAGACTCTTATGTGTCATCATTGAGGTCAATTTCGGATTCTCCTTTTAATAGCAATTTTAACTTACTAAATGTTGTTTTCATGTTCAAAGAGATGTCTTGATGTGTGTAGAATTCATTTAATAATGTTAATCCATGAATATCTAAAGTAGGAACTGTTTCTAAGCTAAATATAGACCCTATTCTGTTGTGTAGTTTCGTGACCTTTAACATCGATTTTCGCGCATGCGCATTTCGATATGAAAAAGCGAGTGATATTATTTTATTTTAGACAAGTACAAGACGAATGTTTGACGCAAAGCGTCAAAGAGAAGCCGCAATATTTCGTTGTACATGTAGAAATAAGAAAAAAAGAACATTTTTAAATCCACAAACAATAGAACAATTTAAACTGTAGACGGTAATGCTGATATATTTCTCCTTTTGAAGACTTTTGTTTTCTTCAAATTACCTCCCTTTAAAGCAATACCAGGATATTTACCTTGTGATTCGAATAAGATTGACAAACATTGAAATTATATGAATGAATACTATTATTTAAATAAGTAACAACAGCAAAATTAAATTTAAGCCAAGATAAATGTGTACACATTTCGTTAATTTTTTATAGATACCCTAATGTCACAGGTGTTTGTATCGGTCGATATTATTCATAGATAACGTCACTATATTACTATCCTTAACACAAGGTACACATCTTCCAGCGGACGAAATTCGCAACCCTGACTCAAAAAACTTAATGTGTTAAGGATAGTAATATAGTGACGTTATCTAGGACGTTAAGAAAGGTGTTAAGGATACACTATATAGGGGCAAATTTATCAACCGATACAAATACCTGTGCCTAATGTATAGGTATGAATATAAAATTTATAAGCAAATGTTTTCATTTCAACGTTCCTAATGTTTGAATAGACTAAGGAAAGTCAAGAATACATAAATAAATCAATGCAGTCTTTTGCGGCGACATTGATGCCTTGCATCAACTTTCTCTTGTAATTGCATTTGATTACCTTTACATAGTGATAAGGGGAAGGTACTCCAGACTAGTTCTTATCAAGAAACTAACAATAAATTACGATGTTGCGTTTCAAATGGAGCACCGTCTCTGATTTATCGCCATGGCAACCGAAACACAAATTAAATATATCAAAACTTTATTCACATACATATATTGACCTGAAATCGGTGTTTTTTCTATTAAACCTTTAACTAATTTCGTGTCCAAATATATCTGCTAAACAACCGCTTACATATTGAACCAATAATGTGTTTTCTTCAGGGGCCTACTAAGCGCATGAATAAGTGAGTAATCAGGCGTAAACAATATGGCTGACGCCGATACCTCCGACGTCATGAAATAAACACGAACACGAATTATTGGATTTGTTGGACAGTTAGGGTGATATAATGTTGTTGGACATTTCAAACTGTTATGGATAAAAACTCTAACGCGAAATTAACAAATAAAAAATCGCTAATGGCGGTCGAAAAGTCAAAGAAATCTGCAAGTAGAAAGAAAAAAAGGAGTAAAAAGACATCTTCTAAAAGTGATCAAAGTCCTGAGTTACTTGAAGTGGAAGGATCTCGTGCTCTGGAACAAACTGGTAGGAGCTCTCTTTATGTCTGTGTGTGTGTGTGTGTGTGTCTGTCTGTCTCTCTCTCTCCTCTCTGTCTGTCTCTCTCTCTCTCTCTCTCTCTCTCTCTCAGGAAAGGGATTCTCTCTCTCTCTTTTTCTCTCTCTCTTTCTCTCTCTCTCTCTCTCTCTCTCTCTCTCTCTCTCTCTCTCTCTCTTCTCTCTCTCTCTCTCTCTCTCTCTCTCTCTCTCTCTCTCTCTCTCTCTCTCTCTCTCTCTCTCTCTCTCAGGAAAGGGATTAACTATTTTCCTGGTATAGGGAGACAGTTCATGCCTTATAGTAGTAAATAGTATTCCCACCAGACAACATTTGATATCTTTCCAGAAAATGTTTATAAAACATAGTGTGAAAACGCTCAAGCTTTCAATGTCCCAAGTCACTCCCAACCATCATCAACATCATCATCATCTTAACTTATTCATGAAGAGTATTCCAACAAATCTGCAGCCAATTTATAACTTTTAAAAGTATCAAGGAACTAATATGAAAAACCTCTATAATGAAAGTATAGTTATTGAAAAAGAGATGAAAACATTGTGGCCAAAAAATGAAATTGTTCATTGTGAGCAATAGTCGCTTGCTGAGAGGTGTCAGAAAGGGTTAAACTATCCTTACAAATTATACTTCAATTTTTTAAGAAAAATTTAAATTTCGTTACTCACATCTTTTTAAATCAATCTTTTTATAATATTTAGATTGAAAAATGCGATTTCAGATAAACTGTTATAAATAGTAAAATTCAGTCTGGGAAATTAGCAGTGGTCCTATGGTCCCTGACCAGTAACTTTTAGTTCAGATCAGTGAAAAATCTGCTTTTGCCAGTGAAATTTTACATGTATATTTATATTTAACATAACCAAGAGCATATGGATTTCCGGACCAGTGAATTTTAAAAGTTAATTCCGATGACTGTTAAATTGGTAAATACTCTCCTGGTTGTAATTGCTGTTTGCTGAAAACATAGATCTTTATTATAAAAAGTTATACCCTTACAGTGATTTGTGATATTTTTAAAGTCATTAGATATAAAAACTATCGAGAAAACAAATGCAACATAGGAGAAATCTGGAAGTATGATTCTGAAATAGAGTTTGAAACATTGTAGGAAAAGAGGATGTATCAATTATCTTGAGTAATTTCCTTTTTATTTGTTAATATTTTCTCATTACCTTTTTACGTTTTACCTTTTTCCAAGATCTATTTAATCCTGATGGCCTCTCTGATCCGTCTTGATAGTTGTTTTTGTCTCCGCTTCTGGTCCATAGAAATAGGGCACAAATTTGATTGGATTGTTCTTCCAGTCCTTGTTGAGCAAGGTTTTAAAATGAATTACACTTTTTGCTAAAATCTTTCTTCAGGCAACTTGTTCTGGAACGTATTTTATATACAACCCTCTAAGAGAAACTGTTCTTTTTATGCCCCGGCATACGAAGTATGAGGGGCATATAGTTTTCCGGTCTGTTAGTCCGTCCGTCCGTTCGTCCGTCCCGCTCAGGTTAAAGTTTTTGGTCAAGTTAGATTTTAGTGAAGTTGATGTACTATCATTATGAAACTTCACACAAATGACAATCAACATATCATTGTTTAAAAAATTGTATCAATTTGAGGTTGGACCAACTGTTCGTCCGTCTGTTCGTCTGTCTGTTCGTCCATTCCATTCTCAGGTTAAAGTTTTTGGTCAAGTTAGATTTTAGTGAACCTGATGTCCTATCATTATGAAACTTCACACAAATGACAATCAACATATCATTGTTTAAAAAATTGTATCAATTTGAGGTTGGACCAACTGTTCGTCCGTCTGTTCGTCCATTCCATTCTCAGGTTAAAGTTTTTGGTCAAGTTAGATTTTAGTGAACCTGATGTTTTAAAATATAGTTAACAACCGGGGCATCCGTGTTCCATGGACACATTTTCTTGTTTATGTTTGTTCTACTGTATGTTTTAAAGATTTTTTGTTTGTATACTTTGTCGATTCCGTTTAATATTTTGAATGTTTCGACTCTTAGTCTTCTGTACAATAATGTTGATACATGAAGTACTAACTTAATTATACCCCCGGTTCCGAAGGAAAGGGGGGGTATACTGTTTTACCCATGTCCGTCCGTAACACTTTCGTTTCCGGGCTATTTCTCTGCAACCGCTTTTTGGAATTTGATGAAACTTCATAGGAAGGATCACCACCAAGTGTAGATGCGCATATCGTGTTTGCGTTCCGGTTGGATTATTTTTCACGGAGTTATGGCCCTTTACCCCTATGTATGACTAAATTCATTTCCGGGCTATTTCTCTGCAACCGCTTTTTGGAATTTGATGAAACTTCATAGGAAGGATCACCACCAAGTGTAGATGGGCATATCGTGTTTGCGTTCCGGTTGGATTATTTTTCACGGAGTTATGGCCCTTTACCCCTATGTATGACTAAATTCATTTCCGGGCTATATATTTCTCTGCAACCGCTTTTTGGAATTTGATGAAACTTCATAGGAAGGATCACCACCAAGTGTAGATGCGCATATTGTGTTTGCGTTCCGGTTGGATTATTTTTTACGGAGTTATGGCCCTTTACCCCACCATCAGGCTATGTATGACTAAATTCTTTTCCGGGCTATTTCTCTGCAACCGCTTTTTGGAATTTTATGAAACTTCATAGGAAGGATCACCACCAAGTGTAGATGCGCATATCGTGTTTGCGTTCCGGTTGGATTATTTTTCACGGAGTTATGGCCCTTTACTCCACCATCAGGCTATGTATGACCAAATTCATTTCCGGGCTATTTCTCTGCAACCGCTTTTTGGAATTTTATGAAACTTCATAGGAAGGATCACCACCAAGTGTAGATGCGCATATCGTGTTTGCGTTCCGGTTGGATGATTTTTCACGGAGTTATGGCCCTTTACCCCACCATCACATATGTCTTTCAAAACATGAGCGGGGGTATCACTAGTGAGCAGTAGCTCACATATTTCTTGTTAATCTTTGTTTATAAGGGAGGTCTTTTATTGACTTAATAATTTTTGTGGCTCTTCTTTGCACATTTTCAATTAGTATTGCATTTTTTTTGTTTATATTCGACAATATGTTACTTCCCTATTCTAAGTGCGGTCTAACTAGTATCTAAATGATTAAAATATCTTTTAATAAGGCCTAGCTGAAAAGGTGTCAAAAGTTGTCTTTATCAGGGAACTATTTATGAACTCAAACTGGCCTTTTACCTAGCTTGTAGCTTGTTATTTATTTTTCTTATCTAAAGCCATTAGTGGCTACCTAGTCATGTCATAAAATTCTTTAATTCTTTCCTTCCTTCAATCAATACTTTAAATATTTTCAATGTTAAATTATTAAACTCAACTTGTCCGGCTTTGCATTTGGATGAGTCCATAACCAATTCTAGCAATATGAAGAGAAATATGTTGAGTTGAGCAGGCAACACTTATAATTATAGAGCCTGGTCAGACGGTGTAGACGGCGTGGAAATGGTCTGACTCTATACTACTGGCACAGGCTTCTCAAAATTGGTTCGGCAATCAAAGGGTTAACCCTTTCCCACATAAAACAAATCTGCCACAGACAACTTTGATATCATCTAAGCAGAAACATAGAAAATCTCTATAAATAAAGGTATAATTATTGAAAACAGTTGAACAAATTGTGGCAAAAGGCAATTTCTCCTTTTGTCACAATGTTTTCACAAGTCGTCCGCTGCAGATGCATCAAAATGCAGGTGGGAAAGGGTTAATCCTTTCCTTGAAAGCAAAAATAAGTATATAAATTACTCAAATTTGTATTTAATAAACAATGAGTCTCAAACCTGTGAGAACACAAGAAAAGGTTTTTACTCTTTCCCTCTGACAACAAATATCTCTTAAAATTTAAGTATTATTTATTGAATAAAGTTGGAAACATTATGGCAGGAGGAGAAATTGCTCATGATAAAAGTCATCTGCGTGGGTCTGGGAGGTCGCAGGTTCGATCCCCAGCCGTGTCGTACCAAATACTTTAAAAATGGCAGTTATATATATATGTAGTGCTCAGGGTTGGGTCTGACTGGCTGGGGTCAGGATAAATGGACCAGTAGTACTGGTAACTTTTCCAGGAAACGCCATGATAATATTAACTGAATTTTTTTGAAAGCAGCATTTATCACCAAACCATCAATCAATCAATATTTATTTGCAAATAAGCTAGATTCATTTTTACCAATTTGTTAGCGTGTAAAAGCATCTGACAGGTACAGATAATTTCAATAGATAGAGTATTAGATACGTGGGAGTCATGGGTGTGATACCCTAGCCCTTTCCCCCAAAAAAACTTGATTCTTTAACGTTCACAGTGTATAGCACGGATACACATGAGACCTTTCATGCTAGGAAAGATAAGTACATGACCTCTAGTTTAGTGGGAGATACTTAAAAGCACCTCAAAAATTTCATGAACCTGCCCCGGGATTTGAACCTCGGAAATTTTATCTGGCATTGTAATTAATAGTGGAATCTGCTTTAAGAATATAGAAAACAAAAGGTATATTATCTTCAAGACTTGAAATTTGGAAGAACTTATTTGACACCAAATAAGCGAAACAAGCAATTTTTTTGTCTTCAATAAGGATTTTCATACTTTAATTGTAAGCTCCAAACTGAAGTTTCTTAAGTCGCCTGTATCTCGAAAAAGGTTAACACTTTCCTACATATATACGCTTTCTGACGCCTGTGCAGCAGACGACTTTTGAAAATATTGTGACAAAAGTACAAATTGCTCGAACTAAGCAATTTCTTCTGTTGCCACAATGTATTTAACTCTTTTTAATAATTATACCTACATTTATAGAGCTTTTCCATGTTTCTGTACGTTGTTTTCAAAGTCGTCTGCTGCAGATTTGTTGTATATATGGGAAAAGGTAAAGAAACATCTTAAATTGTAATTACTATTGGTATATGTTTTAGAGTTGGGCTATTTGTGGGGTTTATTGACAGGTTTGGTTTGTTTTGCTATTGTTATTGAGCTAACACAATGTTAAAAGCTGGCCTCAAAATAGAAAACAAAATATTTAAAATGAAGATAAATTGGGAACCTTAAGTGCACAAGTATTTAAACCCTTAATCTGAAACTGATTATAAACATTAAATGCCTTTGCAGAAGACAACTTGTAAAAACATTGTAGAAAAAAGAGAATTGCTCAAAAAGAATATACATATATTTCTCCTTTTCTCACAATGATTTAACTATGTAATAAAACAATACTTTCAAAACTCTTGATATAATGGTTCTTTCTTCAAATGTTTTCAAAGCATAAAATCATTTAAGAATCTACCCCTTTAACACTTTCCCATAAATACATCAAATCTGCAGCAGACAACTTTGAAAACCTATATACCAAAACGTGATAAATCTCCATAAATTAGAGTTAAATTATTAAAAAGAGTTAAAAAACTTTGTGGCATAATGAGAAATATTTGCTCGTTTTGAGCAAGTTCTTCTTTTGCCACAATGTTTTTGAAAGTCGTCTTCTGCAGAGTCGTCAAACAGCGTCTATATTATACATGTACATGTGGGAAAGGGTTAATAGGAATGACAATTTAAATATATATATATACATGCATGGAAGATGAATCTCTATTTAGTTTAAATGTCAAGTCAAACATCATTTATTTTACATTGACTGTGAAACAAGTTCTTACAAGTCCATTTCTCCATCCTGGAAACTTAACCAGTATTGATGCAGAGTTTGTGATAAAACCTAAGAGTTGATCGCAGTTTTCAAGAGAAACCAACCGGAGACATTTGGATCGTTACGCGCTGGCACTTTATCTCCGAAGCTCACTCCCACTCTATGTTTTACAATTTCCCTCTTGCAGACAGATTTTGAAACATTTGCAGCAGACACAATTTAAAAACATTATTTCAAACATTCTATTTTAGGGAGTGTTTCCATATATTTGCCTTGATCTGCCGCAGATATATTTTGTATTATTATATGGATTATGAGCCACTCACTGTGAAAGCGCACCAAAATCTTTGCAGTAATCAGGTTATCTGGTGTGAACAAACATTTTGTTGGTGGGCAAATAAAACAAAATCACATTTTGATTAACCCTTTCCCACATATAGATGCTTTTCTGACGCAGACGATTTTTGAAAACATTATGACAAAAGTAGAAATTGCTCAAAACAAGCAATTTTTTCTTTTGCCACAATGTTTTCAACTCTTTGCAGTAATCATACATGTACCTATATTTATAGAGCTTTTCCGTGTGTTTGCCTAGATACTTTCAAAGTTGTCCACTGCAGACTTGTTGTAGGTAGGAAAGGGTAAAGACAAATTCGGGTTTGATTCAACGTTTGGGACCAATATTTATCTGTAAATTAAACATTACTATCAAGCTTGGGGTGGTCGTCACTTTAACCCGTTCCCACTTACAGACTCATTGTGCAACAGGCAACTTTCGAAAACATTGTGGCAAAAGGCATTAATACCAACTCTATTCAAGAATTAAACTTTTATTTAAAGAGAATATTTAATATGTTTGCCACTATGCTTTTAATGTTATCTGCTGCAGATTTGTTGTATGTGGGAAAAGATGAAAAACAACTGCCAATGGTTTAAACAGTTTATTTACCGTCCGCCCAAACAGAAAGTGTTTCAATATTCAGTGCATGTTGTCAAATAAATAGAATGTTCTGTTGATATTCAGTTGTATGAAAGGGATAGACACAGACCCTTTGCAAGATTAACATTTCAATATGTCATGGTGATTTAACCCTTTCCCACATAAAACAGTTCTGCAGCAGACAACTTTGAAAACATTTTGGCAAAAATATAGAAAATTTCAATAAATGAAAAAGCAATTATTAAATAGAGTTGAAAACATTAAAGCAAACGAAAAAAGGAAAAATCATGAGCAATTTCTTTTTTTGCCACAATGTCATCTGCTTCAAATGGGTCAAAATGCAATTTTGTAGAGCGGAATTTCCTTGGAATAATGCAGCGTCTATTAATGTGTATGAAATGTATACTTATATAAGCCTTAGGCTTATATAAGTATACATTTCATACACATTAATAGACGCTGCATTATTCCAAGATAATTTGGTAGAAATGTTGCTTGAGTGACCCTATACCAAAAATTTCAAGCCATTATTGGATTGGTTCAAAAACATTGTGGCCAGACTGCATCATAAAAGGGGCAAAATTACGAAATTTAAAATTCAAATCTTATTGAAGTTCTCGTCTGAATTCATGATCATTCTGCAGAAATGTTACTTAAGTAATAACTTCTTGAAGCCATATTGATTGTTTGAAAGACATAGTAACCAGGTAGCACCAGAAAAGGGCTAAAATTAATTTTAACCTTCAAAATGACATCTCTGCCTAAACCATTGGACCAATATCAACCAAACTTCCAAAGAATATGTTCCTTTGGTGGCCCTCTTTCAAAATGTTCAAAGATTTGATACTTTATTACAAAGAACCTTTAAGCTGATTCATAAAATTACAGTGTCCATTTGGTAGAGGTTTATTCCAACTTTGTCAAATTTTCCCGATATTAGCAGTAACATACTTGCTACTATATACTAATTAAGGTGATCAATTTCGGGCCATCATAGCCCTCTTGTTTGCTTTACCAGTCAAAACTTCCACTTTTAAAATTAATTTAAAATATTCTTTTGCTTTCACATGACAAAGTTCCCATTATTAGATTACCTGAGCCAAATGCTTTAGGTGATCTATTCTGATCATTCTCTGTCCGTCAGCTTTAAACAACATCTCCTCTTAAACCACTGTACCAATTTTAATCTTACTTCACAGGAGTGTTTATTTGGTGGTCCTCTTTCAAAAATGATCGCTGAGCCCCGGTAGCTCAGTTGGTAGCGACACAGGCTGTCAATCCAGCGGTTGTGAGTTCGAACCCCAGCTTGGCCAACATTTTTTCCGACGTTTGACAAAAGTCACTGTGACAAGCGTCATTCAACTTTTACCAATGGGCTAACAGTCTATGTGGAAAAGCAGCCAGTTGCTTGGAAAGTATGTTGTGTGTTGTACTGGTGTGAGCGAACCAGGAAACATATGAGTAGGTGAACTAGCCGTCGTGATATGACTGAAAAATTGTTGAAAAAGACGTTTAACCCCAATCAATCAATCAAAAATGATCAAAGATTGAAAACCTTTGTAGAACTTTTTGGTCGGTGCGGCATCAGAAAGGGGGGGGGGGGGGGGAATAATTCCATTATTATTATTTTCCGTTTTAAGATAATTGCATAGAAACCTTATACTTCAATGATCCTCTACTTAATTTGGTAACCCTTTCCCACCGGCAGACACATTTTGATGCAATATAGCAGCAGACGACTTTTGAAAACATCGTGGCCAAAGGTGAAATTGCTCATGATGAGCAATTTCTACCAATAATTTCAACTTTATTTAACAATTAAGCTAATCAATTCTTTTATGGCAATTTTTCTGTCACTATGTTTTCAAAGTCATCTGCTGCAGACATTCCACTCCATAGCATCTTGCCCCTGGCTAAGACTGTTGAGCCACTGTGTGTCTTTCTCTTGCGCATTCACTGAACTGGCTTGTTGAGCAACATAATTCATTCCATTGGTATTGTCAGTAGGCATGGCATGAGATTATCACATGTTTAGATCCAGCGTAGTGTACAAGTTGAATGGCCCTGCTACTACCTGCATATTCAGATTGTCTGTTTGTGAGACAAGAGATTATGGCAATACTCGATTATTCCAGCTGGGTGCACCTGAAATTATGTTGCCATATGGCATGAGTCTCACGGCGACAATATGGATTTAATACCAACAAGTCAAAGTTGTCTTACCATCCAAATATGGGCCCAACTGTCCGGTTAGCCCCATCAACCTATGAGGTGTTGCAGCATCATCCCTGACATGCGGAACTGCAATACCTCTTGCAAAATGTAAATGAGATCACTGCGACCAAACTTGTGATGCAGTTTTAAACCCATCCCAAGTGTTGTTTGGTTACGTAGGTCGGTAATGGAATATTGTATGGATTGAGACAGACTAAGTGATGCTTTTGTGACTTCACCATTTGCTATGATCTTTGATAAAGACCTACGAAGTGTAGCCATAGTCTGTTGCTTTGTTTTTGCATGACTAAAATCATTAAGATCATATTTTGTATTGTTGAATGGAATACCATGCGCCTCAGTTGGGATCTTTCTCAGCAGCGCATCCTCGTTTTTCTCATCCACAATATCCACACAACATACTTCATAATGTTACATAATGTTCATACTCACGGAATTCAACGATGGATAAACAGCTAAGTAACTACCACATCATCACCCAAATGCGTAACCAGCTTGGTAAACATTTGCTTTCGTGTCAACTGACCACCATAACCAACATATGAATCATATAGTTCAATGGATGTCCAAGTACATATTTTTTTATTACTATGCATCTGATCAATAAGCAGATGCATAGGTGACTCATCAATTTGTGAAGTCGGGTCTGTAATTAAGTGTTGGGGGTTTTCTGACGTCTAATGTTTGCTTAAGCCTTGTTTTCAATCTATATATGCCAATCAGAATCGACCGTATCCTGATCTTGAATGCAAAGGAATGACATCAGAAAGAAATTCTCCGCTCAGAAACTAGATCTTAAAAGATGTATTACGCATGTTGATTGGTCGAAAAACATGGCCGCGACAGGGCGGGGCTATTTTTCCTTATATGGCCTATAGTGAACACTCGAAAAATCTTTCTTCTGAAAGTGTCAGGCCGATATTCAAATATTTTGCAGAAATGTTCCTTCAGTGACCAACTATCAGATTCCTTCAAGCCATGTTGATTGGTCGAAAAACATGGCCGCGACAGGGCGGGGCTATTTTGCCTTATATGGCCTATAGTGAAAACTCGAAAAATCTTTCGTCTGAAAGTGTCAGGCCGATATTCAAATATTTTGCAGAAATGTTCCTTCAGTGACCCACTATCAGATTCCTTCAAGCCATGTTGATTGGTCGAAAAACATGGCCGCGATAGGGCGGGGCTATTTTGCCTTATATGGCCTATAGTGAAAAAATTCTCCTCCGAAAGCATCAGACCATTTCAAATAGTTTTGTAGAAATGTTCCTAGGGTGACCCTCTATCAGATTCCTTCAAGCCATGTTGATTGGTCAAAAACTATGGCCACCAGGGGACGGGACCAATATGTCTAAAGTAAATAAAATCAGGTGAGCGATCCAGGGCCCTCTTGTTATAATAATTATACCTACAATTATAGTGATTTTCCATATTTTTCAGTAGACATTTTCAAATTTGTCTGCTGCAGATTGGCTGTATGTGTGAAAGGGTTAAGAAGAAGAAGATTATGGTAGGACTTTATCAATCATGAATGATTTGTAACAATAAAAAAAAAATGGATTCAAATTCACGTCAAAGGTTTAAGCTCTGTCATAGTTAAGTTATATCTTTAATCTTGGCATTGATACAATCTCTATGTGTCTGAATAGGTGTTAAAACATTTAAGCCTTCAGATTATTCAGAAGCATTTTGTCACATTTGCTGGAGGCAACTTGTAAGGACATTTTTGCAAACCGAGAAATTGCAGAGTATGAGTGATTTTATTTTTTGCCACAATGTTTTTATCTTTTTTTCTTTATAAGTAATATTATATAAGCTAACATATAGAGCTTTTTTTTTTTTTTATTTTAAATCTGTTCTAACTTAGTGTGTTGCAGATTTGTTGTATTTGGGAAAGGGTTAACATTGCTCTGCGAAATATTCTTGAACAGGTCCAGAATTATACTAACATTGTTCCAGAATAAATGTTCCAGAACTGCTCTAGAACAAGCCCAGATCTGTTCTAGAACATTTCTATTACGTTAAATGAGACAAATTTCAGGGACAGATGTTCTAGAACAGTTCTGTTACTGTTTTTTGACCACTTGTTCAAGAACAGTTCTATAACAAATATTCTAGAATAGATTGAGAACAGTTCCCCTTCTATTGTTCTGGAGTTGTTCTAGAACTAGTCTAGAATAATTCTAGAACAGTTCCAGAACAATTCTTCTTGAAAAATTGTCTCACTTAACGTTCTAGAACTGTCACATAAACATTCTAGAACTGTCCCATAAACATTCTAGAACTGTCCCATAAACATTCTAGAACTGTCCCACAAACATTCCAGAACAATTCTAGAATTTTCTAGAATAGTTCAAGAATGGTTTCAGAACAATGAAGGTTTGTTCCAGAAATGATGTGGGATGGTTCTAGAATAGTTCCAGGACACCTGCTCAGTAAACAGCTGAATCATACTTGTATCTGTTCTAGAGCTTGGGTGGGATGTACCTAGAACAATCCAAGAAATATTCAATTAAAAGTAAACTCACAGAAACTACAATCATGTTTGCATTTATTACATGCCTAAGATAGACTATGTTGTAATGGGTTATCCTAGACATTGTAGTAAATTACAAAATTAACTGAAAATGCCAGGGCCTGGAACTGCCTAAAGCCTAAAAGTGTTCCAAAAAGTAATCATGTTACAAGAGTTATCACTAAAGATGATGAATTTCACTTTAAATCACTGAATAGACATTCATTAACATAAGTTTTACCTGTCAAGTGTTTCTAAGCCAAGTTGATGTTTTTACTATCTGCTTTTATCATTAGAATGAGAAGAAAAGTTATTTACAAATCACTTTGTACATAATATTTGATGACAATCCATTATAACCGAGTGTTTTGTGAAAACATTGCCTGAATTTTAACATGTCACATTATCATCCATTTTGAAAATTTAAAATGTCAACTTCCTGTTGTTGTTGTTGCAATTATTAAAAAAAAAAGGTTCTAGAAGTGTTCTAGAAGTGTCTTGTTTCTCTTCAGAATGGATAAAGTTTAAGTGATTCATTCACACTGAGTTAAAAAATACAAAGTCATTATTATTTAATTAAATTGACTGAGTAAAATTATTCGTAAAGTGTACTGGAATTATGTTGTAGATCATTTCTAGAACATATGCAGAACTTGATATGATGATGATGATCTTCTAGAATTTTGTTTTAGAACATTTGTAGAACATTTCAAGAACTTGATATTTCCTTGAAATGTTCTAAAAATGTTCTAGAACATTTGTAGAACTTGTAAATCACAGATTAAGAAAGTTCATATTTTGGAACATTTTAGAACACTTTTAGAACCAAATATTAATAATTTGTAGAAAATTTCTTTAACTGATTTTGTCCTTGAAAAGTTCTAAAAATGTTCTAGAATATTTCAAGAACACTTTCAGAATGAAAACAAGTTCAACAAATGTTCTGGATTTATTCTAGAATTATGTCTAGAACAGTTATAGAACATGCATATGTTACTGTTCTAGAACTGTTCTTGATGTTTTATAACTGTTCTAGAACTGTTCCATTTTCTAGAACATAATTTCGCAGGGGATATTATTTACCAGATACAAAAAATTTCCATCATCTACTTTGAAAACATTTGATGAAAAACATGTAACATTTTCAAAATTTAAAGAACAAATATTACAGAGGATTTAAAACATTGAGACAATTTGCTTAGGTTTGAACATGTTAACCTTTTCCCTATAGTCATCTGCTGCAGAGATGTCTATAATATCTGGTAAAAGGCTAATCTAAATTTAGTTGCTGAAAAGTTATTGACCAGACTTTTTAAAAACATTGGGATGAAAGTAGAAAATAATGTTTTTAGAAAACATTGTGAGAAAGGAGAAAATGTAATCATATTGTTGTAGTCATCTAAATACCTCCCTAATTCGTAACCACACTGGGTTGTCAATACAGGATGAAAAATGAACTAATAATTGCCTTCATATTTTAGGGGTATCAATCTGCCTTTACCCCTTTCCCTCATATAGATGCTTTCTGATGCCTCTGCAGCAGACAGCTTTTTGAAAACATAGTGACGAAAGGAGAAATTGCTCAAAACAAGCAATTTCTCCTTTTGCCACAATGTTTTCCACTTTGAGTCATTATAAGGTTTTCCATTCAATTTATAGAGTTTTCTATTTTTTGGCAAAATATGTTCAAAGTCGTCTGCTGCAGAATTGTCATATGAGGGAAAGGGTTAAATTGATTGAAGGTATATAAATTGTCCGATTGATAAGTGCAGAATGCTTTAGACTAATATCCTCAAAATCAGCAGGGAGATTGGTCGTGACCAGTATATGACCCCTATTGATTTTGAGGTCATCTGGTCAAAGGTCAAGGTCACAGTGACTTTGAATCCAAAAAGCTTGTCCGATTGATTATAACTGCATGCAGCTTGCTTAATTAGGTTGTCCTGAAATATGTCAGGGAGATATTGGCATGACGAGTAAGTCATCAGACCATTCTTGATGTTGAGGTCATTTGGTGAATGGTCAAGGTCACAGTGACTTTAAATGCAAAAAGCTTGTCCGCTTGATAACTGCATGCAGCTTGCTTAATTAGGTTGTCCTGAAATATGTCAGGGAGGTATTGGCATGACTAGTAAGTCATCAGACCATTCTTGATTTTGAGGTCATCTGGTTAAAGGTCAAGGTCACAGAATAATGGTGAACTTGCACATTATCAGCAGTTTTGCCTTTTGTCACAATGTATACATTTTAAGGGCTTCTGCTGCAGTTGTGTCAAAATGAGTCGGCAACTACCAAAGGGTTATAGAAAGAGTGATAACTTACAGTAATATTGGGTGATGTACATGGCAAGACTGGATTATATCAATCAATTTCAATCAGTAGATCTGAACTACAGTGCACTCGTCTGCATCAAACTTTTTTCGCTTATTCCCAACCTTTTTTCTGAAAAATATGAAGACTGAAGATGTAGACTGTCCCTTATTCATCAGCACCAACATTTAATCCTTATTGACTAAAAGGCGGAGCTAAAATAACACATCCTTTCATTTATTTCATTTAGCTCATAACACATTGTTATTTTATATGTAATTTCTTTGATCAGTTAACCCTTTCCCACATACAATAAATCTGCAGCAGACGACTTTTAAAACATGTAGGCAAAAAAAAGGAATATTTCTTTAAATGAAAGTATTAATTAGTATTGAATATCGTTGAAAACATTGTGGCAAAAGGAGCAATTGCTTATTACAATGTTTTCTATAGTCATCTGCTGCAGCAGTTTCAGAAAGCGTTTATATGTGGAAAAGGGTTAAACAGTTGGATAAGCTCATAATACTAAACATCTTGGTATGTCCATCTGTCACAAAATCTTGTTTCAGCATATTATCACTGTCACTAAACATTACAGTAACATTCACCAGTATGTGCAGCTTTGCACCTGGGGTTTTATTTGTTCGCCCAAAACATGTAGAGTATAATAATAACCCTTAAAGTTACTAAATTAGATATAGCCAATAGAGCATGCAAGGACATTATTGAACCAAAATACAATCCATGAAGAGTAACAGACATGAATATATTCAAGCACTTAGTAACTAAGTAAACACTTTGACCACAAACATTTCCTTTGCTCTTTTTACAAAAGCTAAAAGTGGGTGCTTAATCTGTGTCTTTTAATAATGCACACATTTTAGTTTTTCGTGAAATCTTGTTTATTATTACCAAAGCATGGGATAAACGATCAATACATTACATTGAACCTTTCCCTCATATAGACGCTTTTTTTACTCTTTTTGTCACCATGTTTTCAACTCTGTTCAATTATTGTTCTTTCATTTAAAGGGAGTTTCTGTGCTTTTGACTAGACATTTTCAATGTCGTCTGCTGCAGATTTGTTGTATGTAGGAAAGGATTAAATTAGATGGAATGAATAAATGTCCTGCTGTGTTGTCCTATGACATGTTGATCTTGTTCAACAATCTTTCATTGACTGCTGCTTATTAATTGTCAAAAGTTATCTGGCAATTTTAAGGATTTTAACCCTTTCCCACATACAACAACTCTGCAGCAGACGACTTTGAAAACAACCCAAAATATTTTGGAAACTCCCTTAAAATGAGAGTACAAAAGTTGAATAGAGTTGAAATCATGGTGACAAAAAGAGAAATTGCTCATGTTGAGCAATTTCTTCTTTTTTCGCCATGATTTTATAAAGCTAGCTGTCTGCTGCAGAGGCATCAGACCTTATGAGGGAAAGAGTTATCGAAGAGAGCTGAAATCAAAGTGCTTTTTCCACTGTGAATATTTTCAAATGTCTTAATTGTGCTGCAAAGGCATCAGAAAGTGTGTCTGTATGTGGGAAAGGGTGACAAGAAAATAGAACTTTTCATGTGAGCTAAGGATGAGGTTAAGCATTTGATTGGGATTAAATTGTTCACATGTAAGATTTAATGTAATTTAACCTGGTCTGTTTGTATTTAAACAGTTAAACTTGGGAAGACTAAACTGTTAAATTTATTTTGATTATAATCAAATGTGGAGTATTAAAAGGAGGTTTTATATGAACAGATATGTTGTGTAAGAATTTTATTATCATAAATTATACACTTGCCTGATACATTTTAAATGCCTTTGCAGCAGACAACTTTTGAAAAACATTGTTGAAAAAGAAGAAATTGCTCAAAATGAACTGTTTCTATAATACTTTTCTCTCTATCCTATGAACTCTGTATGAAAATCATTCATCCACTTTTCTAGAGTATCCAGTTTTGTTTGACCTTTCCTGAAAGATAGAGAGACACTAATGGATTATAGCTCTCCTTCTTCTATCTGTCTGTTCATCTGTCTGCCCTTCCCATTCTGACCTCATTATAATAACATTTATGGTTGGATACTGGAAGTGGACACAACATGTGTGTTCCTTTAACTATTTGATGGCTCTGAATATTTACATGTAAACAGGCTGCATAATCATACATTTATTCTTTGGACATTTCTGATGATTCATTCTTTAAATTTTCTTTTGAATTTGATTTATAAAAAAATAGGTTATTTATGGATGATATATACCCTTCATATTATATTCCTTTAGATATAAAACCACATATATCCAGATCAATGTGCACATCTGTGTAGTTTGATCATGCACTACACTAATTGCCAATGAGTCACAGAAGGATTAATCCTTTCCCCCAAACAACAAATCTGCAGCAGATGACATTAAAAACATAATTTATTGGCAAAAAACAGTAAATGTCTCGGTAAATGAAAGTATAATTATTGAATAGAGAAAAAAACACTTTGGCAAAAAGAGAAATTGCAACAACGTTTCAAAAGGCGTCTGCTGCGGATGTGTCAAAATGTGTCTACAGGTACCCCACAGAAAATTTGACTGGAAATCCCACTGGGATGAGGGTGGGATCCCAGTGGGATTCCAATTGGGATCCCACCGGTCCCACTGGGAAAATTGGTCGGGATCCCACCTTTATCCCAGTGGGATCCCACCCTCATCCCAGTGGGATCCCACCCTTATCCCAGTGGGATCCCACCCTTATCCCAGTGGGATCCCGACCAATTTTCCCAGTGGGATACCACCCTTATCCCAGTGGGATCCCACCCTATCCCAGTGGGATCCCACCATCATCCCAGTGGGATCCCACCCTTATCCCAGTGGGATCCCGACCAATTTTCCCAGTGGGATCCCACCCTATCCCAGTGGGATCCCGACCAATTTTCCCAGTTGGTCCCACCTTTATCCCAGTGGGATCTCATCATTATCCCAGTGGGATCCCACCCTCATCCCAGTGGGATCCCACCCTCATCCCAGTGGGATTCAAACAAATCTTTCCAGTGGGTCCCACCCGCATCCCATAGTTTTGTTGAGATTTCAATGAGATTTCAGTCAGAGAAAGGTGCAAAGTAACATTGAAATTTGAGTAAAATGTGTTCAAGAACATCTAAAATCAGTGTTGTGACCTCTGTGAATGTTCAAAAGATATATACATAAAAATTTAGAATTGAAAGGAAAACATAATTACAAACTGATTGTAGAAAAATGTGAACAGACAGATAGATGACGACAAGTGATCACAATAGCTCACCCGTCACTTTGTGCTCAGGTGTAGTTAGAAGTCATGCAGTTTAAATCAACTATAAATTATGAGCTCAAATATCTAACAAAGTTTTATTTTATTTAATTAATCTTTTAATTGTATTTATTATCTCGGATGCCCCTATTTTGTTGTTGAGCTTGGGAACCACTGTTTCCATCCAGATCCTGGTCTTCTCCTCCTCTGTGGCCGTCAAATGAAAGTTGTTGAACAGTTCACCTAAAACAAATGACAATATGTTGTAAATTTCATGTGACAACAAGAAATAATTATACTGCATGTACAACCATAAAAATCAGTACCCTAGCTCATTCTAACCATGAGATAAAAAATCTGCCATTAATGATTTACATGATACTTAATTTATTTGTGTTATCATTGAGCCATTAATGCAAGGCAAATGAAATACAGTACTTTAAAGTAAATGAATGAATGAATGTATATTGTTTTATGGCGCATCGACAGCTAAGGTCATTTAGCGCGCAATTAATTACTTTAAAGTAAAACAGTACTGTGAAATACAAGTAAAAACATGATTTCTTTAATATAATAAATAAACAAACAAGAAATATCACTGAAGATGATAAATACCCCCTAAACAGCACCTTGACCTACACCATAACTTAATAAGTAAAAGGGCCATAACTCTGTAAAATAACATGCAATCGCAACCCCTTTAGGATATGCACATCTCCTCATGTAAAATTCTATTGAATTCCACCCAGTGGTTGTAAGAAATAGGCCCGACAAAATATGGCTTCTGGCCAACCGACAGCCCGACACAGTGACTCCTATATACCCCTTCATTTAATAATACTTTTTCCTAAATATTTACTGGTTTAGGTCGATTTTGCGTCTTTGCTTATTTTGATGCGTCACATATAATTATATCTGCAAGATGAATGAAAACATCTGCAATACTAAATGATGTTTTTTACTTTAACGATTACCTTACAGACATTTCTATGATGTCCTGACATTGTCTCAATATGAGCTGTTCCACCAGAAAACCAGCATCATCGACTCTGCGTAATGTATGGATCCAGGTCAGCCTGCGCAGTCCAAGGCAGGATAATCCTGACCGACACATTTCGTCTTAGATTGATAGAGGTATATAGAGTAATGATTCATGAAACATAAAATCCACAGGAGGTGGAAAGTGTCTGTCCAAGTTAGCCTGCGTGACATGCTAAGGATGATCCGGATCGTCACTTTACGCAGAGTCTACAATGTTGGTTTTCTCGCTGGACAGTTCATATGTGGAAAGGAACTGACAACTGTCAGAAGAAGTATAAAGCGATTGTTAGGATTTCTTTAACAAAACATTATTGAAAAGACTCAGGCCTCGAATTCAGCAACCATTTTTGAGAATATTCTAAAGACTCCAACAAAAAAACACTTCAAATTTCATAGACATTCATATAAGGTAAATATCTAAGTAATTATATAAAGTACCGTAAGTTTGCAAACTTATCTCTTAATACTTTTCTAAATATTCATGGTTGAATATTGCACTCTTTCAAATAATAGGTTTAATTTTCATTAATTTGACAGGACTGTATGAAAATTTACATTTGAGGACTTAATCCTCAAGTCAGGTATATAAATATAAAATATTCACCTTTGTTGTCAATAGTTTATCTGGAACACCGGGAGCAGGTTACTGTGGTAGTGTCCTTGAAACTTTCGTCAGTTTTCCCAAGCTAGAATGTTTTCCTAATTCTGCCCGCTTCCTCTGAAAAGTATTCATTCAAGTATTAATTCAAATTAATTTGAACAGCTGGTTTAGGCAAATATAATTTGTAAATGTGGGAATGTGTCTTGAATTTGTGCATTCTGCTCCAGTAAAAATTTATGGTTCAAACAAATCAGATCCAAGCCCCAGTAGCTCAGTGAGTCGCTAGCGACGCGGGCTGTCAATCCAAGGGTTGTGAGTTTGAATCCAAGCTCGGCCAACATTCTTTCCGACGATTGAAAAGTCATTGTGACCTGCATAATTCGTCTTTCACCAATGGGCTGTTTAACAATCTATGTGGAAAAGCAACCAGTTGCTTAGAAACTATGTTGAAAACAGCGTTAAACCCCAATCAATCAAACAAAAGTTAATGTCATATTGCAATCAATACAAAAGTCCCCTACCTCTAAGTGTGACCTTGACCTTTGTGGTACAGGCCTGTGTCTTGGGTGCCACCTCATCATGGTGAACATGTGTGCCCAGTAACTTAGAAATCCTATGATGCATGGTTTAGATATGAGCCGAACAAGGTAGTCCTATCGAACTGTACTCATTTTGACCTTTGACCTCTAAGTGTGACCTGCACATTTGAGGTACAGGCCTGGGTCTTGTGCACGCCAGGCCACCTCAGCATGGTTAACGGGTGTGCCAAGTTTCTTTGAAATCCTATGATGGATAGTTAAGATGCGGGCCGGACAAAGTTAGGTGGGACTGACGGACAGAATCGACCAAACCTATAGTCCCCATCCGGTCACTGAACGGTAAGGGACTAATAAAAAAATAGTTTTCTCCTGCATCAATGTTTAGGTGGGTGCTGTACGCAGGTTAACATATTCCAATTATATGATCAGTGTTTTGTGGGTTTTTTAACCCAAATTTGGGCCGACATTCACAATAAAAAGACACAAAAGTAGGTCTAAATTTCACAAAATTTGCCTTTTATCACATTTATCATGTCACTATTTTCACAATGGAAAGGGCCCTGGTCACAAAACAGCGAGAAAAAACACTGATGATCAAATAAATGTTTTAAAATATTTCTGTAATATTAATCTTTTGGGACAGAGGGGGAATTTTGAGATCTTCGTCACAGCTTTTTGATTGCAATAAAAATGAAATAATGCAAGATAAAGGAAAAGTATTTACTTACGAACATTCTAGAACACTTTATCCCTCAACCAAACAAAAATAAATGCAAGCATCGGCGATAAATTGCATATACAATCCGTGAATCAGCATCCGTGTTGAAAATGGTCGCCATCATGGTTTGAACAGACGCTCGATCTTTTATTTATGACGTCATGCCACGCGCCAATGACGTACCACATTTTAAACATAAATAATTCATGTTAAAAAAATAAAGACGGTCGATGGGATGCAATGAATTGGTAGACGCATTTTTTATGTATCTAAAGCAGACAAAAAGTGTCTTCCTTTCTCACAATATTTTAAAATTAAAAGTTTGTTAGCTGAAAGTATCTCCTGCGTCAAATCCCAGAATGGCTTATTAGAAACCCAGCAACAATGTTTAGGTGGGTGCTGTTTTCCAATGATCAGTGTTTTGTGTTTTTTTCAACCTAAAGAATTTATAAAAAGATCTGGACAAATGTGCGCAGAGGCATGTATTTAAGCAATTTGGAAATCCAGTTGATGACATGTCATACATTAATTAATTTGAACTGACCCGAATATAAATGCTTTGAAAAATCCATTTTACTTATGCAAGTGTCGCTGTCTAAATCACGTGACCTAACATATTCACAGCCCTTTGTTTTAATTTCCCCGGATATTGAGCCACGTCATATGAAAACCCACATTATTTATCAATGAGCTACGATCACATTTCATACTTCTATGTCAGCTTTTCACTGAGTCATTGTTATTCCCCTGTGGAGTTAAAGATGTTTTTTGTGACAATATGAATGGCGAAAACGAAAGATCCTGACCAGACTATATATATAAATATATATATGAATATCAACTGGTTGCAGAGACCCAAAATGTCATTTTTGTCATTTGTGTATGACGTGGCTCATTTGTGAAGGAAAGAAGTAGGTCAGAGCTGCAGAGTTTTTTCCTGGGTAAATAAGTTGACCCTTACCTATTTGTAGACGCATTTCTATGCATCTGCAGCTAACACATTTCAATAACATTGTGACAAAAGGAGAAATTGCTACTTTAACTATGATTTTTTCAACTCTATTATTCATTCCACCCAGGGACAATACATAATATACTGTTCAACTTATGTTTGAAGAGATAATCAACAATTTGCCTATAAGTTTAAAGATCGTTTGCTGAAGATTTGTTTGTAAAAAGGATTAAGGCAAGCATTTTTTTTTAGTGTGATTTTTTTCTTCAAATTAAGTGCAGATTATGATTCCTGATTTCATGTGATCTAATTTGAATACCTAAATGTCCATATTAAAATTGCAGACAATTGAAAAAAAAAAAAAAAATAATTTTTTCTTTCAATAAATCAACAACAACAAATAATTTAAGTTCATTAATAACTGTTTTATCAAAGTAGACAAAGTATAAGTCTTAGAAGTATAATTGAAGTACCATGCATGCAATGTCAATTTTCTAGTGAAAATTTAATGGGATCCCACTGGGAAATCTACTCAATCTCAGTGGGATTGATATGTCATTTTCACCGGGATCCCAGTCACTGGGATCCCGGTCACCAGTATCCCACTGGGATTAATTTCTATCCCACTGAAATGATGACATCCCGCTGGGATATGATCATCCCATTGGGATCCCACTGGGATCCCGGTGGGATCCCAGTTTGATTTTCTGTAGGGTAGAAAAGGGTTAATAAAAAATGTCCTTCTGGGTCACATTGTGTGAATTAGAAGGCATCTCGCTGGTTCGATCCCTAGTCATGTCATACCAAAGACTTTTAAAATGGTAGTTAATGGCTGTCCTCCTTTGCACTCAGGGCGCAGGATTAGCATTACGACTGACTGGCTGGTGTCAGGATAAATGGACCTGTTGTACTGGTTACTTAATTACCCAGGAAACACCGTGATATAACTGTACAATTGTTGAATGCAGCATTCAAAGCACCAAACAATCAATGAATTGTTGTGGGCAAAAAACATGAACAATTTTCAATTAAGAAGGGTTTTATCATTAATCGAGTTGAAGACAATGTGGCAAAAGGAGAAACTGCTCATTATCAACATTTTCCAAAAGTGATCTGCTGCATGGGTGTAAGAAAGCGTCTGTATGTGAGAAGGGGTTAATCGTTTTGATACAAGCTTAGTCTTTGTCCTTTAAGTTCTAAATGTCTGTCTAATTCTCTTAGCTTCCATGTATTTAACCTCACAAGACTCCTTAGGTCGTGAACTTTGTGCACAGGATTATAATATTAACACTTTCCCACTTACAGACACATTTTGACACATCTGCAGCAGACAGCTTTTGAAAACAATGTGGTAAAAGGAGAAATTGTTCCTTATGAGCAATTTTTCCTGCACCAGAACGTTAAATGTGGAAAGTGGTCAATCAGATCCTGATAAAGAAATTTCATTGATTTTAAGAGATAATGCTTTTGTCACTGTAAAGAAATAAAACAAAAAAAACACCAGTAAACATTTCCCTTTCTCAAGTTAAAAGCAGTTAGAACGGATTCAATTCACATTAAGCATCAAAACAAATGAGGATTTGTCTTATTGTTTATCCGGAATGAGCTCCAGGAACAAATTATCTAGGTAATTAGATTGCCACAAATGTTCCTTGGGTGACCCTCTACGAAGAATGTTGAAATTATTAGGATCCATTGATAAATATGACCACAAGGGGGCAATGCTTGTTTGTATATATCTATAGTGAAACTTTAAAAATATTCTTGTAAAAACACATAGGGATGATTTTATAATAATTGGGCACAAATATTCCTTGGGTGACCCAGGGTCTACCAAGATTGTTGAAATTATTATACAATCCATTGATAAAAATCACCACTAGGGGGCATTGCTTGTTTTCCTGGTCTTGTATGCATATCGTAAGAACATTGAAAACTGTGATTTCTATTAAATCAGGTGATGATCGAGCTATTTAGGACCATCATGGTCCTCTTGTTATGAACATCTATAGATGGAAAGAAAAGAAAAAAATGACAATGAACATGCATTATTCCATGATCCGATATTGGTCAATAAAGTACATGAGTCGATCATTATAAACATTTGATAATTTTTTCCCTGATTATTGTTATATATATAATATACCCTAGCATATGATTTACCAAATTATTCTTCAACAAGTCTGTGACTTAAGCTAGATGTTGTTGCATCTGCAATGGCATTACCAAAATGTTTAGAAATCGTCTGTGGCCAAACAGTAAGATGAGGGATTTGGGACACCTAGTCCCATGGCGATCATAGGCGGAATGCCCTTAACCATTTCTCAAATATAGACGCTTTCTGATGCCTCTGCAGCAGACGGCATTTTAAAAACTTAGTGAAAAAAGCAGAAATTGCTCAAAACGAGCAATTTCTTATTTTGCCACAATGTTTTGCACTATTAGTCATAGCTAGGTTATCCATTCAATTATAGAGATTTTCTTTTTTTTTGACAAAATATGTTCAAAGTCGTCTGCTGCAGAATTGTCATATGTGGGAAAGGGTTAATTGAACAACAAACCTGAGAGGCAATCATTCTTGATTCAGATCAACTTGTACTTCAACAAGTTCGGAAATTAGTATTTGTCATCAAAACCCAATGTTGAGATTACTGTTACTTATAATACAGACCTTTCTCTCTGGCATAATACCCACAATATCCTGGTTTAGGTAAAAAGTTTCAATAGAGATAATATATAGAGTTTGGCATTTTACTCCTTAGTATTTTGATTTGCATCATGAAAAGATATCTTGATTTACACGATCTCAAATTGACCCTATTTATTTAAATATTCCATACAATAAGAACACTTGGCAATAACAGTTAAATACTGCTTCTCTATCTTGTGTATTTATATCAGTAATCTCCTTTATGCATACCTAACAATTTTGTAGGCAACAATTTGATTTGCTTGTGCAAAGGTCAATCTGAGATGACCTGTAATATATAGGCAGTCATCAGATATATAATTATGAGTGTTTACTATTATATACAAGAGAAAGTTGATGCAAGGCATCAATGTCGCCGGAAAAGACTGCATTGCTTTATTTATGTATTCTTGACTTTCCTTGGTCTATTCAAACATTAGGAACGTTGACTAACTAACTATTTGGTTTTATTTACCATTTGCTTATAAAGTTTTTATTCATATCTATACATTAGGGTATCTATAACAAATTAACGAAATGTGTACACATTTATCTGGCTTTAATTTAATTTTGCTGTTGTTACTTATTTAAATAATAGTATTCATTCATATAATTTCAATGTTTGTCAATATTATTCGAATCACAAGGTAAATATCCTGGTATTGCTTTAAAGGGAGGTAATTTGAAGAAAACAAAAGTCTTCAAAAGGAGAAATATATCAGCATTACCGTCTACAGTTTAAATTGTTCTATTGTTTGTGGATTTAAAAATGTTCTTTTTTTCTTATTTCTACATGTACAACGAAATATTGCGGCTTCTCTTTGACGCTTTGCGTCAAACATTCGTCTTGTACTTGTCTAAAATAAAATAATATCACTCGCTTTTTCATATCGAAATGCGCATGCGCGAAAATCGATGTTAAAGGTCACGAAACTACACAACAGAATAGGGTCTATATTTAGCTTAGAAACAGTTCCTACTTTAGATATTCATGGATTAACATTATTAAATGAATTCTACACAAATCAAGACATCTCTTTGAACATGAAAACAACATTTAGTAAGTTAAAATTGCTATTAAAAGGAGAATCCGAAATTGACCTCAATGATGACACATAAGAGTCTGCATTAGGGGGTGTTGGTTCACGTCTTGAAGGGACCACTTTTGTCTTCGTAAATAAGACAAAAAACTTAAATGCGAGTGAAATAAAAAAAACTGCAAACATTAAAAAATCGGAATATTTATTTCATTTTAAATGTGTCATTTATTAGTGTTCGTAAACAACCACAATTGTAATATGTTCAAATCATCTAGATTTGTTTCTTTCTAATAATAAGCCGCCCTCCCATGTGATTTCCGAAAAGCTATTAAAAATAGAAGTCGCGGGCTTCTGCCCGGCGACTAATAATTATGAGTGTATACTATTATATATAATTAGGAGTGTTTACTATATTATATATAATTATGAGTGTTTACTATATTATATATATAATTATGAGTGTTTACTATTATATATAATTATGATCTCGACTCTTTACTATATTATATATAATTATGAGTGTTTACTATTCCCTAAAAGTTTAGGTCTGGTTTTAATGAAAAATTGTGTCTAATATACACTTGTTTAAAATTCCCCAAACTTGGTTCCTGGCCCACAACTAAGCTCATATGAGGCTGTCCACAGGAAAAGGTACAAGTTTGCTTTTGTGAACAGTGTAGTTCCAGATCAAACAGTGTATCTGCAATTTTGCACAGTCTGATCAAGATATGTTCACACAGTATTGACATGAGCTTGTTAGAAGCTTCTGTATGTTTATATTGAAATACGACTGATCAGATGTACAGGCTAATCTGAACCTACACTGTTCACATATGCCAACTTGTGCCTTTTCTCATGGCCAGGGCTCAATGTACAGGCTGATCTGAATCTACACTGTTCACAAATGTATGCCAACTTTAATGTACCTTTTCCCACTGCCACTGGGTGCATTGCACATGTTGATCTGAACCTACACTGTTCACAAAATGTAATACTAATTTGGTTCCTTCTATAAATCCTAAATTTCAGTATGTACATATGCTTTTCTTGATTTGTGTGGTTTGAATATTATAAGATTCCTCTAGCCTGTGTGTCTTTTGCTGTGTCTTTTCACATAGATCTGACTTTCAGCTGTATGTTTTTTTGCATGTGATACATTATGTATTTGGTTATGTTTCCTGAGTGCATGGTTCAAATTGTGTCTGCGTAGATTTGTTCTTGTTTTAATAATAATTTTGCATATTGGTCACATCTGAATAAATTTAGTTCCATTATTTTCCTATTGTATTAGTCGAATCCTTTTCGTTATTTGGTTTTTGATGTGCTATAATAGAATATCCAACTTTCTTCTGTTCTGAGTCGCATGTTAAGATTCTTTGGTGTTGTTTGTATTATTGTGACGTCATCGCAATATCAATAAACTTGTGATTTACCTGCATGAAATGTTGTGAAATTAGTTTGTATTCACTTTTGGCATGAATATCTGTGAATTATGTCCACGTAACTGATCTGCAATGCTATTTCCTGTTTGTCCTACATATGGTCATGCACTTTCAATTGTAATAGAGCAGAATCTTATAATGTATTAACGGGCTATGACCCTCAATATTGGAAAATAGTCCTATAGACATTATGCAACCAGTGAAGATCTGGATCAAACTGTGCGTCGGTCCAGTCTGATAAAAAACTACTTGTTTGGTGATTGGGTCAACTTAATTGGTCCTCAACTTGGGCTGATCTGGATCTATCCTATTGCAAAGACCTATTTGCCTGTTTTGAGACTCATAATATATTATAGTGTTTACTTTCGTATTAAAGATAGGTAAATGATCCTCTACAAAAATAGCAAAATTTGCCAAAAACATATACCCTCCAGGGGCTGTGATATTTCCAGTGCCAAAGAAAAATCTCTAAATATAATTATGTGACCTATATTTGAACAGTTTGTGATCAGGTAACATATTAGGTTTGTTAGAAAAAAATATATATACATTTTTTGAGATATAGATCTATATTTTAAAGCCTGGAAGGTTGAAGTATAATTTTGATGCAGACGTTGTATAAAAATTAATCACAAACAGAGAAATCCTCATTTAATCCCTTTCAAAAATTGTTTGTTGCAATAAGGCATCTAAATTGTTTATATGAGGCAAAGGGTTAAATAAGGATCTTAAATTTCTTGCAACAATTCAGTTAAAGAAATAGGTTAAATAAAAAGACAGCCAATTGTCATTTGATATATATTTAACTTGATTTGTGGACGTTAATTGTCGTCAACAACGTCAACAATTTGATACTTTGAATGAATTTCTTATAGATAACCCTTTTCCACAAACAAGACATCAACAGTTTAGTTTTTTTTGGAAACATCAAGGCAAAATTATGGAAAATCTCTATCCATTCAAATACAACAATTATTGAATTAATTTTGAATATGTTGTAACAAAAAGAGAAACTGCTCATTAGGTGGAATTTCTACTTTTGAAAGTATTGTTTTCAATTGTCACTCAGATGCAGATGTATCAACATACATGTGCATTTTCTCCTGTTATTAAAGCAGACACCCATACACGTTACCCATACACGTTTTCCTATGTTTGAAAGGGTGAATACCCCTTACTATTCAATAAAGACATTTGGATTTCCGATTGAATGGTCGTCACTTTGTTCAATAGTTATGATACCTGAACTGATATGTTTTTGAATAGTGATCTGGGACTTTAACCCTTTCCCACATAAAATAATTCTGCAGCAGATGACTTAAGAACATCAGGACATAAAATCTGGTAAACCTGTATTTGTAACCCTTTCCCTCATACAACAATTCTGCAGCAGACGACTGAACATATTATGACTGAAAGTGGAAAACATTGTGGCAAAAGGAGAAATTGCTCGTTTTGAGCAACTTCTTCTTTTGTCCCGTCACTATGTTTTCAAAAAGCTGTCTGCTGCAGAGGCATCAGTACGGGTCTATATTAGGGAAAGGGATAAATGAAAGCAATTTCTCCATTTGTCACAATCTTTCCAAAAGTCTTCTACTTGAGGTGTGAAAGGGTTAACAATTTGAAATTTGACCCATTAGCAAAGAGTAAAAGGTTTAACCCTTTCCCTCATACAACAATTCTGCAGCAGACGACTTTGAACATATTTTGTCAAAAAATGGAAAATCTCTATAATTGAATGGATAACCTATGACTAAAAGTGAAAAACATTGTGGCAAAAGGAGAAATTGCTCGTTTTGAGCAATTTATTCTTTTGTCACTATGTTTTCAAAAAGCTGTCTCACGTGGCTGCAGAGGCGTCAGAAAGCGTCCATATGAGGGAAAGGGTTAAAATCCTTGTTCGAAAAGGAGGCATAATACCTCAAATTGAGCTTTATCTCCTTTTCACTTCTTAGCAACTTTTAACTTCGAGTAAAAATAGAGTTTAATTTATCCAGATATTATAGTAATTTACATTAATTTTCTCAGAAATTGTTCAAAGCAGATAAACTAAACATATATTTAAACAGGTAAATCGTTAGAAAACATGCCTATTAATAAATCTCACCGACCTTGATATGAAACAATTATAGAGTCAAATTTGAAATATGCTCTGCGAAAATCATCCAAAGAGTGGTTTTTTACCAGTGATGATCAAGATCAACCTGTGAATCTGGACAGTATGATCTTGCTCTGCACCATTGATAATTAGTCACAGAAGGTTTCCTGAAACTTGTGGCACTTTTTATCCCTGGATTATATCGAATGAATATGCTGTCAACCCTTTTATTATACAACATGTAACCGAGCCACAGAAGCTCAGACTGTTACAATGTGGGCTGTCAATCCAGTGGTTGTAAGTTTGAATCCAAACGTTTGTCTGTCTACCGTCTTTCACCAATTTTCTAACAGTATGTGGAAAAGCAGCATGCTGCTTGGAAAGTATGTTTTGTGGAGTACTCAGGTGTGAGAAAGCTAGGAAACACATGAATAGGTGAACTTGCCACCGTGACATGACTTAAAAATTGTTGAAAAGGGTGTTAAGCCCCAATCAATCAATCATATACAACAACTCTTCTGCAGATGAAACATCTTGGCAAAAGGGAAAAGGGTGGGGTCACTATAAATACAAGTATTATTGTGTCCCCTGTCTGTGAGACAGGGAGATATATAGGGATCTGATCGCCGTCGTCTGTCTGTCCGACTGGCCATCACACTTGGCATCAATCATCAGGAGAATGAAACAATACAGAGAACATAACCTCCTACTTGCTTATTTTTGGAGGTATCTCCCTTTTTTCAATTGTTTAGTTTGGCCATTAAGTTAGTTGCTGTTTGGCAGATTCACTTTAAGATTTCAACACTAATAGTCTAACACCCTGTATTCAGGAGAATGGAACAATAAAAGGTACCTAACTGTAGCCTGTTAGTGGAGTTATCTCACTTGTTCATTATTTTGTTCTCAATTAATTATGTCTCCTCCATTACATGGGGGTGACATATTGGTTTTTGCCCGTTCCGTCCTTCCGTCCGTCCGTCCTTCCGTCTGTCACACTTGTTTCCGCTCAATAACTGAAGAACGCTTGGTCGTAGGAACTTCATACTTGGTATGCAGGTTGGTCATGACCAGTGGCTGACCCCTATTGATTTTGATAACAGAAGGTCAAAGGTCAAGGTCATGGTGACCTTGTGAGGTAAAAAATGGTTTCCGCTCAATAACTGAAGAACGCTTTGGCTGAGGAACTCCATACCTGGTATGCCGGTTGGCCATGCCTAGTAGAAGACCCCTATTGATTTTGAGGTCAGTACGTCTAAAGTCAAGGTCACAGTGACCATGAGCTTGAAAGGTCACAGTGACAATGAGCTGATAAATAGTTTTTGCTTGGGCCCAGGAACTTCATACTTGATGTGCAGGTTGGTCACCACCAGCAAATGACCCCTATTCAATTTAAGGTCACTACGTTAAAGGTCAAGGTCACAGTGGTCAAGGTCACATCCGTCACACTTGTTTCCGCTCAATAACTGAAGAACGCTTGGGCATAGGATCTTCATACTTGGTATGCAGGTTGGTCATGACCAGTAGATGACTCCTATTGATTTTGATGTCAGAAGGTCAAAGGTCAAGGTGATGGTGACCTTGTGAGGTAAAAAATGGTTTCCGCTCAATAACTGAAGAACGCTTGGGCCGAGGAACTCCATACTTGGTATGCAGGTTGGCCATGCCCAGTAGAAGACCCTATTAATTTTGAGGTCAAAGTCAAGGTCACAGTGACCTTGAGCTGAAAGGTCACAGTGACAATGAGCTGAAACATTGTTTTTGCTTAATAACTGTAGAATGCTTTGGCCATGGAAGTTAATACTTGGTGTGCAGGTTGGTCACCACCAGTAGATGACCCCGATTGATTTTGAGGTCACTAGCTTAAAGGTCAAGGTCATGGTAACCTTCAGCTGAAAAATGGTTTCCTCTCAATAACTAAAGAATGCTTATGTTGAGGAACTTCATACCTGGTGTGCAGGTTGGTCCTAACCAGTAAATGACCTTTATTGAATTTGTTTGATTTTGAGGTCACAAGGTCAAATGTCGAAGGTCACGGTAACCTTCAGCTGAAAAATGTGTTGTACTCAATAACGCTTATACCCAGGAACTTCATACTTGGTGTGCAGCTTGGTCCTAACCTGTAGATGACCCCTATTGATTTTGATGTCAGTAGGTCAAAGGTCAAGGTCGCAGTGACCTTTGGCTGAAAAATGGTTTCCGCTCAATAACTGAAGATTGCTTGGGCCCAGGAACTTCATACTTGGTGTGCAGGTTGGTCACCAGCAGCAAATGACCCCTATTGATTTTGAGGTCACTAGGTCAAAGACCAAGGTCATGGTAACCCTCAGCTGAAAAATGGTTTCCGCTCAATAACTGAGGATTGTCACTTGTTTCATCTCCAGTCCAAAACTAAAAAATTCATCTCCATCATTTCTTTTCCTCCCCTACGACCACACAAATGGGGAGACAAGCGCTTTTTCAAAAAAGCAATCTCTAGTTTCCAATGTATCAATATTAAACTTGTCTGTAGGTAGCTTGTGACCTGCAGATGTACAGTGCACAATATCCATAAATCTAGCATGCATATCTTTGAACTTATCTCCCTTTTTTATGCCCCCGGAATCACCGATTCGGTGGGCATCTAGTTTTTGGCCTGTCTGTCTGCACGTCTGCACGTCTGCACGTCTGTCTGCACGTCTGTCTGTCGAAAAAAACTTTAACCTTCATTACTACTTTTGAACCGTAACAGGTACGGCTACCATATTTCACATGTGTATTCCTTGTGACATGACCTTTCTGTCAGTACCAACATTTTTGACCATGCGACCTTGACCTTTGACCTAGATGTCTTTGTCTGTCGAAAAAAACTTTAACCTTGACCACTACTTTTGAACCATAACAGGTACAGCTACCATATTTCACATGTGTATTCCTTGTGACATGACCTTTCTGTCAGTACCAACATCTTTGACCTTGCGACCTTGACCTTTGACCTAGATGTCTTTGTCTGTCTGTCAAAAAAACCACGTCAACCTTGACCACTCCTTTTGAACCATAACAGGTACGGCTACCATATTTCACATGTGTATTCCTTGTGACATGACCTTTCTGTCAGTACCAACATTTTTGACCATGCGACCTTGACCTTTGACCTAGATGTCTTTGTCTGTCGAAAAAAACTTTAACCTTGACCACTTCTTTTGAACCATAACAGGTACAGCTACCATATTTCACATGTGTATTCCTTGTGACATGACCTTTCTGTCAGTACCAACATCTTTGACCTTGCGACCTTGACCTTTGACCTAGATGTCTTTGTCTGTCTGTCAAAAAAAAAACGTTAACCTTGACCACTACTTTTGAACCATATCAGGTACGGCTACCATATTTCACATGTGTATTCCTTGTGACATGACCTTTCTGTCAGTACCAACATTTTTGACCATGCGACCTTGACCTTTGACTTAGATGTCTTTGTCGAAAAAAACTTTAACCTTGACCACTACTTTTGAACCATAACAGGTACGGCTACCATATTTCACACGTGTATTCCTTGTGACATGACCTTTCTGTCCGTACCAACATCTTTGACCTTGCGACCTTGACCTTTGACCTAGATGTCTTTGTCTGTCTGTCAAAAAAAAAACGTCAACCTTGACCACTCCTTTTGAACCATAACAGGTACGGCTACCATATTTCACATGTGTATTCCTTGTGACATGACCTTTCTGTCAGTACCAACATTTTTGACCATGCGACCTTGACCTTTGACCTAGATGTCTTTGTCTGTCGAAAAAAACTTTAACCTTGACCACTACTTTTGAACCATAACAGGTACAGCTACCATATTTTACATGTGTATTCCTTGTGACATGACCTTTCTGTCAGTACCAAAATTGTTGACCTTGCGACCTTGTCCTTTGACCTAGATGTCTTTGTCTGTCTGTCGAAAAAATCTTTAACCTTGACCACTACTTTTGAACCATAACAGGTACGGCTACCATATTTCACATGTGTATTCCTTGTGGCATGACCTTTCTGTCAGTACCAACATCTTTAACCTTGCGACCTTGACCTTTGACCTAGATGTCTTTGTCTGTCTGTCAAAAAAAAACCGTTAACCTTGACCACTTCTTTTGAACCATAACAGGTACGGCTACCATATTTCACATGTGTATTCCTTGTGACATGACCTTTCTGTCAGTACCAACATTTTTGACCTTGCGACCTTGACCTTTGACCTACATGTTGCCATTCGGGGGCATCAGTGTTTCACAAACACATCTTGTTATTTGTTTAAGAAAGGCCATTTTTGGCCGGATTGTTCTAGCAATTCCGGTCTTTAGATTGGCAATGTCCGTCTGTCTGTCTGTCTGTCGGTCTGTCCGTCAACATTTTGGTTAAAGTTTCAGGTTGAGGCAAAATCTCAGCACTGGAAAGGGTTACAAACTTGAACAAATTCTATTGATTTCTATGGTTACGTTGACCTTGACCTTGGGTTGTCGATTTTCAAGGTCAAATTGCCGACAATCCAGCCTTACCGTCTTCAGCGGTTTCTTGTCTCAATAAATTTCCAATGATGTATCAAATTGAAACTTGGTTTAGAGATACCTTGTGACCTTCCACTTTTCTATTTCCTCAGTGTTTTCGTTAGTCATCTGCTGTAGATGCATTAAAATAAGTATACACTTAGTCATTTGTGTATTGTAGTGAAGAATAGAGCATTTTTGTTAACCCTTTCCCACATACAGACACTTTTGACGCCTCTGCAGCAGACGTACCACTTTTGAAAAAATTGTGAAAATAGAAGAAGTTGCTCAAAACAAGTAATTTCTCCATTTACCACACTATTTTCAACATTTTTCAGTTATTTTATCCTCATTTATAGATATTCTATGTTTTTGTTTAGAAAATCGTCTGCTGCAGATTTGTTGTATGTGGGAAAGGGTTAACAAAAAAATGAACTTAAATCTAATATGAATTGGTCGAAAGACCAAACCTTTCTCACCTTTTGATGCATTTTGGGGTTGTGAGTTCGAACCCCAGCTCGGCCAACATTATTTCCGACCAATGGGCTATTAGTTTATGTGGAAAAGCAGCCAGTTGCTTGAAAAGAGTGTTGTATGAAGTACTGGTGTGAGAAATTCAAGAAACACATGAGTAGGTGAACTGGCCGCCGTGATATGACTGAATTTCTTTTGAAAACGGCGTTAAACCCCAAACAATCAATCAATTTGTTTTGACATGTCTGCAGCAGACAGGTTTTGAAAATATTTTGGCCAAAAAAGAAATTGCTCATGGCTGTTTTCATGTCTTTTCAATAATTATACTTTCATTAATTTAAAATGTCCATATTTTCACCAAGATACTTCCAAAGTCGTCTGCAAACGCAATCAACTGATGTTTAATTACTGCAGTTATTGCTGTTCAAATTCCTGTCAGCCAATCAAAGTACTTTGCCTCTTGTAAAAGGCGACCATAATAAAATTGCATGCACATGAAAGCTTGTATCTGAAACAAGCATAAATGAATTTACTTAAACGGATATAAAATAGTTTGACAGAGATATGCTATCAAAGCATGGCAGGTATCCAGCAATATTGTATCAGGTTAAATTAAAAGTTAACCTTTTCCCACATTCAACAAATCTGCAGCAGATGACTTTGATAACATAGTGACAAAAACCTGAAAAATCTCCATAAAAGATAGCTTAATTGCTAAATAAAGTTGAAAACTTTGTGGCCAAAGGAGAAATTGCTCATCATGAGCAATTTCACCGATGACCACAATGTTTTCAAAAGTCGTCTGCTGCTATATATTGCGTCTGCAGGTGGGAAAGGATTAAAAAAGCAATATCACTTGACAAAATGGTTTAACCCTTTCCCACTTTCAGAAGCATTTTGACATATCTTCAGCAGACCACTTTTGAAAGGAAAAGAAGAATTTTGCTCTCCAAGAGCAATTATTTCTCCATTTGCAACTACAATGTTTTCATCTCTATTCAATTGTAAAAGGTTTATTCACAGAGGTTTTCCATATTTGTGCCAATTTGTCTATAAAGTCATCTGCTGCAGATTTGTTGTATGTGTAAAAGGGTAAAGTGTTTCTGCTTGGTTGATATTTTCTGTTATTGAAAGTTCACTATGGGACCTATTGAATGTGTAACTTTACAGATTGAAGGAATTTAATATCTGTATTGTACACAGGGGGTCGTAAGTCAATCGGCCTTATTTCAAAATGTTTTTTATAGAAAATTAATTAATTCTATGTCTTAACCCTTTACCTGATATGAAACTGTTTTAAAATCTAATAATCGCCAAAGGCCATTTGGAAATAAAAGTAGACAAATGTCAAAACTATGATGTAATGTAAACATTCTTAAAACCAATGAATTTCTCTCTTTTGTGTCACTTGCCCCACTTAGCATGCAAGCACTTCCATCATCTGACTAAAACGCTTTTCAATAATTTGTCATAACTTTGATTTAAGAGCTATCATGATCCCTCAACGTCCTTCATCCATTTAAATCTCCTTCTCTGAAACTATGGATCCCATTTAAAAGTAATTTCACAAGAATGTTCCCTTAACAGCTCTCTACTTAACTTGATAAAAACCATTCTGCTCCTCTGCACAAGATGGCCAATAGAGCTAAATATAGAAAAAAATATTTAAATGATATCTCCTCATAGACCACTGGCCAAATTTCTAAATATTGTCCCTAAGCTTATTATGTTCTATCAAATTCATTTAAACCATCCAACTTCTCTGCACAAGATGGCCTCCAGTCAGAAAAAATTCTTAAAAAGCATTTCCTCCATTACCAAAGGTTTGTCTGCCTCTGGAGCTGGAGGCGAGTATGCAATCCCGGGTCTCGTCATATCAAAGAGATTTATAATGAGTTATGTAACTTCTCTCTATGGCACTCTGGGTTGTGGCAATAGCATTACAATTGCTGCACGGGTATCAGGATTAATTATACCAGTAGGACTAGTTTATTATTAACCAAGGAAATGTCATGCTATAACTGAAAAAAATGTTGAAAGCAATGTAAATCCTGTATTAAACAAAACGGATGGCCACCAGTCCTAAGAAAAAACAAATATTTAGATATTTTTGTCTACTTTTAAACTACAACAATTTAGATCTCAGGTGAGCAATACATGATCATCATGAAACATGATTAGTAGATGATATCTTGTGACCTACAGTAGTCTTAAGTGCACAATAATTGTAACTCTATTGTGCCTATTTTAAGAGCTTATAATCTCTCCCTGTTTCAAGATTTCTAGTTTAGTTATTTTCTCAGTTTTTCAATGTATCAACAACAAACTTGGTATGTGTACACAATTAGCTTGGGATCTTTAGTAGTTATAACCACACACCATAGTTAAACATAACTTTCTCTTTCAAAACTGTTAAACAATTGAATTCTATTTTGGTTCCTGCGACATCAGAAAAAAGAGACAAATGCCTAAACAGTCTTGTCCAGAATAACTGGCCTGACTTGATGATTATTTGGCACACATGTTCCTTGGGTGACCCTCATTCAAGTTTGTTCAAATTATTACGATCTGTTAAAAAAAAAAGGACACCAGGGACGGGCTTGTTAGCGGTATATATACATACAGTAAGAAAATTAAAAATTATTTAATGTTTTACATAAAATATCTCACTAACTATTACCTATAATACATAAAGCTTTCTGATGCCTCTACAGCAGATGACCATTGAAAACAATGAGGCAATTGGAGAAATCGCTCGTAATGAGCAATTAATAATTTTTCTGCAATGTTTTCAATTCTATCCAAAAAAATTAAACTTTTATTTATACAGATATTCCACATTTTTGCCTAGATGTTTTCAAAGCCTACTTCAGATTTGTTCTATAAGGGAAAGGGTTGAAACTTTATGTGAAAAGAAGTAGCATTGAGCTAATTACTTGACATGATTTAAAATATCATATAAAATGCATCTCCTTTTTGCACATTGATTCCACATTTTAGGCGGCGTTATATTAACCCTTTCATACATGCAGATGCATTTTATCACATCTGCTGCAGACCACTTTTGAATACTCTGCGACATATTGGGTACCTGAATAACAAGAGAGTTACTTCTTTTGTCACAATATTTTCAAAACTATTAAAAATTTATCATATTTTCATATTTTAATAAAAATGTTTTCAAAATTGTCTGCTGCAGATTGGCTGTATATATAAGTTGTCAAATGTTTTTATATAGATCGTTTTTCTTGTCTCTATTACAGGAGCTGATTCTGATTCTTCCAGCGTTCATGCATGTACATCTGAATCCCCATCTGAGCCACACAAGTCTTCCACACTGCCACACTGTACCAGTACCACCAATAAGCCTTCGATAAATAATCACTCTGACTTGCCAAGACCGCAACCTGCCACAAAACCAGAACTTAAAAATGTCAATGAAACAAGCATTCTAAAACAGACTTTCTCAACAAGCATATTAAACGATAAAGAAAGTTGTCAAAAAAGATCAAGTGTTTCCTTTTCCAATTTCGAGGAAATACAAACAATAAGCAATACTCTATCAAACATGTCTGTTAAATCGAAAAATGGCTCAAGTAAAAGCAAGTCAAAAAGTTCATCTAAAACTGGTTCAAATGGTGCTAATAAACGTGAAAAAACTAAATCAGAACCACTTAAAAGTTGTATAAACAAAGCTGCTGAGGCAGCAGCCAGATTAAAAAGCGAGGAAAGTTTACGTTGGGAGTTCGCGTTGGAAGAGGAGGAACAGGAGAAGGAGAGGATTCATATATATAAAATTAATCGACGAAAAAGATATCTGGCTGCCGCTCAAGAAAAGGGGTTAGGATGGGTACAGAATTATGGGAATAATGGGATGCCGCTGTTAGAGGATCCGACACCAGATTTCAGTGATCAAGACATTACTCACACATCAGTGACTGATTTTACGCCAATCCGTAACATAATGGCTAGTCAAAGTACTGAACCTTTAGCGAGGGTTGGAGAGTTGACATGTTAGCTTGACGATCACATTTCTTCAATTTGTTAGAATCTTTTTATGTAGGAAATCATGCTTGGAGATCTTTTCTCCCTTAATTTTCAGTAAGAGAGGGAATACATATGTAGCATTAATGTGACGTTTATGTGTTATATTTATTTTATATCTTTCCATTTAAAGTTTGTCTGATGTTTTCATCTGTTTTGTACATTTTTCTTCCTGCATATTCAAGCAATGTCTTTTTTCTCCTTTTCCATGTTGAACAAAATGGCAGTAGACGACTTTGAAAGATCTAGCCTATGATGTGGAAATTCACTGTAAATGAACATATAATTGATTGATGAATAAAAATGAAAACATTGAGGCTAAAGGAGAAATATCTTATAAGCAGTTCAGAACAAACCGGCTTTGAGATAATGTGTTGCTTCCCTACATGTGAACCAGGAATAATGGTCAGTAAGTTAGTTTTGTCAGAGTTATTGTAATTGACTTATGTTGTTGTTGGCATAACCCAGGTGAGCGATCCAGGGCCAACTGTATGATCGCTTTTGTTTATGTATTTGATACAGATTCATTTTATGTTGGATTGGGTATATATAATCAGTTAAGCGATCCAGGACCATATGATCTTCTTGTTTGATCCTCGATGCAAGAAAGATACTTTATAACAATTGGGACCAGTGTTGTTCCAAGTCATTTTGCGCATAGGTGCTGTCTGATAGTTAAAAATCTGAACCTTTTGCAGACTTATTATTGGGCTACCGAAAATTTACCTAAGGTTAACACATTTGCTTTGTTTTTAACTCGACTATTAGGAGAATATGAAAGCTATTCTACTCACCCTGGTGTTGGAGTCTGTGTCCACGTCACACCTTGGTTAAGGTTTTGCATGTAAGTACATAAACACCATACCTCAGTAACTTCTAGATGTATTGCATTGAAACTTTCTACATTTGCTTCCCAACTATTACACCTATATATATATATATGTAAATAATCAATTTTGATAACTCTATTCTGCATTTAATGCAAGTTACGGCCCGTTTTAGCGCATTAGAGATGAAGTGCCCAAGGTAAATATTTGTGATCGCCTTTTGTCCATCATCCGTTGTCAACAGTTTGCTTGTTAACACTTCTGCTGCCACTATTATCAACTAATCTTCATGACACTTATTCGGTTTGCATATCTTGCTGATTTCTAGGCCAAGTTTGAATATGGGTAAAAAACTAGTTCACTAAGTCAAATTAAAGTGAAACCTTGTTAACAGTCTGGAAGCCACCTTTTTGTCTTGAGAATGATGAAACTTTGTCAGAATATTTGCATGCATAATATCTAGGCTAAGTTCGAATATGGGTCAGGTCCGGTCAAAAACTAGATATAACTAGGCCAAATGTAGAACAATATTGTTAACACTCTAGAGACCGCATTTTTGACTGGAGCAGCTTGAAACTCTGTCAGAAAGTTTGTCTTGATAATATCTAGGCCAGGTTCAAATATGGGTCATGTGGCATCAACAACTAGGGCACTCGGCCAAACTGAAGGAAAATCTTGTGAACACTCTGGAAGCTGTTAACACTTTAGAGACCGCATTTTTAGCTCGACTTTTGAAAAAAAGAGAGCTATTGTCATGACCCTGGTGTCGTCGGCGGCATGGTCGTCCGGTTAAGGTTTTTTGTTCAGCTCAGCTTTTTTTCTGTTTTCTATCAGTCGAGCGTCTGTGCCGTACGCGGTGCTCTTGTTTACTTAAGCAGCTTGAAACTTTGTTAGAATGTTTGTCTTGATGATATCTAGGCCAAGTTCGAACATTAGTCATGTTGAGTCAAATGATAGGTCACTAGGCAAAATTGAAGGAAAATCTTGTTAACACTCTGGAGGCTGCATATTTAACTTGAAAATATTGAAACTTCATTAGAATGTTTGTCTTGATAATATGTAATCCAAGGTTGAATAAGGGTCATTTGCTGTCAAAAACTAAGTCACAAGGTCAAATGGAAGGAAAATCTTCTTAACACTCTAGAGGCTGCATTTTTGTGCTTCAGCAGCGTGAAATTTTGTCAGAATGTTTGTCTTAATGATATCTTGGTCAAATTCGAATACGGGTCATATTGATTCTAAATCTAGGTCACTAGGCCAAATTGAAGCGAAATCTGATCAACACTCTGGAGACTGCATTCTTTATTTTAGCAGTTTGAGACTTTGTCATGTGTTTTGCATAATAAATCTCATTTCATAACTCAGGTGAGCGATCTAGGGCCATCATTGCCCTCTTGTTTTACTGGTTAACGTTTTGCGTGCAACTATAGTCAGAGTCCATACTTAAATAATTACTTGATGCATTGCATTGAAACTTTATAAAATCCTTCCCAACTATCACACCTATGTGAATTATCAAGTAAGATAACTCTATCCTGCATTGAATGCAAGTTATATATGACTCTTTTTTTACTTACTACATTAATAGTCCATATCTTAGTAACTACTTGAAGCATTTTATACCACCCTGCTTAAACATCATATCTATGTAAACAATCAAGTAGTATAACTGTAACCTGCATATAATGCAAATTATGGCCCTTTTTTTACTAAAAAATTCTGGTTAAAGTTGAGTGTGCATCTACATGGAGAGTCCATATCTTAGTAACTTATTGATGCATGGCCTTGAAACTTTAAACAACCCTTTCCAACCATCACACCTAATGTAATAATCAAGGTATATAACTCAATCCTGCATATAATATAAATTATGGACTCTTAATGTAGTTGCAAGCAAAACTTTAACCAGAATTTCTTAGTAAATAAAGGGCCATAATTTATATTATATGTAAGATTACTCTATCTTGCATATAATGCAAATTATCACCCTTTAAGAAATTATGATTAATGAATTGCACACAACTGCATTATAGTCCATATCTCAGTAGCTAATAAGCGGTGGAATAGTCGAGCACGCTGTCTTTTGGACAGCTTTTGTTAGCTAACCTATGCACGAAGTGCAAGGTGAGCTTTTGTGATCGCTTACCGTCCGTTGTCGTCGTCGTCGACAGTCTGTTCACATTTTCCTACAAACGACTTCTCCTCCTAAACCAATTAACCAAATTCAAAATAATTTTACAGGAATGTTCCTTAGGTGGATCTCTTTCAAACTTGTTCAAAGAATTCTATTCCATGCAGAACTTTGGTTGCCACGGCAACAAAAAAGGGGAAATTAACCAAAACTTAAAAAATCTTCTTGTCTGAAAGAAGCAGGCCCATGCCTTTGATATTTGGTATGTAGCATCATCTAGTGAACCTCTACCAAAATTGTTCAAATTATAGCCCTGGGGTAAAAAATTACCCCTCCCCGGGGGTCACTTGTTTTTCATAGACTCATATAGGGAAAAAACCTTAAAAAATCTTCTTGTCTAAGAGTAGAGGGCCCAGGCCTTTGACATTTGGTATGTAGCATCAACTAGTGGACCTCTACCAAGATTGTTCAAATTATAGCCCTGGGGTCAAAAATGAGCACTCCCCGGGGGGTCACTTATTTTACATAGACTCATATAGAGAAAAACTTAAAAAATCTTTTTGTCTAAAAGAAGAGGGCCCAGGCCTTTGATATTGGGTATGTAGCATGATTGTGGACCTCTACCAAGATTATTCAAATTATAGCCCTGGGTTCAAAAATGACCCCTCCCCTTGGGTCTATTGTTTTCCATAGACTCATATAGAGAAAAAACTTAAAAAATCTTTTTGTCTCAAAGTAAAAGGCCCAGGCCTTTGATATTTGGTATGTAGCATCATCTAGTGGACCTCTATCTAGATTGTTCAAATTATAGCCATAAGGGGTCAAAATTGACCCCTCCCCAGGGGTCACTTGTTTTACATAGACTCATATATGGAAAATACCTAAAAAGTCTTCTTGTCTAAAAGATATTTGGTATGCAGCATCATCTAGTGGACCTCTACCAAGCTTGTTCAAATTATAGCCCTGTGGTCAAAAATGACCCCTCTCTGGGGGTCACTTGTTTTACATAGACTCCCTTAGGGCAAGTTAACCCTGCTTGATTTGACCCTATTTTAGCTTCAAATGAAAAGTAATGTGACCGATCGCAGAAAATCTTGCAGCGAAAAAAGCTCCCTCTTTGGAACACCAATCATCCTACCAAAAATACCAAATCTCCCTATTTGGCTTCAGGAAAATATCACATATCTGGACTCATATACGGAAAAAACTTTAAAAATCTTCTTGTCTAAAAGTAGAAAGCCCGGGCCTTTGATATTTGGTATGTAGCATCATTGTGGACCTCTACCAAGATTGTTTAAATTATAGCCCTGGGGTCAAAAATGACCCCTCCCCGGGGGTCACTAAGTCTTGTTCTCCATAGACTCATAGAGAATTTTTTTTAAAAATCTTCTTGTCTATAAGAAGAAGGCCCAGGCCTTTGATATTTGGTATGTAGCATCATTGTGGACCTCTTCCAAGATTGTTCAAATTATAGCCCTGGGGTCAAAAATGACCCCTCTCCGGGGGTCACTTGTTTTACATAGACTCATATAAGGAAACAACTTAACAAAAATTCTTGTCTAAAAGTAGGAGGCCAAGGCCTTTGATATTTGGTATGTAGCATCATTGTGGACCTCTACCAAGATTGTTCAAATTATAGCCCTGGGGTAAAAAATGACCCCATCCGGTCACTTGTTTTATATAGACTCATAGAGATTTTTTTTAAAAATCTTCTTGTCTAAAAGAAGAAGGCCTTACCTTTGATATTTGGTATGTAGCATCATCTAGTGGACCTCTACCAAGATTGTTCAAATTATAGCCATGGGGTCAAAAATGACCCCAACCCGGGGATCCCTTGTTTGATATAGACTCATTTAGGGGAAAAACTTTAAAAATCTTCTTGTTTAAAAGTAGAGGGGCCTGGCCTTTGATATTTAGTATGTAGCATCATCTAGTGGACCTCTACCAAGATTGTTCAAATAATAGCCATGGGGTAAAAAATGACACCTCCCTGGAGGTCACTTGTTTTACATAGATAGGTAAAAAACTTTAAAAATCTTCTTGTCTAAAAGATATTTGGTATGTAGGATCATCTAGCGGACCTCTACCAAGATTGTTCAAATTATAGCCCTGGGGTCAAACATGACCCCTCCCCGGGGGTCACTTGTCATTGACTCATATAGGGGAAAGAACACTGAAAACTTTTTAAGTTTGATTAAATCAGGTGAGCGATATAGGACCATCATGGTCATCTTGTTATCCCCCGCCTATGAAATAGGGAGGGGGATATTGAAATGGCGCTGTCCGTCCGTCCGTCCGTTTTTTTTTTTATTATAAAGTCAATTTTCCTTGGAGTTATTGCCCTTGATTTTTTGAAAAACCTACGTTTTCAGCCATTTCTCAGTAACTAGCGGGTAGAATTTCATGAAACTTATATAATAAATATGAACCACTATACTGGGATGATGCCTGTTCATTTTTCATTTGGATTAGTCAATTTTTCTTAAGAGTTATTTCCCTTGATTTATTAAAAAATCATCGTTCGCAGCCGTTTCTCAGTAACTAGCGGCTAGAATTTGATGAAACTTGAATGTAATATTAACCAACTTCCTGCCATTATTCCCCTCCAACTCTTTTTTGGATTCCTTAATTTTTTTTAGAGTTACTGCCCCTGATTTATTAAAAAATCCACGCCTACAGTTATTTCTCAGTAACTAGCTGCTAGAATTTGATGAAACTTGAATGTGATATGAACCAACATCCTGCAATGAACTTCTGAATAAATATGGTATCATATCATTTACATTTATTATAACACTGTCTGATACATAATTATCCATGCATTTTAGCTCCACTTTAAGAAGAGTAAAGATATCTATTGTATTTGTGTCACTGTTGGTTTAAGAAGCAAAACCTAGTATTCACATTTTTCCTGTGTTATTTAAGAAATAACAAATGACACCCCTTTAGTTTTGTAATATTGATTATTAACCCTTTCACCGCATAAATACTCTGTTGAAAATAGTGCAGTTCCAGATAAGACGCCGCTTTTAAAGGTGGCGTCTTATCTTGGACTGAGCTATTTTGCAATAATTGATGTTCCCGAGTAAGCAGTTTCGGAAAATACAGTTTTATTTAATCGTCCCTCTGATTTATTTCGTTAAAATATTTTATGATAAAGTAATCCCAGTCGATATTTTATCATTTGGCGCGGAACGGGATAAACCAGTGTCATAACTTTATTCTTTCCTCTTGATCTTGTGCGAAGAAGTTGAAATTTAAAGGTCAATTGCACATTAAACATAAAGACCTTCATGCACAAACAAGCCATCAATTACAAACAAGCCATCGTTGGCGGGGGATATCTTTTCACTGAAAATGCTTGTTTAAAATGTTTTTTCTTCTTTTATAACGCTTGGATCTACAGGAATTAAAAATGGAAATGAAAGGTCAAATCTTCAAACACTCTCCTGCTCTGAAAGTGTGTGTCTGATATCAAGACAATTTGACAGAAATCATTCTTAGATGACACTCTACAAGTATTTTCAAATTCATATATATTGGTTAATAAGCATGGCTGTCATGCAGCATAAGAAAAGGGGTAAAAGAGACACAACTTTAATACTGTTCTGCTCTGAAGTACTTGTCTGATTTCAAGGATCATTAAGCAGCAATGTTCTTTATTTGACAATCGACTAAGATTGTTCAAGTCATATTGATTGGTTAAAAGTTAGTAGAACTGTTCTTCAGATGAATCTCTTAAAGCCATTTCTTTTTATCAAAAGGAGTAAAATGACAAAACTTTTAATATTCTTGCCTTTTTTTTTTTTAGCTCACCTGAACGGAATTGCTCAAGGTGAGTTAATGCGATCACATTTTATCTGTATTCCATCATCCAAAACTGCCTTGTTAACATTCTACATGCATTATTTTGCACCCAATCTTTATGAAAGTTTATCAGAACAAATATCTCGATCAAATCTTGGCTAAGTTCAAAACTGGGTCATGTGAAGTCAAAAACTAGATCACAAAGTCGATAGTAAAGGAAAATTAAGTTAACACTCTGGAGACCACATTTATAATTTGAGCATGTTGAAACTTTGTCAGGATAATTGTCTTGCTGATATTTAGGCTCAAATAAAGGTAATGTCTTGTCAAAAAATAGGTCACTGGGTCAAATTGAAAAAGAATCTTGTTAACACTCCAGAGGACCTATTTTTGCTTCAGCGGCTGGAAACGCTGTCAGAATGTTGGCCTTGATTATATAATACGGCCAAGTTCAAATATAGGTCATGCTGGATCAAAACACAAGGTCATTAGGTAAAATTGAAGGAAAATCCTGTTAATACTCTGAAAGCAACATTTGAAAACTTTGTCCAAATAATTGTCTTCATGAAATCCAGGATCAGTTCGAATATAGATCGAATATAGATCATGTCCGGTCAAAAAATAGGTCACAAGGCCAAATTTGAGAAAAATGTTGTTAACACCACTTGTTATACTTCAGCAGGTTGAGACCTTGTCAGAATGTTTGTCTTGATGATACCTAGGCCACATAAGAATATAGGTCATATCAGTTTATAAACTAGGCCACCAGTTCAAGCTGTATTTTGAACTTGAGCATGTTGAAACTTTGTCAGAAAGGGTGTTTTGGTGATATCTAGGCTATGTCTGAATATGGGTCATGTCCAGTAAAAAACAAGGTCACTAGACAAAATTGAAGGGAAATCTTGTTAACATTCTAGTTTTAGCTTACCTGACCATAATGTTGTGTAAGTACTGGTGTGGGAAAGCCAGGAAAACATGGGTAGGTGCACTGACCGCCGTGATATGACCAAAGCTGTTGAAAGCGGCGTTAAACTCCAAACAAACAAACAAATACCTGACCATAAACATAAACTGAGTTGTTATGATTGACAATGGGGTAGGCATAACTTAGGTGAGCAGTCCAGGCCCTCTTCTTTCAAGACCATATTGTAGCAATGTTTCTTATGTGGCCATCTACAAAGTGAAAGGTTACTAAACATGGACCCTAGGGGCAAGAACATGTTGTTCTTATATTACATATTCACCTTAAATGGAACAACTTCAAGTTGCATTGATCGAGAGGTTTTTTTAATGACCTGCAACTATTTTATGATACCATTGGTGTCGTTGTCTGCGTCGTCACAAAACCTTAACATTACCTCATAATTAAAAAAAACGTTTAACGTTCAACATTTTCAAATGAAACTTGGTACACTTGTTCCTAGGAACAACACACTTTTTATTCCAAGTTACATAACTCTGGCATAAATAATTATTCAGTAATGCCCCTTTTTCGACATAGAAAAAAGTAGACGAGCGTTGGCGTTGGCGTTCGCTTACGGCGCTTTTGTTTTAAGATATGTTTTATGATTTAAGATAATCATAGCATTCAACACCATTTTAAACGCTGTGATATGCGATGTAGTGCTTTTTCTGTGATATATCTCCATGCCTATATTGTAACATTAAAAAAGTCGGAAATATATGGTAGGTTCTCTTTTGTCAGACCTGTGTTCGTAAAACAAAGATATTGATTGTCATGTAGTAAAAGTGTCCATTCAAAGTGCTTAAACCACAGGCGTCCGAGTTTTCATTTGAGAAAAAAATGAAAAAATAAACCACTCAATACCTCGTTAAGATACTACAAACAGTATATGTATATGGTCCTAATATGTTGTAATAATAATGACCGTAATGTTTTCGAATGAGAACATTCGGGGAATCCCACATGGGATCGTGTTACTATACATAGCCTATCTATATGGTATCATGTATTTATTATTATACTATATTAAACATATAGAGGCTATTTATAATACTGTGTGTTTTTTCCCAATTTTTCTCAAACGAAAACTCAGACATTCCGGTTTGATGATTTTTCACCGAGTTTCTGTCCGTCCTGCTTTCGTCCGGAATATTTCTACAAAGACTTTAAAAATGGTAGGAATGGCTTCCCTTTAAGCGCTCAGGGTTGTGGGATTAGCATTATGACTGACTGGCTGGTGTTAGGATAAATGGACCAGTAGTACTGGTAACTTATCCAGGAAATGCCATTGAATAACTGAAAATGTTCTGAAATCAGTGTAAAACACCAAACAATCAATCAATCAATCAACCAGACTATTTCCCAGCAACCACTGACTTGAATTCAAGAGGAGATGTGCATATTATCAACATATTTCGGTAACTGCCCTTTTAACTTATATTCTATGTTGGCTATTTCTTAGCAACCGCTCATTTGAATTCAATTAAGCTTCATGGTGAATTTCAGTAAGGCGAGCAAATGTGCATTTTATAAACGCGTTCCGGTTTGATGAATCTTTACAGAGTTATTGCCCTGTTATAACAATTTATTTGGGAGTTTGTGTATGGGGTATTTTTCAGCAACCACTGACTTGAAATCCATGAAACTTTATTGGAATCGTGACTAACAAGACACGATATGTATATAACCAGCATGTTCCGGTTCGATGATTTTTCATCAGAGTTATTGTCCTTTCAATTTCTATCTGTACCGCTTTTCTCCCGGCTATTTTTAGCTCGACTTTTCGAAGAAAAGGCTAGCTATACTACTCTCCCCGGCGTCGGCGTTGGTGTCACACCTTGGTTAAGGTTTTTGTACCAATTCCCTTTTTTGTCAAAACCATTACAGATATTGCTTTGAAACTTACAACACTTATTCACCATCATTATCTCAATCAACAGACAAGAGTGCATAACTCTGTCGAGATTTTTGTAAGAGTTATGGCCCTTTTTTTACTAAGAATTTTGGTTAAGTTTTTTGTACCAATTCACTTTTTTTCAAAACCATTAGAGATATGGCTTCGAAACTTACAACACTTATTCATCATCATTACTTCTATCAACAGTCAAGAGTACATAACTCTGTCAAGATTATTGTAAGAATTATGGCCCTTTTCGACTTAGAATTTTGCCATGGTTAAGTTTTTTGTACCAATTTACTTATTTTCAAAACCATTACAGATATGGCTTCGAAACTTACAACACTTATTCACCATCATTAACTCCATCAACAGACAAGAGTACATAACTCTGTCAAGATTTTTGTAAGAATTATGGCTCTTTTTTTACTTAGAATTTTGGTTAAGTTTTTTGTACCAATTTACTTTTTTTCAAAACCATTACACATATTGCTTTGCAACTTACATCACTTATTCACCATCAATACATCTATCAACAGACAAATGTACATAACTCTGTCAAGATTTTTGTAAGAATTATGGCCCTTTTTCGACTTGGTTTAGTTTTTTGTACCACACTTGTTCACCACTTGTTCACCATCATTAACGGCATCAACAGACAAGAGTTCACAACTCTGTCAATATTTAGTAAGAATTATGGCCCTTTTTCGACTTGGAATTTCAGTTTTTTGTACCAATTTACTTTTTTTCAAAACCATTACAGATGTTGCTTTGAAACTTACAACACTTTTTCACCATCATTTCCTCCATCAACAGACAAGAGTACATAACTCTCTCGAGGTTTTGGTAAGAATTATGGCCCTTTTTTACTAAGAATTTTGGTTAAGTTTTTTGTACCAATTCACTTTTTTTCAAAACCATTACAGATATGGCTTCGAAACTTACAACACTTATTCACCATCAATACTTCCATCAACAGACAAGAGTATATAACTCTGTCAAGATTTTTGTCAGAATTATGGCCCTTTTTTTACTTAGAATTTTGGTTAAGTTTTTCATACCACTCCACTTTTTTTTCAAAACCATTAGTGATTTAGCTTATAAACTTACAATATCTATTTATCATCATTCCCTCCATCAACAGACAAGGGTACATAACTCTGTCAAGTTTTCTTTAATAATTGTGTGGCCTTTTTTTATTTATAATTTTGGTTAAGTTCTTCATACCAAATCAATGTTTTTTCAAAACAATAAGAGATATAGCTTAAACACTTACAAAACTCTTTTTACCTCCATTACCTCCACCAACAGTCAAGAGTGCATAATCCAGTAAAGGTTTTTGTAAGAATTATGACTCTTTTTCGACTTATAAAGTACATTGCTTATAAATAATATGATAAAGTACTTGGTTATGTTTTCTCTATCACCCAAACAAGTTTTGTTTTATTGGCAAGCACAAAAAAGTCGAGCATGCTGTCCTCTGACAGCTCTTGTTCATCAACAACTGACATGAATTCAGTAAAACTTTAAAGAAAGCTTCGTTAACAAAAGGAAATGTTCATATTATCACCATGTTCTGGTTCGATGATTTTCCACGGGAGTTATTGCCATTTTATTAATATGACATAAGATAGTTCGTGTCTGGGCTATTTTTAAGCAACCACAAGTTGGAATTCAATACTACTGAATGGGAATCTTCATTAATAAGAGGAGCCCCGGTAGCGACGTGGGCTGTCAATCCAGGGGTTGTGAGTTCGAACCCGAGCTTGGCCAACATTCATTCGTCTTCCACCAATGGGCTAACAGTCTATATGGAAAAGCAGCCAGTTGCTTGGAAAGATTATTGTGTGGATTACTGGTGTGAGAAAGCCAGGAAACTCGAGAATAGATGAACTGGCCGCCGTAATAAGACTGAAAAATTGTTGAAAACCGCGTTAAACCTCAATAAATAAAAAAAAAAAAAAAAAAAAAAAAAAAGGATATGTGTATATTATCACTATATTCCGGCTGAATGAATTTTCACAGAATTATGACCCTTTGGATTTATATATAGTATGATATAGGACCATTTGTGTCCGGGCTATTCCTCAGCAATTAAATGTTGGAATGCAATGACACTTTAAGGGAAGCGTCATTAATAAGAGAAGAGGGACATGTTATAACTATTGCCTCAGTTGTACTTGCATTTCTTACTAAACATTATAGTATATTGAATAACACCATTCCTATGTCCTCACTATATTTCGATTCCATTGATATATTGTTTGCATGGCCGTTTTCAAAGTCGTCTACTACATACGTGTTGTATGTGGGAAAAGGTTAAACGAACTATTATGTATCATTTGGATTTCCAGATATTTGATGTTTAATAACGACAGAAACCTCTGATGTATGTGTCTGTACTCTTCTTCGTTATTTACTGTTATGGAGCTGCGAGATATATGATATTTAATAACGACAGAACCTCTGGTGCATGTGTCTGTACTTTTCGTCGTTATTTACTGTTATGGAGCCCGGAGATATTTGGTGTTTACTAACGACAGAACCTCTGATGCATGTGTCCGTACTCTTCGTCGTTATTTACTGTTATGGAACCGCGAGATATTTGAGTTTAATAACGACAGAAACCTCTGATGCATGTGTCTGTACTCTTCGTCGTTATTTACTGTTGTGGAGCCGCGAGATATTTGATGTTTAATAACGACAGAAACCTCTAGTGTATGTGTCTGTACTCTTCGTCGTTATTTACTTTGTCCATATGGAGCCCCGAGATATTTTATGTTTAATAACGACAGAAACCTCTAATGAATGTGTCAGTACTCTTCGTCGTTATTTACTGTTATGGAGCCGCGAGATATTTGATGTTTAATAACGACAGAAACCTCTGATGCATGTGTCTGTACTCTTCGTCGTTATTTACTTTGTCCATATGGAGCCCCGATATATTTGATGTTGACTAACGACAGAACCTCTGATGTATGTGTCTGTACTCTTCGTCGTTATTTATTTTGTTTGTATGGAACATATGGAGCCCCGAGATATTTGATGTTTACTAACGACAGAACCTCTGATGTGCGGACTTTACTCTTTTTCCTTGTTAACGGTGATCGTATGAAACATTTCGATTCCCGGATAACATTGAGACAACATGAGCAATTGCTCTTAATGTTTTCAAACGTCGTCTGATTGAAATATGTCCCAATTAGTCTGCATATGGTTATGGGTTAAATGCACGTAAATCCAAATGATGGTGTCCTTTACTTTACAGTTTGAGTAACTATTTCTTAAAACAGGGTAGGGGCCATGTTATCCAAACACAGGGATGTAGCTCGAATGGTGACACTCCGAAACGTTCAATCAAACAATGTAAATAATTAAAATGGAATTATTTGTCCATGATTTTTCTTACTTGCATGTAATGCGTGCATCCTTCCTCTCTAAGAGCCTTCTCACCTGGAAAAGGTTGGCTGCAAAAGGACTAGTTTTTGCAAAAAAAAATTTCAAAACAACTCCAACATTAGACTTAGATTCCTCGAAAGTTGGAGATTTAGTTTATATGGTGTTTATGTCACGTTCAAGACTTTTAAGTTATATCACAGCGTTCTTTGGGTAAGTTACTCGTACTGCTGGTTCATTTATCCCGACACCATCGCGTCAATGGTTAAACTAGCCCAACAAGCCTTATCGCCAAGGACGGAAAGTAACTACGAAATGGTTGGCTGCGAACGGACTAGTAATTCTCATCCATTTTCACACATCGGTCATTATCGTCGAGCGTCATGCATCGTCAACAATTGCCTTGTTAACACTCTAAAGGCAAAAGTGTACACCTAATATTCAAGAAAATTAATCAAAACATACATCTCCATCAAATCTTGGCCAAGTTTGAAATTGGGTCATTTGAGGTAAAAAACTAGGTCAGAAGGTCAAATTGAAGGAAAATCTTGTTAACACTGAATGCCGCATAGTTAGCTGTAGCAGCTTGCACTTGTCAGAATGTTTTTCGTGATGAAATCCAGGTCAAAATCGTATATGGGTCATGTGTCAAAAACTAGGTCATTAGACCAAGTAGAAGGAAAGTCTTGTTTACACTCTGAATTCTGCATGTTTAGTTTAAGCATGTTGGAACTTTGTCAGAATGGGTGTTTTGATGATATCTAGGCTAAGTTCATATATAGGTCATGTCCTGTCAAAAAATTATGTCACTATGCCAAATTTGAGAAACATACTGTTATCCCTCTAGAGACCGCACTGTTTTCTTCTGCAGCTTGAAACTTTGTCAGAATTTCGTCTTGATGATATCTAGGCCAAGTTCAAATATTGGTCATGCCGGGTAAATAACTATGTCACTAGACCAAATTGAAGGAAAATCTTGTTAACACTCTGGGAGCCATATTTTCTATTTTAGCATGTTAAAACTTTGTCTGAATGGGCGATTTGATGATATTTAGGCTATGTTTGAACATGGCTCTAGTCTGGTAAAAAGAACTAGGTCACTAAATGGGAAACTAGTTAACAATCTAGTAATAGCTTACCTGACGACAACATTAGTTATTGTGATTGACTATGTTGTTTGCATAACCCAGGTGAGCGAACCAGGTTCATCAAGCCACTCTTGTTAAAGTATTTGGTGTGACCTGCTCGGGGACATAACCCGTAACTTCCCGTATCCGATATGTGGACGCTGTACCACTACAGTATCATGACCAATAGAGCGTGATGTATGACTATTATCCTATACATAAACAAGTTACAACTATAATCACATATCGTGCATTATCAATGCCTGCAACAGACATATGAAATAGGCATATAGCATTTTACCTGGACCCGTACCTAGTTTTAGTATTTATGACCATGTTAGAAACGGCGAAAAAGGATCGATGTTAAAGGGAGAAAACTTATACCTAATTTCAAAGTTTATGTAATCAAGAGTTAGAACCCTTGTATAACGTATGGGACATTGTCAGTAAGTCAAATCCTGTTTTGCTGTGCCTCTAGCTGAATGCATTGAACGTATCGAAGTGAGTTTACAGGCTGTATGCGTGATGAAGTGAAAGAGTTCTAATTGAGATGTTTTGAGAATTTGACATTGAAAAGTGACAGCAGGTATAGGGTGTACCAGGCTGGACCTGGCGGCTTCATTGGAATTACTTTTTAATGGCACGTTCTTTTATAGAAGATTTACCAAAACATGGCTACCAGAGTGTGTGTGATTTTGCTTGTTTATCCCTTAATTATGCTTAAATTGTAAACTTTAAGAAATGGCAGATCTGATTGGCGCTTTAAAAAAAAAAAAATAGATGTATTATGAAATTGTTCTTAGAACTCTATTTTTCACGATTCTAGTTGGAAACCTACTTTCACTTTTCGCACAACGACAGTAAATAAATAACGACACACGTCGACTAATAAAGGAAGATTTATAATGAAACTCAGTCAGTTATGATAAAAGCTTCACATAAAACACATTGCTAGTTGATATTTTAGTCACTAAATAACGAACATCTGACTTATGGAGGTACACTTTTTAACAACGGTATTACCGGGGAAATGAAGGGGCAGACATAAGCGATTCGAGCCAAAGTTTAGCTGTAAGTTGGCGAATTTGTGTTCTGCCGTGTGTCGATTGTTGGTGTCTAAAATAGCGTTATCGGTTAGCTCTTGCAGAGCCTTAATTCTTACATCATGTGAAACGATCTACGAGAAAAGTGTAAAGATTGTACCCAAGGATAAGGTGTAGCTGTAGTTTACGTCATCATCCCTCAAAGAACGTGACTGTTTGAAGTTTAGTTAAAGGCCACTGTAACACAGCCATTATACCTGCCAGTGTGCGGGTATGACAGTTACGGATTAAACTATCCATACCTTATATCATTTAATTCAGTCCAAAATACTTTGTTCAACGTATAATTAATATGACAACTCACATAACAGGTCGTCTCGAATTGACCCTATATACTTAAATACTCACGAGCACGTATTCGGGCTTTGTGTCTAATGAAATCACACGATACAACCCATGCTCGGTTCTATACATTCGGAAATCTGGAAAATCTCCGCTTCTCTTTTTGGATAAATTTTATATCTAATTCCACACACATTACCTATGCACGGGGAAAAATCGCCGGCTACGCTGTCGATTTGTTTACCCGTATTGAAGTACACTTTATAAGAAACTCATCAGTTATATTAAAAACACCAAGGGAGGTAAACCATATAATCTTATAAGTTACAACTCAACTTAGGAATACACTTTCTATTGAAGCCTAATTCAAAGACTTTTACTTCATCACATAAACATGCACATATGAGCCGTCCCGCGAGAAAACCAACATAATGGCCTCTGCGTAATGTATCGACATAGATCAGACTTATCTGGGCCGACACATTCCGTCTCAGGGCGATAGAGGTATAGAGTAATGATTCCTGAAACATAAAATCCACAGGAGACGAAAAGAAAAATGTCTGTCCGGGTTTGCCTGCACGGCATGCTTATGCTGATACGGGTCGATACTTTACGCAGAGTCCACACTGTTTGTTTTCTCGTTGAACGGCTTATTTGGTAAATCAACTGGGACGTGGAAGTAATTTGTAATCGGCCACCCATAAAAACAATACTTTATGCTCAATAGCATTTGATCCAATCAATGTATACATAAGGGAAATACCTATAGGGTTGTGTTTTGTTGTGCATGTAAGTACTCCTGTATGTGTTAACTATATCACTGCGTATACGATCTTATAGCACTACTTTATCGATATCATAAACCAAACCCTCGCTACCTGTAGTCCAACGATTGTTCCGCAACGGAAGCACAACGTTTGAGCTTCTCCCTGTTTTGAAAATAAGAATGACACAACTATGCCCTATATGCCCATCTTGCGCAGCTGTTGCTGCTCTTATCCTTACATGCATGAAGTTAAATCAGTGCATTTTTCTTTCTCATTGTCAAAGTCCCAAAACAACGCTACGCTTAATTGGTGTCGTGGTACTAAGTCTCGACAAACACTTGCGACATGAGAAGAAAACATTTTTTGCTGGTATATAAGGTCCTTAAGCTGACGAAATGTGACAACAACAGAACGTAGAATTTTATGGCTGTAACGTTGCCGTCTAAGTACCAGCACAATTAGAATATATTTCTGACCGTAAAAACAACCCCTCCCCAAGCTAATTGAGACCGAATCACCATCTAAACATATCCTTTCAAAACTACACAATCGTCGATAGAAAGAAGTTAAGGACTTATTTATAGGACAGAATGCACCCATTTAACCCTTCTATATTCAAGTTAAAGTCGCCATCTGGGTATGAGTAAATTTTCAGATTCGCTAACAGACATATATCTTGATAGACGCAGATTGTATATAATGTTAATGAAAGCACATGCCTCTGTTGACTTTTTTTTAAACATTGAATCGACTGTAACCAGCTTAGTTCACAACCGTACCATATCGTACCGCCAAATAGACGCCACTAAATGCGGTAACTTGTCGGGATTTCAACCGAAAAAAAGTAATTGATCACTCACGCAGTCTAGAAAGACCTCCAAAGAAATCTGCTGTTGTAATATAGGAATTACAGAAGCGTAAATAAAAATGCATGTATACGCTGTAAATAGACGAACTAATGGATGTTCATGTCTGTGAATTGAGCCGAAGCAGCTTTTCGAATCCGACTCAAACATTTTGTTTACTGATAGTCAATTCCCAGTGATAGAATATATACCAAAAGAGAATCAAATTATTGAAATAATAGTAAGGATAGTTGATATTCTATAAAGATATAACATATATATACGGCTAATCTGCTTTCAAGTCAATGTGTCCGAATTCTAATATCTTCTGATATATATTTGCTTAATCTAAATGATTCAGATTTTTGTTTGTGTATTAAGAAAGTGGTAATGCTTTAACAAACTGTGTCTGATTATACAACAACGTTTGCTATAGGTAGTGATTAACTGATCATAAGGTGTACACTGATCCCTTTCCCATATATAGACGCTTTCTGACGCCTCTGTAGCAGCCTACACTTTTAAGTATTAATACATTCGTTGATAGAGGTTTTTTCTGTTTTAGAGAAGATGTTTCTTTCGAAAAAGTTTATAATCGTGAATATGTTGACTTTAAGTCGGACAGTCCATTAGCCCATTGGCCCCTGTGTCTAACCTACATTGATTGTTTGAATGGGGTTTAACGCCGTTTTTAACAATTTTTCTGTTATATCACCTACTCATGCATTTCCTGGTTTTCGCTCACCAGTACTCCACACAACAATCTTCCTAAGCAACTGGCTGCTTTTCCATATAGACTTAGCCCATTGGTGGAAGACAAATGACGCATGTCGCATTGACTTTTGTCAATCGTCGGAAAGGAAGTTGGCCGAGCCGGGATTCGAACTCACAACCCCTGGATTGACAGCCCGCGTCGCTACCGACTGAACTACCGGGGCTCGGCTGTCTAACCTACATAATGAGAGCTTAAGAATTGATACTAATTCAAAACGCAACAAAAGTCGAGAAGTGAAGGAAAATACTTCATATGTTGGCAAGGCGTGCGATTTTGTTGGAACGTTTGGAGCTACATGTATCGTAAAGCAAGAGGGCCATGAGGACCTGGATCGTTCACCTTATAATGTACTATTTAAGACAATCTTAGTAGAGGGTCACCCAATGAACATTTGAGAAAAAATGTGATCTCTAGCGTGTTAACAAGATTGTTCCCAATATTGGCCAAGTGACTTAGTTACCGATATTTAACCTTAGTCTTGCTGTCATCAAGACAAGTAATCTGACAAAATGTCAACATGTTCAAGTAAAAAATGCGATTTCTAGTGTTAACAAGATTTTTCTGCAATTTGGCCTAGTGACCTAGTTTTTCTGACCGGACCATATTCGAACTTAGCCTAGATATCACAAAGACAAACATGCTGGTAAAGTTTCAACATGCTTAAGTTAAAAACACGGATTCCAGAGTGTTAACAATAGTTTCCTTTAATATGGCCTAGTGACTTAGTTTTTGACCCGACATGACCCATATTCAAACTTTGCCTAGACATCAGCCAGATATACAAACAGAATAAGTTTCATGAAGATTGAATGATGAAAGTGGCCTCACGATTGTCAACAAGCAAATTGTTGACGACGGGTGACGGATGAACGACGGCATAAGGCGATTACAAAAACTCAGCTTGATCACTTTGAGCACTTTGTGCTCTGGTGAGCTAAAACGTTACATTTGAAATATTCAGTGGTGAATTTTGTGTTTAGAACATAGATTTTTGTGATGAAGTAAAGGTGCCTTACTATACCATGTCATCTACAAAGCAAGCCGGCGTGAGACAGGTCTTCAACCTTTGTGACACTTCTTTGATCTCTGATAGTGCTTATACCATGAATTAGCTATGAAATTACCTGAAATGTCCCGAAAACACCATATCGTGACATGTAGAAACGTGGTGGTCATGTACTTTATAACGAGTCTCTACAGTCTCTGGTGGTCACGTATTTGATCACAAGGTAAACTGACACAACACCGTCCGTTTTATATATCGTGTATCACAAGTTAACCAAATCGCGAGATGAATTGTCGCATTCCTTTATTGACATGCAACGTAGCTAAATTTACACAGCCCCTAGTAGTCATGTACTTTAACATGAGTTAAACTCTAGCTGACATCCCATGACGTTCATTTACCATATCATGAAATATTATTCTTGGTGGTATTGTTGATTATCACGAGTTAAACTGTCATAGCCTCTGGTGGTCATGTACTGCAACATTAGTTTAACACTCACATCTCATGAGCGTCATCCCATGAGCGTCATCCCATGTACCAATATATATCATGATATAAGCTGTCATTTTTTAAAGTCTTTGTTTCCCATTGTCAATGTCTTTTTTTCTTATCTAAATGAATAATGAGTAGATTAAATTTCAAAACACTAATGACTAGAATTCTAGTTCTACTGAGTATTAAAACAAACTTTGAACACATTTACAGTCTATCAACTAAGATTTGAATCAACAGTTCAAGTACAATTGGCACGTTAACTGAAGGTGATGGCGGAGGCGATTGAATTTGCTGGCACGTTTTCGGCAAGTCATTTGGTGTGCTTGCTTGTTTGTCGGTTGGTTGCAGTGTTTTTGATACGGGTAAATCAATTTCGCTTTCTACTGGATTGGGCAATTTGGTCTCTCCAGTTTTTAACAAATGTCTACGATTGCGTCGGTACATTCTGTTATCTCCTGTTCGGACAACGTACGATCTGTTTCTATGTTGGTGATCGACGATTGCTGGTTCCCATCGTTTTGTGTCTTTTTGTACGCGTATTATTTCGCCACGGTTTAAAGTTGGTAGTTCACGAGACTGTCTGTCGTAATATTGATTATACTTTGCTTGTCGCGATACCAACTTCAGTTTCTGGGACTCAACAACCTTGGATATCAATAGATCGGATGATATTGGCAATCGTGTGCGTAATTGTCTGTTTATTAGTAATTGTGCTGGCGATAAGCCGATTCCATCAATTGGTGATGCACGATATTCCATTAGACTAATGTAGACATCTCCTCCGCTTTCCTGTGCTTTTTTCAGTAAGTCCTTTACAGTTTGAACACATCGTTCAGCCTGACCGTTGGACTTGGGATATCGCGGACTTGATGTTAAGTGAACAATGTCCCAGTCTGCTGCAATTTCCTGAAAACGTAACTTGAAATCTGTGGTCCGTTAAGGTCCGTGAAGTTAGGTTGACGAGTGACGAACTGTGACATTTTTTTAGGTCCGTGAAGTTAGGTTGGCGAGTGACGGATTGACGAGTGACGAACTGTGACATTTTTTCTAAAAACTTTATTTCTTTCTTTAAGATAATGTATCTGGACGTATTAAATGCAAATTAGTCCCTATTTCATGTTTCATGGCTATCAGTCAATCAGAAGAGCTTCGTCAATTCGTCAATTTTGTTGACGAAATTGACGAAAAAAATAAAAAAATATAAAAACTTTATTTCTTTCCTTTAGATAATGTATCTGGACGTATTTAATGCAAATTAGGCCCTATTTCATGTTTCATGGCCATCAGTCATTTAGAAGATCTTCGTCAAGTTCGTCAATTCGTCAAATTGTCAATAAAGTTGACGAAATTGACGAACAAAATATTTTTCTAAAAACTTTATTTCTTTCCTTTAGATAATGTATATGGACGTATATAATGCAAATTAGGCCCTATTTCATGTTTCATGGCGATCAGTTATTCAGAAGAGCTTCGTCAAGTTCGTCAATTCGTCAACTTGTCAATAAAGTTGATGAAATTGACGAAAAAAATATTTAACTTTATTCCATCCTTTAGATAAGTATCTGGACGTATTGAATGCAAATTCCGCCTTTTTTATGTTTCATGGCGATCAGTCAATCAGAAGACCTTCTTCAAGTTCGTCAATTCGTCAACTTGTCAATAAAGTTGACGAAATTGAGGAAACAAATATTTTTCTAAAAACTTGATTTCTTTCCTTTAGATAATGTATCTGGACATATTGAATGCAAATTAGGCCCTATATCAAATTCCATGGCCATCAGTCATTCAGAAGAGCTTTTTGTCAAGTTCGTCAATTCGTCAACACGTCAATTTAGTTGACGAAATTGACGAAAAAAATATTTTTCTTAAAACTTTATTTCTTTCCTTTAGATACATATCTGGACGTATTGAATGCTAATTATGCCCTATATCAAATTTCATGGCCATCAGTCATTCAGAAGAGCTTTGTCAAGTTCATCAATTCGTCAACACGTCAATTAAGTTGACGAAATTGACGAAAAAAATATTTTTCTAAAAACTTTATTTCTTTCCTTTAGATAAGTATCTGGACGTATTGAATGCTAATTAGGCCCTATTTTATGTTTCATCGCGATTAGTCATTAGAAACATTAGAAGTATTTTTACATTGTCACTATGTTTTCAAAAGTTGTCTTCAAGATGCGTCAAATATTATTGCTAAAGGAGAATTTGTTCTTTGTGAGTTATTTCCTTATTAACAACTATTCATTCAACTTTAGTTAATAATTCAGTCAGAATTAAAGAATTTTCAGTTTCTGACCAACACATTTTATGTTTGTTTTTTTAAATTTTGTTTTACAGTCGAATGAGGTAAACAATTCGTATGCGATGGAGCTAGAGGGCATGAAAAGAGCCCTACAATGGATAACGGAAGATAAACAGCTACAAATTGCATAGATTGTGACTGACAGACATAGTTCTGTAAAAAAATACATGCGTGAAGAAAGACCATCCATCCAGCACTGGTTTGATGTATGACATGTAGCAAAAGGTATTCAATTCTTGAAGTCAATATCCCCTCTGCTCGAGCCTTGATACAATTGAAAACTTCTTAATGCACTATTTCCCCCCACTCCTCCATTCATGATTCTGGGGGAAGACATATTGGTTTTAATTGCATCGTCTGTCCGTCACAAATATTTTGTGCTCCATTCTTTTAGCGAGCTGTTTGCTGCAGTCTCAAAGTTAGGTTTTGTTTCTGTAATCAAAGTCAATCAGGAGAGCTTCTTCAAGTTCGTCTATTCGTCAACTTGTCAATAAAGTTGACGAAATTGACGAAAAATATATTTCTTTCAAGAAATAAAACACAACGGAAGAAAAAGTACGTTGACAAACATCACAGCATATTCTTCTTCGGTTGAATTTCTTCATACACAGATTCTTGCTAATAGCTTTCTGCATTGGGGAAGTTTATTCTGTGGCGCGTCAACGCATGCAATTACCTTAACGTTCACACGTACTGGTGGACCGTCCCCAAATGCATATTTTATATGTAAATGAGCCTTATAAAACGCACCGAAATAAACGTTGACAAACATCACAGCACACTCTTCTTCAGTTGAATACTTACACAGGTTCGAGTTGATGGCTTTATGTATTTAGAAAATGTATTCTGGTGCGCGTCCACGCATGAAATTATCACATATACACTCATGCTGTTAAGTGAAGCCCTGAAGTTTAACAACGTTTATAGCTATCATTAGTACAGTAAAAACTGATGTTTTCAAAAATATAAATTCCGTTCAATTGAGAAATGAGCATTTTCGGATATTAAGTGTCCCTGGATATTTGTATTAATATTTTGGCATTACACACACTGACTGACAGTTTCCCTTAAGTGTTTAATAACTAATAATTGTATAGCACTTCATGCATGATGCATAGTTCTGCGCGTTTTGGCAAATATCAAAATATGGAATATATGAACAGACACAAAACTGTCGAAGCCATGGTGGAGGTTCATTCTTTCCTGACGCTCGCATTCAAACTTCCGTTCAACGACGCTAAAACCTTTCCCTTTTCTAAGGGAATGTGCCAGTAGTTAGATACGAGTGCGCATACAATGTATGCAGTTAAACAATATTTTTGCAATAAATTAAAAGTATTGGAAATAAAACATTTTGTCGAGTACATTGAATTGTTTTAAACCAATTTAGACGATAAGTGAACATCTGGTTAGTTAGACAATTCGTAGGTATTTTACACAGTTTTTGAAGGAAAGTTGTTTTGCGTTTGTCGATTCCACATTGTATGTTGTACCGACCTAGCAGACTAAATACCATATCTGTACGTGTTCTACAGTGCAATTGCTGTGATTTTTGGCCACATAATTACCATTATCTAAATGACAGAAATAAAGATTTTCAGAAAAATTATTTTTTCGTCAATTTCGTCAACAAAGTTGACGAATTGACGAACTTGAAGAAGCTCTTCTGATTGACTGATCGCCATGAAACATGAAATAGTGCCTAATTTGCATTCAGTACGTCTAGATACTTATCTAAAGGAAGGAAATAAAGTTTTAGATTATTATTACTAAATTGATGAGTTGACGAATTGACGAACTTGAAGAAGCTCTGCTGAATGACTGATCGCCATGAAATTTGAAATAGGGCCTCATTTGCATTCAATACGTCCATATACTGGTCGAAAGGAAAGAAATAAAGTTTTCAGAAAAATAATTCTTTCGTCAATTTCGTCAACTTTATTGACAAGTTGACAAATTGACGAACTTGACGAAGCTCTTCTGAATGACTGATGGCCATGAAACATGAAATAGGGCCCAATTTGCATTAAATACGTCCAGATACATTATCAAAAGGAAAGAAATAAAGTTTTTAGAAAAATATTTTTTTCGTCAATTTCGTCAACTTTATTGACAAGTTAACGAATTGACGAACTTGAAGAAGCTCTTCTGATTGACTGATAGCCATGAAACATGAAATAGCGTCTAATTTGCATTCAATACGTCCAAATACTTATATAAAGGAAAGAAATAAAGTTTTTAGAAAAAATGTCACAGTTCGTCACTCGTCAATTCGTCCCTCGTCAACCTAACTTCACGGACCTAAAATAATGTCACAGTTCGTCACTCGTCAATTCGTCACTCGTCAACCTAACTTCACGGACCTGGTCCGTTATCGTTAAATAATTCGGTAGGAATTTCATGACGTGCAAACACAAATTTCATAGCAGTTATTGTTTGTGTGCTGGTGGTTCCTTGCAGTAATACTAGTTCGGGATACTTCGAATAATAATCCACACACAACAAATAGTCTGACCCTTTGAACTCAAACATATCGGCAGCTACTTTTGTCCAAGGTTGGGAGGTATTTCCTGTGGTGTAAGCGGTTCCTTGCAATTTGATTTCCGGAATTTGTTACATACACTGCAACTTGCACTATACTGTTTTATATCCAAGTGCATGTTCGGCCAGAATAATATTTCTCTAGCGCGTTCTTTTGTTTTAATTATACCCAGATGTGCTTCGTGTAATTTTGCCAACATCTCGGTTCGCAAACTTGACGGCACCATCAGACCCTGACTTGTGGACACAAGTCCATCGATTACCGTAATTTCGTCGCGATAATTCCAGAAATCCCCGATACTGGAATCCACGAGTGACCTTTCCTTAGGCCATCGTACCATGACAATATTGATAAGAGTTTGTAAGTTTTCATCCGCGCTAGTGGCTTCTTTAAGCTGTTGAAGTTTCGTCGGTGAAACTGGTAACTGAGACTCAATCACATTTATGTCGATTTCATCGTCAACCAGTGTTTCCGATGTTTTATTTAAAAATCGTCGACTTAACGCATCGGAAATATGCATATCCTTTCCCGGAACATACACTAGCTTGAGGTCATATCTTTGTAACTTCATAAGCATGCGCTGCAGTCTCGGCGTCGCGCGATACAGTGGTTTTCCATGGATAGCCACCAGCGGTTTGTGATCGGTTTCCACGGTCACGTGTCGGCCATAGATGTAGTGATGAAACTTTTCACATGTATACACAATAGCCAACATCTCGCGTTCAATTAGTGCATACCTCGACTGAGTTTCGGTTAACGCTCGCGATCCATAGGCAATAGGATGCACATCTTGTAGTAGAACAACTCCAAGCCCCATGGAGCTCGCATCTCCTGAAATAGTTACAGGCTGTGTGACATCATAGAAACTTAGTACGGGTGCAGATGCAACTAATCTGTTCAGTTTTTCGAAACTGTCCTGTTGCGGCGCGTCCCAATGCCACTCGATATCGTTTAGCAAGAGTGATCGTAGCGGAGCCGTTACATCGGATAAATTCGGTATGAATTTTGCTACGTACTGTACGTACTTTCACTCCACACTAGAAACCGCTTAACGCCTGATACGTCATTGGGGGCGGCATGTCTATAATTGCTCGAACTTTTTCTGGATCGACTTTTACACCAGACTGAGAGATTAAATGTCCAACATATTTAACCTCTTGTACTCTCAGTTCGAATTTTCCCTTATTTAGATTAAAGTTCATCTCGCGACACCGTTCCATCATTTGTATGACACGCGCGTCATGTTGTGCGTCATTTTCACCCCACACTAAGATATCGTCAACAATGTATTCTACACCTGGTATGTCGGAGAACATTTCCTGTACCTTTTTCGAGAACACTTCCGGTGCTGAACTGATACCAAACGGTAAGCGTAGATATCTGAACCGACCAAACGGTGTATTGAAAGTTAATAGTTTTGAACTTGGTTCGTCAAGCGCAATATTCCAGAACCCATGCGTCGCGTCAATTTCAAAAACACCTTGGCTTTCGTGAGCCTTTCGATAACCTCATCTACTGTTTGTAAATGGTAATGTTCTCTCTTAATCGCTAGGTTTAGATCTTTGGGGTCAATGCATACCCTTATTTCTTCCGATTTTCTGACCATTACCATGCTATGCACCCAATCGGTAGGTGTGTCCTGCTTAGCAATAACGCCTAAATCCACCATTCTATCTAATTCGCTCTTGACTTTGTCACGAATCGCGGCGGGAACCTTACGCGGCTGATGTATAATCGGTGGAACCGTTTCGTCAATGTTAATGTGATGCTTTCCTGGGAGTTTACCTAGACCAATAAACACATCATCATAACTTTTTAAGACACTGTCTTTCGTCAAGACTGTTTCAATACTTTGTATACGCACGATTGATCCTATGGCAGTGCACGCGTTTTTTCCTAGTATGGCTTGCGTTCTTGTATCCACTATAAAAAAAACGGTAATTTGTGACTTTGGTTACGCACGTAACATTCCAACTGTGTTGTTCCCATAGGTGTTATTTTGTCTCCACTATATGTAACTAGTTTCACCTTAATCTTTTCAATACTTGTGTTCCTTAACTTCAGGGTGTTGAACACATATTTTGGCAAAATGTTAGCTTGTGCCCCAGTGTCAAGCTTGAAGTTGACCTGCCTGTTATTAATGGTTAATGTCTCTGTTCAATCTTTTTCCTCTTGTTTTACTACATCAATGTGTACTGTTCAAATGAAAAGTTCTTCTTCGGACTCGTATGGCATTTCGACGTTGTGAACCTTCTTTGTGTGTTTTGATAAACAATATTTGGCATAGTGACTTTCTTTTGACATTTGTGACAAGTTTTTCCAATCGTTGGACAATGTCCTCTGGCATGATTTCTGCCACAGTTTCTACAATCAGTTATCACAGTACTGTCAGTTCTTTGATTTTCAGGTTTATTGAATTTATATTTTGGGTTTGTTATGAGTCTGAAACTTACGTATTGCTGCAACTGTATGTTGTTCTTCAGTATTCTTTAACGATTTAAGTTGTTTAGCACTCATTTCGTGTGCCCTACAAACGTCAATGGCTTTTGGCAGTGTCAGTTCTGACTCTCTCAATAAACGTGCACGGCATGATTCGTCTTGAATTCCACAAACTATGCGGTCTCTTATCAATCCATCTGCCAAATGTTCAAATTCACACGGCTGCGCTTTGTGTTTCAGATCTGTGACGTAATTGTCAATTGGCTCATCTTTTCCTTGATTTCGCGTAAAAAACACATGTCTGATATATGTCAAGTTCTTCCGAGGTTCACAATACTCCTTAAATTTTCCCAATACGACATCAAGTTTTTCTTTATTCTCATCCGTTATTCCAAAGGTGTTGAATACTCGTCGAGCTTCGATGCCGGCCACGTGCAAGAAAGTCGCTACCTGAACTTTCCCCGATTTTTCGTCTATGCCTGTGGCAGTTAAATAGAGTTCAAATCCTTGGATCCATTCTTTCCAATTTTCCGCGAGATTTCCTTCTATCGATAAATGGCCTGGAGGCTTTAGTTGCTCCATAATCCTCACGTTACTGCTGACACCATGTAAAGTAAACTAACACAATGGCGGTACAAAATACTTTATTTCTATATAGGCTGCTTATATCAACAAACTAAAACAATAACAAAATGTCGCTTGCATCAATGATAAAATGAAGTACATGACAGCTGTCAAGTATGAAAAGATTACCTGTCATGCCCCTGGAGATCATGTACATTATCATAAATTAAATGGTTACAGTACCTAGAGGCCACGTACTTTCACGAGTTGAACTGTAACAACCTCGGGTAAGTATGTACTTTATCACGAATTGAACTGTCACAACACTGAGTAATCATTTACTTTATAACGAGTTGAACTGTTACAGGCCTTAGTGGTCGTGTCATTATCACGAGTTAAACTGTCACAACACATGGTGGTCGTGTCATTATCACGAGTTAAACTTTCACAACACATGGTGGTCGTGTCATTGTAACGAATATGCATTGTAGCGCGCCCGACTTGTTGTAGTTAAGCAAAGTTACATTCCTCGTATGTACTTTATCACGAATTGAACTGTCACAACACTGAGTAATCATTTACTTTATAACGAGTTGAACTGTTACAGGCCATAGTGGTCGTGTCATTATCACGAGTTAAACTGTCACAACACATGGTGGTCGTGTCATTGTAACGAATATGCATTGTAGCGCGCCCGACTTGTTGTAGTTAAGCAAAGTTACGTTCCTTTGTTTAATAGGATCCATTTATAGAAATATTGACGAGAACAATGCCAACTTCAAATCTAGTAAGTACTAAGTACTGGTTTAATTGTCCTGTTAAGCCTTTAACTATTTCAAAAGCAAGCATATCTCGTCAATAAGCACGCTGCATACCCAGCCTATCGTTTATTTTGTTTATATTTAAAGCCGTATTAAATGATCAACATGCATTCATCAGTCGCTCATTACAATATAGAGTAAATACATCGACGTCAATGTCCGTGATCGGGCGGCATTAATAGGGATTCCGCCAGCTGGAGCCAATTGTGCAAGTTAGTATAAATACCGGTGTATTGTGATAGAAAGTCAGTTTGCTCTATATTTCCACTTGTCAATGATGTTCAATAAATCTATATTTGAGAATGCTAAGAAAGGAAAGATTTCAGAACAAAGTTTACTTAGCAATTATAAAATGACTAATCTTTATGCTGAATTGAAGAGTTACTGTACTTTGCAGAAAATTCATTACCTATGTCATATTATGTACACATTGATCTTTTGAAAATTCCCATTATCCACAGTATCACTCACAGGTACCAGTATTGTAGGTCTTCTGTTTATTGCCTATATTCAACATGTTGAATATACTGGAAAAATCATATATTACTATTACATAAAAGATCTTTAAATAGCATTATTTTTTTATATACAATCTTAACAGTATATGAAATTAGCAGTGGTCCTACTCCTATCATGTTGTGGTCCCGAGCAGTAATTTTGGTTCGGACCAATGAAATATTTCCTTTGGCCAGTATATTTTTACATGTAATATATAGCATAACCAAATATTTAGGATGTTCAGGCCAATATAATAATTTCAATGACTGTCCTAATATAATGATATAGTAGCAAAATGTGATAACTTCTATGAAATAGTGAAATGTGATTTTTTTTTTAACTCTAATGATTCTGGTACCTGTGAGACAGACTTAGTGTAAGAAAGGTTTTACATGCTTATGTGTAAAATTAGGGTATTTTTTACATTATGTTTACCAATATTCACCTATACATTCATTTCATGTTATAACTTTCATATCATACTACAGAGCAGAGAGAAAACACAAGAAAATACTATTTATGCGCCATTTTTCGCAGATGAAAACATGTACACAGCCGTACATTCCAATGTTATAACCACAAACCCTACTACAACTACAACTACAACAGTAACAAGCAAGACAATGTCTTCTGTCAGTTGTCATACAGTACAGTCAAGTTCTTGTCAAGTTCTTGTCCTTTAAATTGGTTTGCAGGGGTAACTGCAACACTGGCAACACTGGCAAAATTACCAACAGTATCATCAACCTCTGTAACTGAGTCAACGAACGAAACGTTTGTGAAAGCACATATCCCCAGATGGAAACTGCTGTACTCCACATGCAAACACGGACACCTTATAATCTAATTGTAAGTAGAATTGCAAAGATTTCCTTTTCCCAAATTATTTTCCAATATCAGATATTATACTTTACACTTTCCACCATGCAGACAATATTTGATAAATTGAAGCAGACAACTCATAAATGTTGCTTGTCAGAGATAGTTGAAAATTTACGGGGAGTTCATGCAGTATAGGTTTTATACTCAAGTTCATTCAGATAAGTATTTAGCCATGCAGACAATAAGTATTTAGCCATGCAGACAATATTTGATGCACTGCACAAATCATTGTTGTCCCTGTGGCTTCGTGACGCTCAATAAGAATGGCAGCCACCTTGCTTGAACCGTAAGAGCCGGCTAAATGGGTGTGAATGAGTCATCAATGGAGTCAATGCAACCAGGTACCTTTGAGCTCCAGCAAGTCGAATGGTATTGGTTTGATACATTATATACTTTTATCTCATAAGCGTTATTATTATACCTCACATGACTTTGTTATGTTAAATTATCATATACTCATCATAGGCAATTTCTTACTGTCTCATGCTAACATATGTGTGTGTTACATTGTAGTAGATCTACCCATGTTCATCTCCCCTACAAAGGTACAGAATAAATTAAATAAACGTGTAATTTTCTTCGGTATAATAAAATAAATATATGATGTGGGACCACGATATGACATTAACTGTTGAAAGAGGCGTAAAACAAAAAACAAAAAAGAAGAACAGCAATTGTTCAATTTGAGCAATTTTCCTTTTACCACAATTCAATAGAGTACTTATAGAATATTCAGCTGCAAAATTGCTGAATGGAGAAAAGAGTTACATGACTGCATCTTTATTCACATTTTCCCAAATATATATTATATTTGAAATTGGTAAGAAGATAACACATGAGAAAAATAGATAGATGGAAGGATTGAAACTGATTAAATTTGTTTAATTTACAGAAGTGCAGAAGTGTATCTAGTCAGTGCCAGACAGTGATAATGGTGGATCAATCGACTCAGACTGACCATCATATAATACTTCCAAAGAAACCGTGTGTAACGAATGAAACTTTTAACAGTACCTTATTTTCTGTTGCCTCGGATGACTCCAGAGATCATGACTGGGAGCCTCAGCAAGACAGTGACAGTGATTCAGATGTAAGTCAGTTTTGTATTGAAGAAAATGACGGTTTCAGGGATTAAAAGTACATTGTGTTTGAATCCTGCCTGGATGATTTACTCTGCCAGTGTGTTATATGTTCATCAAAGACTACTGTTAGTAAGAGAAGTTTTGGTACTTTATTAGTTTGTGAAATCATTTGTGAAACTTGTGGTTATAGCAATTCATGGAACAGTCATCCTATGTCAGGTAATATGACACTTGGAAATCTTGTTCTTAGTGCAGACATAATGTTCAGTGGAGGAAGTGTCACAAAGGTTTTGCGAGCTTTGGACTTTGCTTGTATTAAAAGTTTTAGTTCCTCCACATTCCATTCCATCCAGTCTGCATACCTGACACCCACAGTGTTGAGCATTTGGAAGAAACACCAGCAGGCATTGGCTCAGGAGATCCAAAGTTCAGGGAGACAATTATGCCTTAGTGGAGACATGAGATGCTGTACTCCAGGTCATACAGCAACATATGAATCATACAGCATGATAGATATGGACACCGGAAAGATTCTAGATATTCAACTTGTACAGGTTTGTTTTAAATATTCAATACTTTTGCAATGAAATTGCAATATCTTGGCATTAGGACAATTATAACTTATTCTTTTCCAGTGCCTTTTAAACTCTTTCCTTGATAGAATATGTTAACAGTTGTTTGAGCTTCGAAAAGGTCTTGTCGCAAAATCTGTCGATGCTCGAAAATGGCTTTGTCAGAGTTTGATTTATTGGGGTTTTACGCCGTTTTCAACATTATTTCAGTTATATCACGGCAGTTCACTTATTCATGATCCCTGGGTAAACAAACCAGAACTAGGCTAGAACATATGCCTTACCAACGGGCACTCCACCATGACCGTAGTGCCATGACTGGGGATCGAACCCGAGACACCCAGTTTCAAATCACCGAAGCTAACCACTCAACCACATCGGATTCTCGACTTAATTTTTTATATTGAGTCGGAAACATTAGAAGTATTTTTACATTGTCACTATGTTTTCAAAAGTTGTCTTCAAGATGCGTCAAATATTATTGCTAAAGGAGAATTTGTTCTTTGTGAGTTCTTTCCTTATTAACAACTATTCATTCAACTTTAGTTAATAATTCAGTCAGAATTAAAGAATTTTCAGTTTCTGACACATTTTATGTTTTGTTTTTTTAAATTTTGTTTTACGGTAAACAATTCGTATGCGATGGAGCTAGAGGGCATGAAAAGAGCCCTACAATGGATAACGGAAGATAAACAGCTACAATTTGCATAGATTGTGACTGACAGACATAGTTCTGTAAACAAATACATGCGTGAAGAAAGACCATCCATCCAGCACTGGTTTGATGTATGGCATGTAGCAAAAGGTATTCAATTCTTGAAGTCAATATCCCCTCTGCTCGAGCCTTGATACAATTGAAAACTTCTTAATGCACTATTTCCCCCCACTCCTCCATTCATGATTCTGGGGAAGACATATTGGTTTTAATTGCATCGTCTGTCCGTCACAAATATTTTGTGCTCCATTCTTTTAGCGAGCTGTTTGCTGCAGTCTCAAAGTTAGGTTTTGTTTCTGTAATCAAAGACTGGATACAAGAATGATTGATTAAATATATATTTATAGGAATCACATTACTTACAGTGAGAAAATCTGGACACACCTGAATGACTTTTAGTGGTGTAGTGTCCACCTCGGGTTCAGGTTCGATCCCCGGGCAGGTCATATCAAAGACTTTTACAATAGTAGAAATGGCTACCTTTGGCGTGCATTACGACTTACTAGCTGGTGTCAGGAAAAATGGACCAGTAGTACTGGTAACTTACCCAGGAAACACCGTGATGCAACTGAAAAATTTCTGAGAGCGGCGTAAAACACCAAACAATCAATCAATCAGAATACACATTATAAGTGATTAACCCTTTCCCCTATACAGAAAATATATATAAATGAATGTTCAACTACTTAAAAAAAATTAAAACATCGTGGCAAAAAGAGAAATTGCTCAATTGTTCTCCTATTGTCACAATGTTTTCGAAGTTGACTGCTGCAGAGGTGTTTATATGTGTGGGGAAAAACAATCAAATTTACTTGTGAATTTATATATCATAGATTCTGAACACTAATTGATAAGTTATTAACCTATTCACCCATACAGAAAATCTACAGCAGACAACTTTACTGTGTAAGCTCAAACGCAGAAAATCTCTATAAATAAACATTGCGTAAAAAAGAGAAGTTGCTTGTTTTCAATCAAGTCATCTGCTGCAGAGAGCGTCTTTATATGAGAAAGGGTGTAACAAGCAAATGTACAATATATATATAAATCATAGATTGTATTTTTAACTTTTTTAGGAGTGTACAAGAAACTCAATGCAGCCGGTAAAAAGAAAGGGTGCCAGAAAGTTCAAGATTGGGCAAGGTCCATTAGTAACCATATGTACTGGTGTGCTGATAGTAGCAATGGAGATGGTGAACTATTACAACAGAAGTGGTTGTCTATCCTTAACCATGTGACCAATATACATGAAGGCCATGGATGGAGACAAGTTCCCTTCCTGCCAACACGGGTCACTTGCAGAGAGAGCCTGGATGATAAAAGGTAATTTTCACATAGTAACCTTTTAGCTCACCTGAGCACAAAGTGAGTTTTTAGCTCACCTATGCACGAAGTTAACACTCTGGAGGCCACATTTTCAACCTGAGCATGTTGAAACTTTATCAGAATGTTTGTCTTGATGATATGTAAGTCAAGTTCGAACATGGGTCATGTCAGGTCAAAAAGTAGGTCACTAGGTCAAATTGAAGGAAAATCTTGTTAACACTCCAGATGCAGCAATTTTTGCTTCAGCAATTTTGTTAGAATGTTTGTCTTAAAGATATCTAGGTCAAGTTTGAATATGGGTCATATTGGGTCAGAATCTAGGTTACTAGGCCAAATTGAAGGACATTCTTGTAAACTCTGTAGAAGCCGCTTTTTTTGGCTACAGCATCTTGAAATTTTGTCAGAATGTTTATCTAAATGATATCTTGGCCAAGTTTGAGTATGGGTCATGCCGGGTTAAAAACTAGGTCACTAGGCCAAATTGAAGGGTTCTTATTAACACTCTGGATACTGCAACTTTAACTGGAGCATGATGAAACTTTATCAGAATGTTTGTCTTGATAATATGTAAGTCAAGTTCAAACATGGGTCATGTTGGGTCAAAAAGTAGGTAACTAAGTCAAATTGAAGCAAAATCTTGTCAACACTAGAGGACGCATTTTGTGCTTCAGAAGTTTGAATTTTTGTCAGATTTTTTGTTTTAAAGATATCTAGGTCAAGTTCGAATATGGGTCATATTGGGTCAGAAACTAGTTTACTAAGCCAAATTGATGAAAAACAATGATAAGAATGCCCGAATGCACAGGCTGATCATTGTATTCATTACATGCAAATGTTATTTTTTACTCCTAAACGTGTCTCATACACCTGTCCATATATGTCTTCTTTGATTTTCGTTTCGTCCGAGGATATTTACGAATTGGACTATATTTTTTGACTGCATGTAAATTGTACCACTGTAAATAACCTTTTTGTTTCCCTTTTTTCAATGACTTTTCGTATGCTTGTGTATATGTTTGTGTGTAAGTATGTGTATATGTATGTGTATATGTATATATATATATATATACATGTATATGTGTATATGTATGTATGTGTATATATATATATATATATATATATATGTGTGTGTGTATATATATGTTTATTTATGTTCTCACTTCTGTAATGTTTATTATGAAATGTACTCTTCAAATATGGAGGAAATAAAGCATATCTATCTATCTGTAGAAGACGCAAGTTTTGCTACAGCAGCTTGACATTTATTTGATGAGAATGTTTATCTAAATGATATCTAAGCGAAGTTCGAATATGGGTCATGTAGGGTCAAAAACTAGGTCACTCGGCCAAATTGTAGGAAAATCTTGTGAACACTTTGGATTCCGCATATTTTGCTTCAGCAGCTTGATTTTTTTTTCAGAATGTTTGTCTGAATTATATCTAGGTAAAGTTCGAATATGGGTCATATTGGGTCAGAAACAAGGTCAATAAAGGAAAATTTTGTTCAAACTCCGAAGGCCGCGTTTTAACTTTAAGCAAGTTGAAACTTTACAAGAATGTTGTCTTGATGATATCTAGTACATGTTGGAATATGGGTCATATCAATTAAAAAAATATAGATCACTAGGCCAAATGAAGGAAAATCTTGTTAACACTGTGGAGGTTGCATTCAGAATAATTGTCTTGATGTGTTTTGCATTGCAGTACATTGTATAATTAAGGTGAGCGAACTATGGCCATCATAGCCCTCTTGTTGTGATCACCCTGTGTCAATTGTCATGCGTCACACCATTTACCTTGCATTCAGTCTAGAGGCCACAGCTTTGACACTATCTTCTTGAAACATGGTAAGCATGTTTGCATTGATGATATTAGGACAAGTCCAAATATGGGTCATGTCTAGTCAAAAACTGGGTCACTACCTCGAAATTCTTGAAATTATTATGTGCACTTTAAAGGCCACAGTTTTGGCCCAATCTTCATGACATTTTGATAACAAATAAGGGTTATAAAACTAAACCAGGTGTATCAAAATTCTTGAAAATCTTGCGTGCACTCTAGAGGTCAAGAGTTCTGACACAATCTTCATGTAGCTGTGATTATACATTCTTGCTTTTTATCTTGGACTAATTTCTACTTTTTTACAGGTTTCAAACCATATGCAGAGATGGAATAAACTGTAAAAAGCACATCTCTCATTAAAGACATTAAGAAGCTGTCACCAGCCATACAAACATCATCCCTGGAATCTTTCCACAACGTAGTGTGCCATTTTGCCTTAAAAAGGTGCATTACTTCTATTCACAAATGGAAGCAAGGTAATTCGTGTTTAACAGTTGTATAAAAACTTTATTAAAAAGAGACAACATTTTTAGAACAAAATTAAATTTAACAGAAACTAGTCTTCATAGTTAACATGCTTGGTTATGCATAAGTAAGGTATTAATTAATATCATCTGTTCAATAAATTAGGTTTACAGCTCTTTAATTACCATTATAACTAAAAGGTTTCCAAAAATCAGCTAATATTGCTTACAAGGTTTTCATAAGAAAGTTCACCGTTCGTTTTCATAATGCAAATGTATACAATAAAAATCCGTAGTATAACATAGATAAATTGAAGAGTTATTCCATGCTGTTCTTTTTTCTTGCAGACTATCTAGCTCTTGCCGCTCTTCACTTTAACGAAAATCAATCCAGGTGTCAAGCCATAACAAGAGATGGTAATCTTCAGTGAAGAATTTCTTTTCCAAAGTCAACCCATGGTCAAAATCAAGACATGGTCAAAATCCCCTACAGACAAAATCCCCTAGACATACACAGACAAAATCCCCTATATCCCTTTTCCACTACAGACACACTCCCCTACATGCAAAAATCCCCTAAGGAAAAAATCCCCTACTTTATAAATGTTCCAATTCCCTACTATATACATGTACATGTTAGTTTAATGTGTTATATTTGAATATTATCATTTTAATGATTAAATTTTGTTAACTAGCGTACACAACACATTAATTATGTTCAATTGTATATTCATTAAAAAGACTGAAAAATTGTTTATTTTTTATGTGACAAATATTGTCGATGTTAATCAGAGTAATCAAACCCTAATTTAGTATATAATTATTCATTCAATAAAGTAATTAATTACCATACAATTAAAATGCCTGATAACAATTAATGTAGTGATTGCAATAATTTTCAATAACAAAATTAAAGACTGTTTATTATTTATGTGACAAACATTGATTGAACCATTGATATAAATGTATTACATTTCGCTATTGCTTCACAATACCAAAGAAATGGAAGTTATTAGAAGCAACAAGGGTTCCGAAAAACTCTGTAGTAATGGGCATGTCTATACCAAGAAACACACAACAAAATCAACAGTTAGATGGGAATGCTGCATCAAGTGTACAGGAGCCATAGTTACAGATCTATCAGTAAGTAAATCTTATGAGCAATTTTTTCTTTTGCATTAATGTTTTCAAAAGTCGTATGTTGCAAATGGGTCAAATTGCAGCTTCATGTAGAAAGGGTAAAATATCTCTTCAAATGAAAGTAAAATTACTGAATAGAGTTGAAACGTTGTTGAAAAGGGAGAAGTTATGCATTATGAGCAATTTCTCCTTTTGCCACAATGTTTACAATACCCATCTTGATGTGGGTTCTTAACCCCTATCCAGCTGAATTCCTATAACTGATACAACCATCCTTCATTTATATCCAGGGTTCGATTCCCGATCATGTCATGCCCAATACTTTAAAATATGTTGCAGTAGTTTTTGTGGAAAATCTCTTCAAATGAAAGTAAAATTACTGAATACATCTCATGCCATATACTTTAAAATCGGTAATTATGAGCAATTTCTCCTTTTGCCACTTTTGTTTTCAATATACATCTGGATGTGGGTTGTGGGAAATCGTTTCAAATGCAGAATTTCTATGGATAACACATGACATCCCGTTTATGACTACAACAAATTAAAATACTGAATTTGTTTTCCGTAGATTACAACAGTGAAATCGCAGAACGACCATACACATCATTCAGACCACTTTGACGTGGCAGCAATGAAAAGGAGAGCAGAATTAAAATCAAGCATTCTAAGTCAGCATACTAAACCCAGTGTAGTAGTTGCCGAAACGATGTTACAGTACACTGTCCAGGTCAGAGCTGCTTGCGGAGATAATGAACATTTTAAACGAACAGTACGTCGTGTGAAACGGACACATGTTCCAAACGAGCCAGCTTCAGTACAAAATGTACCCTGTCCTCTTCCTGACGAATTTATAACAAGAGGGCCATGATGGCCCTATATCGCTCACCTGATTTAATAGAACTTCAATAGTTTTCAAAGTTTTTACTCTATACATATAAGGAAAACAAGCAACCCCCTGGTGGCCATGTTTTTCAACGGATCGGATTTATTTGAACAACCTTGGTAGAAGGTCACCCAAGGAGCATTTGTGCCAAATAATTTTTAAATCAGGCACATATAAGGAAAACAAGCCCCGCCCCTGGCGGCCATGTTTTTCAATGGATTGGATTAATTTGAACACTTTTGAAAGAAGGTCCCCCAAGGAACATTTGTGCCAAATTATCTTTAAATCGTGAAAGTACTTTTTGACAAGAAGATTTTTAAATTTTTTACAATGCATATATAAGGACAAGAGGACCATGATGGTGCTATAGCGCTCACCTGATTTAATCAAACTTAAACAGTTTTCATTGTTCTTTGTCTATACATATATACGGAAAATAAGCAACACCCCCTGGTGGCCATGTTTATCATCCTATCAAAATAATTGGAAGTCTTAGTAGAGGGGCACCCAAAGAACATTCACCGGGATGGGGTCATTTTTCACCCCAGGGTTATAATTTGAATAATCTTGGTAGAGGTCCAATAGGCAAGCTACATATCAAAGGCCGGGGCCCTCTACTTTCAGAAAAGATTTTTTTTTTAAATTTCTCTATATGAGTCTATGTAAAACAATAGACCCCAGGGGAGGGGTAATTTTTTGACCCCAGGGCTATAATTTGAACAATCTTGGTAGAAGTCCACTAGATGATGCTACATACCAAATATTAAAGGCCTCTACTTTTAGACAAGAAAATTCTTAGACAAGAAATGTTTTAAAGGTTTTTCCCTATATGAGTCTATGAATAAGCTCCGCCCCCCTGGCGGCCATGTTTTTCAACGGAATGGAAATATTTGAACAATTTTGTCAAAGGGTGCCCCAAGGAACATTTGTGCAAAATAATTTTCAAATCGGGCCAGTACATTTGGACAAGAAGATTTTTTAAAGTTTTAACAATGCACATATAATGAAAACAAGCTCCGCCCCCTGGCGGCCATGTTTTTCAACGGATCGAAAATATTTAAACAATCTTGGTAAAAGGTGCCCCAAGGAACAATTGTGCAAAATAATTTTCAAATCGGGCCAGTACTTTTGGACAAGAAGATTTTTAAAGTTTTTAAAAATGCACATATAATGAAAATAGGCTCCGCCCCCTGGCGGCCATGTTTTTCAACGGATCGGAAATATTTGAAGAATCTTGGTAGAAGATACCCCAAGGAACATTTGTGCAAAATAATTTTCAAATCGGGCCAGTACTTTTGGACAAGAAGATTTTTAAAGTTTTAACAATGCACATATAATGACAAGAGGGCCAAGATGGCCCTAAATCGATCACCTAATTGATAGTAAATTAGTAGCAAATATTTAACTGCAAATATCTGGGAAAATTTGATCAAGGAGTGCAAATGAAACTGCAAGGAGTGGACACTTCTCAAGAAACAGCTTATCAGTAAAGGCCATTTATATCTTGAAATCTAACAAGAACTTTAATAAGAATGGAATTATAAAGTTTTTGTCATTTTGCACCTTTCCTGATGCCGCCTGACTGCCATGTTTTTCAACGAAATCAATATGGCTTCAACAGTTTATTTAGAAGATCACTTAAGGAACATTTCTACCAAATTATCTTGTATTCGCACAAGCAGATTATGGAGGAAAAGGATTTTAAAATTTGGGTATTTTTCTCACTTTCTGATGCCGCAGCAACCAAACTTCTCAATAGAATTTAAATCTTTGAACAATTTTGAAAGAGGACCACCAAAGGAACATTCCTGTGATGTTTTGTGGAAATTGGTCTATTGGAATGGTAGGAGTTGGTTGTCATTTGTAGCTAAAAGTTCAATTTACCCCTTTTGTGATGACGCCTGGTTGCTATGATTGTGTAACCACTCAAAACGGCTTCAACAAATTAAATAGAAGATCATTACAGTAAGATTCGTATTATATTTTCTTAAAATCAGACAAACACTTTCATAAAAATGGAATTTTCAAATTTTGTCATTTTGCCCCTTTTCTGATGCCGCCTGACTGCCATGTTTTTCAAACAATCAGTATGGCTTGAACAATCTTTATAGAGGGTCACCCAAGGAACATTTCTACCAAATTATATTAGAATCTGACAGGCAGATTCGGAGGAGAAGGTTTTTAAAGTTTGGACATTTTGTCCCCTTTCTGATGCCGTAGCAACCTAAGTTCTCAATGGAATTTAAATCTTTGAACAAATTTGAAAGAGGACCACCAAAGGAACATTCCTGTGATGTTTTGTGGAAATTGGTCTATTGGAATGGTAGGAGTTGGTTGTCATTAAATTTTGTAGCTAAAAGTTCAATTTACCCCTTTTGTGATGACGCCTGGTTGCTATGATTGTGTAACCAATCAAAACGGCTTAAACAAATTAAATAGAGGGTCATTAAAGTAAGATTCGTATTATATTTTCTTAAAATCAGACAAACACATGCCCCTAAATCGATCACCTGATTGATAGTGTATGGTGAGTGTAAGGAACGACAACTCTGCGAAGGAGATTGCCCTTGCATAATACTCTGCCAAGTGTTACCTCCCTTAGACCATCAATCTAATAACCATATGTCATTTGAAGCAAAAAGTTAATTTTACTCCTTTTCTGATGCTGCTTGGTTGCTATGCCTTTCAACAAATCAATATGGCTTGACAAAGTATGTAGATGATCAATGAAAGAACATTTCTACAAAACTATCTTTAAATCAGACAAGCACTTTTATAAGGATGCTTTATTAAAGTATTGTCATTTTGCCCCTTTTTTGATGCCGCTTGACTGCCATGTTTTTCGACCAATCAGTATGGCTTAAACAATTTTTATAGAGGGTCACCCAAGGAACATTTCTATCAAATTATATTTGAATCTGACAGGCAGATTCGGAGGAGAAGATTTTTAAAGTTTGGACATTTTGTCCCCTTTCTGATGCCGCAGCAACCAAAGTTCTCAATGGAATTTAAATCTTTGAACAATTTTGAAAGAGGACCACCAAAGGAACATTCCTGTGATGTTTGGTGGAAATTGTTCTTGCGGTTCAGGAGGAGATGATGTTTAAAGCTAAAAGTTAACGACGGACGACAGACGACGGACGACGGACACAGAGTGATCAGAATAGCTCACCTTGAGCCTTTGGCTCTAGGTGATCTAAAAATAGGCTCCACCCCTGGCGGCCATGTTTTTCAAAGGATCGGAAATATTTGAACAATCTTGGTAGAAGGTACCCAAAGGAACATTTGTGCAAAATAATTTTCAAATCGGGCCAGTACCTTTGGACAAGAAGATTTTAAAAGTTTTAACAATGCACATATAAGGAAAATAGGCTCCGCCCCCTGGCGGCCATGTTTTTCAACGGATCGTAAATATTTGAACAATCTTGGTAGAAGGTACCCCAAGGAACATTTGTGCAAAATAATTTTCAAATCGGGCCAGTACTTTTGGACAAGAAGATTTTTAAAGTTTTTAACAATGCACATATAATGAAAATAGGCTCCGCCCCCTAGCGGCCATGTTTTTCAACGGATCGGAAATATTTGAACAATCTTGGTAGAAGGTACCCCAAGGAACATTTGTGCTAAATAATTTTCAAATCGGGCCAGTACTTTTGGACAAGAAGATTTTTAAAGTTTTAACAATGCACATATAAGGAAAACAAGCTCCGCCCCCTGGCGGCCATGTTTTTCAACGGATCGGAAATATTTGAACAATCTTGGTAGAAGGTACCCCAAGGAACATTTGTGTAAAATAATTTTCAAATCAGGCCAGTACTTTTGGACAAGAAGATTTTTAAAGTTTTAACAATGCACATATAATGAAAATAGGCTCCACCCCTGGCGGCCATGTTTTTCAACGGATCGGAAATATTTGAACAATCTTGGTAGAAGGTACCCCAAGGAACATTTGTGCAAAATAATTTTCAAATCGGGCCAGTACTTTTGGACAAGAAGATTTTTAAAATTTTAACAATGCACATATTAGGAAAACAAGCTCCGCCCCCTGGCGGCCATGTTTTTCAACGGATCGGAAATATTTGAACAATCTTGGTAGAATGTACCCCGAGGAACATTTGTGCAAAATAATTTTCAAATCGGGCTAGTACTTTTGGACAAGAAGATTTTTTAAGTTTTGGTTAATTTTCCCTTTTTTGTTGCCGTGGCAACCAAAGTTCTGCATGGAATAGAATTCTTTGAACAAGTTTGAAAGAGATCCACACAAGGAACATTCCTGTAAAATTATTTTGAATTTGGTTAATTCGTTTAGGAGGAGAAGTCGTTTGTAGGAAAATGTGAACGGACGGACGACGACGACGACGCGGGACGACGACGACGACGACGACGACGGACGACGAGCGATCACAAAAGCTCACCTTGCACTTTGTGCATAGGTGAGCTAAAAACAAGCTCCGCCCCCTGGCAGACATGTTTTTGAAAGGATCGGAAATATTTCAACAATCCTGGTTGAGGGTGCCCCAAGGAACATTTGTGCAAAATAATGTTTAAATCGGGCCAATACTTTTGGACAAGAAGATTTTTAAAGTTTTAACAATACACATATAAGGAAAACAAGCTCCGCCCCCTGGAAACCATATTTTTCAACGCATCGGAAATATTTGAACAATCTTGGTAAAGGGTGCCCAAAGGAACATTTGTGCAAAATAATGTTCAAATCGGGCCAGTACTTTTGGACGAGAAGATTTTAAAAGTTTTAACAATGCACATATAAGGAAAACAAGCTCCGCCCGCTGGCGGCCATGTTTTTCAACGGATCGGGAATATTTCAACAATCTTGGTAAAGGGTGCCCCACGGAACATTTGTGCAAAATTATTTTCAAATCGGGCAAGTACTTTTGGACAAGAAGATTTTTCAAAGTTTTAACAATGCACACATAAGGAAAACAAGCTCCGCCCCTTGGCGGCCATGCTTTTCAAAGGATAAGAAATATTTGAACAAACTTGATAAAGGGTGCCCCAAGGAACATTTGTGCAAAATAATTTACAAATCGGGCCAGTACTTTTGGACAAGAAGATTTTTTAAAGTTTTAACAATGCACACATAAGGAAAATAAGCTTCGCCCCCTGGCGACCATGTTTTTCAACGGATCGAAAATATTTGAACAATCTTGGTAGAGGGTACCCCAAGGAACATTTGTGCAAAATAATTTTCAAATCGGGCTAGTACTTTTGGACAAGAATCTTTTTTAAGATTTGGCAATTTTCCCCTTTTTTGATGCCGCAGCAACCAAAGTTCTACTTGGAATAATTTCTTTGAACAACTTTGAAAGATTTTACATTACCCTGTCCAGGTCAGAGCTGCTTGCGGAGATAATGAACATTTGAAACGAACAGTACGTCGTGTGAAACGGACACATGTTCCAAACGAGCCTGCTTCAGTACAAAATGTACCCTGTCCTCTTCCTGACGAATTTATAACAAGAGGGCCATGATGGCCCTATATCGCTCACCTGATTTAATAGAACTTCAATAGTTTTCAAAGTTTTTACTCTATACATATAAGGAAAACAAGCAACCCCCTGGTGGCCATGTTTTCAACGGATCGGATTTATTTGAACAACCTTGGTAGGTCACCCAAGGAGCATTTGTGCCAAATAATTTTTAAATCAGGCAGGTGCTTTTGGACAAGAAGATTTTTAAAGATTTTACAATGCACATATAAGGAAAACAAGCCCCGCCCCTGGCGGCCATGTTTTTCAATGGATTGGATTAATTTGAACACTTTTGATAGAAGGTCCCCCAAGGAACATTTGTGCCAAATTATCTTTAAATCGTGAAAGTACTTTTTGACAAGAAGATTTTTAATTTTTTTACAATGCATATATAAGGAAAACAAGCTCCGCACCCTTGCAGACATGTTTTTCAACGGATCGGAAATATTTCAACAATTCTGGTTGAGGGTGCCCCAAGGAACATTTGTGCAAAATAATGTTTAAATCGGGCCAATACTTTTGGACAAGAAGATTTTTAAAGTTTTAACAATACAAATATAAGGAAAACAAGCTCCGCCCCCTGGAAACCATATTTTTCAACGCATCGGAAATATTTGAACAATCTTGGTAAAGGGTGCCCAAAGGAACATTTGTGCAAAATAATTTTCAAATCGGGCCAGTACTTTTGGACAAGAAGATTTTTTAAGTTTTAACAATGCACATATAGGCAAATGAAGCTCCACCCCCTGGTGGCCATGTTTTTCAACGGATCGGAAATATTTGTAAAATCTTGGTAAAGGGAGCCCCATTGAACATTTGTGCAAAATAATGTTCAAATCGGGCCAGTACTTTTGGACAAGAAGTTTTAACAATGCACATATAAGGAAAACAAGCCATGTTCCATGTTTTTCAACGGATCGGGAATATTTCAACAATCTTGGTAGAGGGTGCCCCACGGAACATTTGTGCAAAATTATTTTCAAATCGGGCCAGTACTTTTGGACAAGAAGATTTTTCAAAGTTTTAACAATGCACATATAAGGAAAACAAGCTCCGCCCCTTGGCGGCCATGTTTTTCAACGGATTAGAAATATTTGAACAAACTTGATAAAGGGTGCCCCAAGGAACATTTGTGCAAAATAATTTACAAATCGGGCCAGTACTTTTGGACAAGAAGATTTTTTAAAGTTTTAACAATGCACACATAAGGAAAATAAGCTTCCCCCCCTGGCGGCCATGTTTTTCAACGGATCGGAAATATTTGAACAATCTTGGTAGAGGGTACCCCAAGGAACATTTGTGCAAAATAATTTTCAAATCAGGCTAGTACTTTTGGACAAGAAGCTTTTATAAGATTTGGCAATTTTCCCCTTTTTTGATGCCGCAGCAACCAAAGTTCTTGGAATTAATTTCTTTGAACAACTTTGAAAGAGGACCACTCCTGTGAAGTTATTTTGAAATATGTCCATTGGTTTAGTAGGAGAAGTCATTTGTAGGAAACTGTTAACAGACGCCGACGACGCTGGACGGTGAGTGATCACAAAACGCTCACCTTGCACTTCGTTCTTAAGGGAGCTAAAAACAGGCGGCACTGAGACCTGATATTGTTGATATTCGGAAGTAATACAGGATTGAGTATTCTGTCGGAAGGTGAATCATGGTTCATGGACGGGACTTACGATACAGTCCCTTCCCAATTTAGCCAGTTGTATGTGATAAGATCTGCAGTAAGTGACACATATGTGACATGTGTGTACGGCTTCCTTCCATCCAAACAACAGAGTGTCTATGAGGAGCTATTGTCCGCCCTTCTTGATTCTTATTTATTACAGCATACTTATCAGACGAAGAAGTGAGACACTTTTGTGGACAAATTGACGGTCTGGCATTTTTGCCAGTGAATGATGTCAGCGACGGCATGAATTATCTTAGAGAAACAGCACCAGACTGTTTAGGTCCTATAGTGGATTAATTTGATAGTACGTATGCTACAGGCGGCTTTAAGACTGTAAGGGGTGAAAATGGCTAACTAAGGTTTAGAAGGACTCCGCCCAGATTTCCCCCACGTTGCCGCATGCACATTCCATGATCAAAGCCGAACCAATAATGTGTGTGAGGGATGGAACAATGCCTTCAAACATTAGTAGGCCATTCAAACCCAAGCCTGTGGTATGTACTAAATTGTATACAGAAAGACAATTGTTATGTAGAGACTGTCTACGAGCAAATCCACCAAGGACTCCCGCCAAAGCCTCGAAAAAAACCAGAAGCAGCAAAAGCGACTTAAATGTCTTTGCAGTCAGTATCTTAAGAAAGAAAAGACCCTTGCTGAGTTTATGGAGGCAATTGGTAATTGTGTGAGGCTGCACTGAAACTAAGGTGTAATTGAATGGCAGCATTTCTTTCGAAGTTTAATTAGCATCATACTTCAACTTATCAGTGTGATCAATTACCATTCAATACAATGAACATGTTAATAAATGTATATAATAAGGCAGTTTTATAAATAATTATGTGCTAATTGGCTTTGTAGTGTGCTTTATTGTGAAACAGACAATACGTAAATAATATATTATAATTATGTGCTAATTGGCTTTGTAGTGTGCTTTTTTGTGTGTTTGTTCAACCTGCTACTTCTTTATTGTGAAATTAGCAAGAGGCCCAAGAGGGCCAGTATCGCTCCACGGCCATAAGGCAAAAATCAAATCTCCAAACAGCCCTGCCCCCTGGTGGCCATGTTTTTTTACCAACCACCATGGCTTAAAGGAATCGTGTACAGTGTCACCCAAGGAATGTTTCTTCAAAATTATTTGAAAATTTGCCCGACACTTTCGGAGGAGAGGATATTATAAGTTTTCACTAAAGCCATATAAGGCAAAATAGCCCCACCCCCTGGTAGCCATATTTTTCAACCAATCAACATGGCTTGAAGGAATCTGATAGAGTGACCCTCTATCAGAACATTTCTATAGGAACATTTCTACAAAATTATTGGAATATCAGCCAGATACTTTCGGAGAAGAAGATTATTTAAGTTTTCTCTTTAGCCATATAAGGCAAAATAGCCCCGCCCTCTTGCGGCCATGTTTTTTTACCAATCAACATTTCTTGAAGGAATCTAATAGAGGGTCACCCAAGGAACATTTCTACAAAATTATTTGAAAATCGGCCTGACACTTTTGGAGAAGATTTTTTAAGTTTTCACTATAGCTATATAAGGCAAAATAGCCCCGCCCCCTAGCGGCCATGTTTTTCAACCAATCAACATTTCTTGGAGGAATCTAATAAAGGGTCATCCAAGGAACATTTCTACAAAATTATTTGAAAATCTGCTGGATACTTTCGGTGGAGAAGATCTTTTAAGTTTTCACTATAGCCACATAGGCAAAATAGCCCCGCCCCCTGGCGGCCAGGTTTTTTTTACCAATCAACATGGCTTGAAGGAATCTGATAGAGGGTCACCCAATGAACATTTATACAAAATTATTTGAAAATCGGCTGAACAATCTCGGAGAAGAAGATTTTTTAAAGTTTTCTCTTTAGCCATAGATGCAAAAAAGGCCCGCCATCTGGCGGCCATGTTTTTTTACCAATCAACATGGCTTGAAAGAATCTGATAGAGGGTCACCCAATGAACATTTCTACAAAATTATTTGAAAATCGGCTGAACAATCTCGGAGAAGAAGATTTTTTAAAGTTTTCTCTTTAGCCATAGATGCAAAAAAGGCCCGCCATCTGGCGGCCATGTTTTTTTACCAATGAACATGGCTTGAAAGAATCTGATAGAGGGTCACCCAATGAACATTTCTACAAAGTTATTGGAAAATCGGATGAACATTTTCGGAGGAGAAGATTTTTTAAAGTTTTCTCTTTAGCCATAGAGGCAAAATAGCCCCGCCCTCTGGCGGCCATGTTTTTTTTACCAATCAACATGGCTTGAAGGAATTTGATAGAGGGTCACCCAATGAACATTTCTACAACATTATTTGAAAATCGGCTGAACACTTTCGGAGAAGAAGATTTTTTAAGTTTTCACTGTAGCTATATAAGGCAAAATAGCCCCGTCTCCTGGCGGCCATGTTTTTCGCCCAATCAACATTTCTTGAAGGAATCTAATAGAGGGTCACCCAAGGAACATTTCTACAGAATTATTTGAAAATCGGCCTGACGCTTTTGGAGAAGATTTTTTAAGTTTTCACTATAGCTATATAAGGCAAAATAGCCCCGCCCCCTAGCGGCCATGTTTTTCAACCAATCAACATTTCTTGGAGGAATCTAATAAAGGGTCATCCAAGGAACATTTCTACAAAATTATTTGAAAATCTGCTGGATACTTTCGGTGGAGAAGATCTTTTAAGTTTTCTCTATAGCCATATAGGCAAAATAGCCCCGCCCCCTGGCGGCCAGGTTTTTTTACCAATCAACATGGCTTGAAGGAATCTGATAGAGGGTCACCCAATGAACATTTCTACACAATTATTTGAAAATCGGCTGAACAATCTCGGAGAAGAAGATTTTTTAAAGTTTTCTCTTTAGCCATAGATGCAAAAGAGGCCCGCCCTCTGGCGGCCATGTTTTTTTTACCAATCAACATGGCTTGAATGAATCTGATAGAGGGTCACCCAATGAACATTTCCACAAAATTATTTGAAAATCGGCTGAACACTTTCGGAGAAGAAGATTTTTTAAGTTTTCACTATAGCTATATAAGGCAAAATAGCCCCGCCCCCTGGCGGCCATGTTTTTCGCCGCATCAACATTTCTTGTAGGAATCTAATAAAGGGTCACCCAAGAAACATTTCTACAAAATTATTTGAAAATCGGCCTGACACTTTTGGAGAAGAAGATTTTTTAAGTTTTCACTATTTTGTTCTTTTGGTTGCCATGGATGGATGGATAAAAAAAAAATGAAGGAATTTAAGAGAGGACATTGAGAGGATGCTTCCTATGAAGTTTCAACCAAATTGGCCAAGTGGTTAGGGAGAAGAAGTGGTTTAAAGGGAAAAGTTAACGCACGCACATGCGCACGTACGTCCAAAAGGGACCCGGCCGGGTAGCTCAATTGGTAGCGTATCTGACTCGTGATCTGGAGGTCACGGGTTCGATACCCGGTTGCGGCGACATTCTTTCGGGCGATGTTTTCCATTGCCTCTCACCTCTGATCTATGTGAGAAAGTAGTCAGTGGCTTCGAAAGAATGTTGTGTAAGTACTGGTGTGGGAAAGCCAGGAAAACATGGGTAGGTGCACTGACCGCCGTGATATGACCAAAGTTGTTGAAAGCGGCGTTAAACTCCAAACAAACAAACAAACAAACGTCCAAAAGGCGTTTGTTGGGTATTTTCCTTTGATCTTCTCTTGTTGGGTATACCCAACAAGCACATGGTTCATTCCGTAATTATCTTTCTTTTACGGAATAAATAGCATTAATATGCTTATTAGATACCCATTAGACAATTATATGAAGAAAAAAACAACTTATCAAAGTGTCTTATAACGGTGGTGGTGGGATTTACGAAACAAGAGGGCCATGATGGCCCTGGAATCGCTCACCTGATTTTTTTCCCCACTTTAGCTATATAAGCCCCGCCCCTGGCGGCCATAGTTTACGACCAATCAACTTGGCTTGAAGGAATATGATAGAGGGTCACCCTAGGAACATTTCTACAAAATTATTTGAAAATCAGCCTTACACTTTCGGAGAAGAAGATTTTTTAAGTTTTCACTATAGCCATATAAGGCAAAATAGCCCCGCCCCCCTGGTGGCCATGTTTTTTGACCAATCAACATGGCTTGAAGGAATCTGAAAGTCGGTCACTTAAGTAACATTTCTACAAAATTATTTGAAAATCAGGCTGACACTTTCGGAGAAGAAGATTTTTTAAGTTTTCACTATAGCCATATAAGGCAAAATAGCCCCGCCCCCCTGGCGGCCATGTTTTACGACCAATCAACATGGCTTGAAGGAATCTGACAGAGGGTCATCCAAGGAACATTTCTACAAAATTATTTGAACATCTGCCAACCAGTTTGGGAGAAGAAGATTGTTTAAGTTTTCACTATAGCCATATAAGGCAAAATAGCCCCGCCCCCCTGGCGGCCATGTTTTTCGACTATCAACTTGGCTTGAAGGAATCTGATAGAGGGTCATCCAAGGAACATTTCTACAAAATTATTTTAAAATCGGCCTGAAACTTTTGGAGAAGAAGATTTTTAGAGTTTTCACTATAGCCATATAAGGCAAAATAGCCCCGCCCCCCTGGCGGCCATGTTTTTCGACCAATCAACATGGCTTGAAGGAATCTGACAGATGGTCATCCAAGGAACATTTCTACGAAATTATTTGAAAATCTGCCAACCAGTTTGGGAGAAGAAGAATTTTGAAGTTTTTTTCATTTCGTTGCCATGGAAACCAGAATTCTGCATGGATCCCAAAAAGGAAATCTGGTGAGGTCATTGAGAGGATGCTTTCTGTGAAGTTTCATCCCAATTGACCCACCGGTTACTGAGGAGAAGAAGTTGACGCACGATGGACGACGGACGCCGGACAAAAGGCGATCACAATAACTCACCTTGAGCAAAACTCAGGTGAGCTAAAAACACTACTCAACAAGAGTACTCTGGTAAGTACGCACAGACGCACGCACGACGGACAATTCGCCATGACATAAGCTCGACTGGCTTTCAGCCAGTGGAGCTAAAAATGCAAATAATATATTAAGTTTCTCTTTCTTTTACTGCCTGACAAATGAATAATTTAAACTAAGTAGGGGATTTTGTCTGTAGGAGATATTGACATGTAGGGGATTTTGTCTGTAGGGAATTTTTTACATTTTCTTGAAAATGTACCTAGGGGATTTTGTCTGTAGAGGATTTTGACCGTCCACCGGTGAAGCCATAGCAAAAGAAGTGAAGAAAGATCCAACCTTTGGTATGATAATGTTCTAGTAGTCAATTGTTCTTAGAATAAGGAAAATGATAATATATATATGAGCCAGTCCACGACAAAACCTGTTTTAGTGACATAACGTATGACGTTGGGAATTTCCAATTTTATGACGTCACATTTTTCGTCAACGTCGGTTTACCGTAAACAGTATTATCTTGAATTTAATTTCCAAAGTTCCGACAGTGTTTAATAGATGCAAATACTGGATTTCATTCGTAATGGATTCTGAATTGGAGGTAAGATCACTTATGTATCTTTTATTAACACACATAACAAATAAATGTGATTTATTTCGAAGAAAACATTGAAAACACGACCATTGCCCTTATATGGGAAAAAAATAGCGGGCTGTTTAAAACAAAAATGACTTTGTACACGAATCCACATAAAATTTATAATTTTTAGGACAGATGTACACAACGCACTTTATTATACACATTTAAGTACTAGATAGGTCTAGCGTAAATCTCCTAAAGATATAATGCCGCTAAGAGACGATGTTTGTGATTCATGCGAAAAGCTGAGAAAACGAGTTATGGACTCAATATCAGAATAAGAAAAACTTCAAAGTGCAGATGCTTTAAGGGATCATGTTATGATATTCATTTACAGGAAATACCAGCACTTCACCTTCAGTTCGACAGCATTGTTCGTCTACCATTTGCCGAAATTTCAAGAATATATATCTAGCCGATTTTTAATAAATCACAATGCAGTTAAACGTCTGTCGCGCTTCGGAACGTACACTGCAGAATTAAAGCTAGATACGCATCTAGGGTAATAAAGTGAACACACCACATGTTTTCATTATAATTATCAATTTCAATCTTTTAAGTACCCCCTAGTAAATAATGGTAGGTTGTATTTTTTTGCTTCTCTTTAAAGATTCAAAGTAGCTACGATATTGCAATTTATATAGTAAATACATTAAAAATACAACAAAAGAATACTTGCATTTGTACTAGATAGCGAGAATGATATTTTCAACAATATCGATATGTACTATCGTGAGAATTTGTCAGTAACGCAACATATACAAATTTCGTGAATCAATGAGTAGTGACGGATTGATACTTATTCATGCGAAGATAGTTACATTTCAGGTATCACCACCAGTTCCAAGGCAAAGTTAGCGGTTTAAAAAGAGCGTTGAACTCGTAATGCTAAGGTCCTGAGTTCGAGTTGTAATGAATTACATGTACATCTTTTTATTTTATGTTCTTGATGTTGTTTCTACGTAATTGATAATCGCGCAATGTCGTGATATTATATTTACCTGCAAAGGTATAAATGTGGCATACAAATGTAGAACGACGTATTATATATAGCATACACAGCCATGCAGTCGAAGTCGTATTATAGCGATGATGATGATGATGATATATTATTATACCCCCGCAAACGTAGTTTGAAGGGGATATACTGGAATCAGCCTGTCGGTCGGTCAGTTGGTTGGTCGGTCGGTTAGTTGGTCGGTCGGTCGGTCGGTCTGTCCACAAAATCTGTTCCGCTGTACTCCTCCTTCAGTTTCTACCTGATTTACTTGATACTTGGCATAAATGTTAATCAGGAGTAGTAGATGTGCAAGAAGCAAATTTCATGTCCCTGTGACCTTCACCTTGACCTTGAAATAGGATTTTCTTTTGTTAAAATCTAATCTGTTGTAATCCTCCTTCAGTTTGAACCTGATTTACTTCATACTTGGCATAAATGTTAATCAGGAGTAGTAGATGCGCAAGACGCAAATTTCATGTCCCTGTGACCTTCACCTTGACCTCTGACCATGAAATGGGACTTTTTTGTGTTAAAATCTAATCTCTTGTACTCCTCCTTTAGTTTCAACCTGATTTACTTGATACTTGGCATAACTGTTAATCAGGAGTAGTAGATGTGCAAGACGCAAATTTCATGTCCCTGTGACCTTCACCACTGACATTGAAATAGGATATTTTTTTGTTAAAATCTAATCTGTTGTACTCCTCCTTCAGTTTCAACCTGATTTACTTGATACTTGGCATAAATGTTAATCAGGAGTAGTAGATGTGCAAGACGCAAATTTCATGTACCTGTGACCTTCACCTCTGACCTTGAAATAGGATTTGTTTTCTTAAAATCTAATCTGGTGCGACATACTCCTCCTTCAATTTCAACCGGATTCATTGAATAAAGAATGTGGTTCATTTTCTTCTTGTTTGTTTGTTTTCTGAAACTAGAAAACTAAATAAAAACTTATTTCATGAGGAAATAGTACTTTATGCGGATTGTATTTTATGCATTAGAAAATGTTCCTGACAAAACTTCTTTAAAATTAGATTTGTATATTGCTTATTGATATCATCTTAGTATTTCTTTTTGATACTGATATTCAAATTGTCTGAGTCAAAGATACTACTGTGAGATATAATATGTGTCAGGGGTTGGGGCGGGGGTATTAATCACCGTTAGTGATAGTTCTAGTTATCACTATTTCTGTCAAGGTTTTTGATGATCTTTATGTAATATAGTTATAATGAATATTAAAATGAAGAAAACAATGACATCTAAATATAAAACAAACAAATAAAATAATTAAAACTTGAATAAATATATGCATACATACAAATAGATCAAAGCTAAGATGCTATTATCATACTTTTGAGTTAAACCAATATGTATTTATATATTTAACTGTACCGAGACGTTTCGAATTCCAAACAACATTTCTGGGAGATTATGAAAATTGTGAGTACAATGGAGGCGGGCCACGGTAGTAAAGTCAATCTGACGTCGCCGTTTGGAGGGAAATGAGTAGGTTTGAAAACGTGAATAAATATTTTAACAACTGTTATATCAACTCAATTGTTTCATCAACTTCCCCAGACGCCATTGCTTAAAGACATTCCGTAGCATTTGTTCACCGAAATGTCTAACATGTTATGTGTAACGCATGACAATTATTATGGGGTAAAAACGACACTCAAACTGTTCCTTTCAACGTCAGAACTGGCTCCTTTGTAAGTGACATTAGTTTTCCACTTATTACTCACCTCTAACCATAAACAAAAGTGTATGTATATATCGCTAGTGACTGCTTGCCTATGCATCAACTCGTTTCTATGACAACGATTTATAACTAAACTTATGAAAAACTTAGAAATATTAATTCGCCATAAGGCACAGCAAAAACAAATATACGTATGGTATGAATTTCCGAAATATGTATACGTCTATTTTTATACTGTATCATTTGTAATAAAATAACTATTCGGGAATAAATAAATTAAGATATCCATTTTTAGTAGGGAATAGATAAGTTGATGATTATTGTAAAAAAAAAGTTGTCAATTTTAATTCCGATGACTGCGTTTCACCTAAATATCGCAATGTGCGTTCCGACGCTGGACATCGGTAAAACGGCATTCTGATTTACTAAAAATCGGCTCGACAGATATTTTTGAAATTCTGGCAATTTGTAGTAGAAAAGGTGATCGTAATGATATGTATTTGTTTAAAACATCTCTCGGGTAAATGCTTAGTAAATTAAAAATTATGTGCAATTACTTTGGAAATATTCCAGCGAGATTTTCATTAAAAATCGGGTATTTGTATCTGAATCGTCATGGCAGATACATTACATTTATATCATGACACAGGTAACTGTATTCTCTATAATTCGCTGCTATTGGTGTTTCAATACAAATTCAAACAAGACAGTAGAAGGGGCTGTTATTTCACAAAAAGATACGTTTTAACGTCGAAAACGACGTTATTTCAAAGGTATGATTCCACCTTCAATTCAATTCAATTCAAGTTTTATTGTATTAAAGGGCCACCGGCCCATACACAAAAAATATTCATTACATACAATATACAAGTATAGGTACATGTGTAAGAGGTATACATATCCAATGACAATCATTTTTTCTAAAAGTACATACAATTAAAGTAATGTCATTGAAGAAATAGCTAGTCAGTTTTCTTGTTCGTTTATATAGACTTCTCTTATTCGGAAAGCATAGAATAGGTACATAGCTAGATTACGGATAACAGTTTCGTTTTTACTAGACATGATATTGCAAAATGACATTTCATTTGGGATAGTAAGGAATTTCTGATCAATGAATTTATCTCGTATGTCTTTATATAATGGACAGAGAAAAAGAAAATGCAACTCATTTTCTATAACGCATTCGCAATAGACACAAAAGCGATACTCTCTGGGTATTCCATAATGTCTACCCTTTTCAATCATTAACGAATGAGATGCATTTCTAAATCGTGCTAAACAAGATCTAAATTTACTAACATCAATGATATTTAAATATGACTCCTGTCCAAAGAATTGTTTATATCCACAGTAAGATGTTAATTTAGCATTGTCAGAACACCCAGTCCTCCATTCTTGTATATACTGGTCCTTAAGGCGCTGTGTATAATTAAAAATAAAAAGTTTATCATTTTCCACATATTGACTTTCCCAAACTTGCCCAAAACCGTTTCTGTACAAATGTGTTCTTATATAAGTTACCCAATTAATATATCCGAGATTATCAAAATGCAATAACATGTTATACGAAAGCTTAACAAGTCTACATTGTGGTAATTTAAGGATGCGTAACCAATACTTTATTACTCTTTTAGAGGACATGATTTGGACAGGATATCTACCCGTATCACCCAAAATGGAAAGATTACATGCTTCTAAACCTACATTTAGCAAACGTTTACATGCATATAGTTGTACTTGCTCGATACAGTTCATATACTGGAGACCCCATATCTCAGATCCATATAGCATAACTGGACATACCTTAGAATCAAATACTTTAAAGAATGTGTTAACTGGAATATATGGTAGTTTAACAAAAGAACTGAATATATACATTAATACTTTTTTGGCTTTAACCGAGGACATTTCTGCCATTTTAAACAATGACAATCTATTTGTAAAATGAATACCAACGTAAGAAAAACTAGAAACGACTTCAACAGCTTTACCATTGAATGACCAGTGTTCTTTCTTAGACAATTGACCTCCCTTTTTAAAAACCACAATTTTAGTCTTAGCTATGTTGACCTTTAGCTTATAATTGTTACAAAATGAATTCAATAGATTTAGTTCTTTTTGTAGACCACCAATAGTGTTTGCAACTAATCCTATATCGTCCGCAAACATAAGCATGAAAACTGACGTAAAATCCGGAAATAATTGGATTCCTCTGATGTCACTATTTCTCATTACGTCATCAAGTTCATTAATAAACAGGGAAAATAAAATTGGACTTAAAGAACATCCCTGACGGAGTCCGATTGGACAAGAAAAAACATCACTTATACCATCATCAGATCTTACACAGGCCTTAACACTGCTATAGATTGATTGTATTGCTCTAAATAAATTACCTTTGATACCATGTTTTATTAAAACATTATACAGCAGTGGTCGGCTAACGGAATCAAACGCCTTTTCAAAATCAATAAAGGCAACGTAAACAGATTTCTTTTTCATCGATAGACATTTTGAAATTATTGAATTTAAAACAAAGGCATTGTCGACGGTACTATATCCTGCTCGGAAGCCGGCCTGCGACTCTGCCAACCTGTCATATGCATCGACATAGAAGGTCAGGCGCTTAGTTAATACAGATATGTATGCCTTGCTTAATATATCCATAAGAGCAATGCCTCTATAATTTGTAGGTTCACGAACATTACCTTTCTTATAGACAGGTATTAACAGAATTTTAGACCAATTCAGAGGAAATTCACCAGTAATATATAACCTATTAAATAACACGTTGATAAAAGGTAACAACACAGGAATTCCGAATTTCATATGGTGAGGTGTAATACTACCAGCAAATGCTTTGTTAACATTTAAACTTTGAATTGTACTTAATATCTCACTATCATCTATAGGTGAGTTAAAAAGAACACTTTCAATTTCGTCCAGAGTCTCATTAGTACGCGTTTCGTCTACATTGTTTGTCTCTTGACAACTGTCAATGGCGAACAATGCACGAAAATAATCATACCAGTCGTTCAATGATATATCATTTGTTGCTTTTGGTTTGCTTGTGAGTTTTCGTATCTCTTTCCAGAATTTACTACTATCTTTGATAGAATTCTCAATATTATTAATTTTATTTTTGTTATATAAGCGTCGTTTTCTTTTGCATATTACTTTGTACGCTGCTTTATGATCTAAATATACATTCAAATCATTTACATTTCGGCTGGTCCGATATCTTTTTAAGCTTGCTTTTGATTTTTTTTTATGTACTACACATTCGTTATCAAACCAATCTCTGTGTATAACACGCGAGTTTGGCTTCATAATTCTCTTAAACCCATATGAGCTTGCAAGTAATACATTTTCAAATTCATCTATCACAATATCAATAGATACATCATAATTTTTAACATTATTTTCAAATACATGGAAGCAATTATTATCTATATCATTTGCCAATGTCTGTACATAATCATCACAACTGTCGACATTGATGTTATATTTTGCAACGTTCTGATGACAATGTTCAGCATTATTCTTTGATCGTGACATATATGGACTGCTTAACTGCAACATAAGTGGCATATGTGCACTATCAGGGTATGATAATATTTCAAAATCATTTATATGATTTATAAGTTCATTGGACACGATAAAGTAGTCAATAACACTACAACCATTGTGATTAATAAACGTAAATTCACCTTTGTTAACGTCCTTGCCGAATCGTCCATTAACAATTGAGCAGGCATAGGCCTTACATAAATTTAAAAGTTGCCGACCGAATTTGTTCACCTTTTTATCAGAATTAACTCTATCAATGCCTTCATCTCTGTTTAATATGTCCTGATAATCTGCCAGTTCAGGTACATTTTCGGTATTTATAATGGTATCATCATTGATTCCCGTTCTGGCATTTAAGTCTCCATTCAGAATGATAAAGTAATCTTTAAGATTCTGACTAGTGACTATGTTTTCGACAACATTCGGCCCACACGTATTACCTCGCTCATAAAAAGGTGAACCATCCGGGGGTATATATACAGAAATATAAACACAGTCTCGGTCAACACCTAGTAGTTTATGATCCAAAATAAGAATAATCCCATACTCAAAATCTGGACAAATCCGCTTGACTAAATGGTTGAACCGGTCGTGCACATAAACTATAACACCACCCATAGATCGACCCCCAGAGGTTGACCTTTTTGCTTTGCACATATAGGATATATAATTTGGAAAAAAGTTGCTATAGTCAATCTCATCTATCAACCAAGTCTCCTGGAGCCCAATTATGTCAAATGTTTCTAGAAAAGTGGTAAGCTCCGAACACAATTTATTAACGACGCCTTCGATATTCCATGTTACAAATGAAACGCCGTTATTTGTTTGTGTAGGGCGTTGGCCAGTCTCCTATGCAGTAGGTTCACTTGTTGCATTGTTATTAGGTGTTTCACTACATTCAGTAAGTACATCAACACTTTTATTATTTGCTCTCAAGTATTGCCGATTTCTATCATCAAGAGTGCGTACACCACGCCGATGTTCCCTGTTATTCAATATTGGTTCTTTGATGAGTTTCCCATTCCTGAAATGAGCGTTAAACCCCTGATCGTATGCACTCTTGATCATTTGACGTTGTGTATAACTTAGATCGTTCGAAATTCTGATACCCTTTGCCCTTAATGATTCGCGGCTACTGAACAATTTCAATTTATCATTGAAGTTCTCGAACTTAACTATCACCATCCTGGGTTTTCCGGTAGGTATATTACCGATACGCGTCGCTGAGAGAATGTTAATATGCTCCTGATCTGGATTGGTAGAAGTTACTAGAGAAAGAATCTCATCATCAACAACGGCTGTTAAACTTTTAGTATCTGATTCCATTTCAGCTAGACCAAAGACACGCAGAGAACACTTCATTTTATCAGACTCGATTTGGTTTAATTGTAGTTCAATAAGGTCGATTCGATCCCTGTCTGCATCTGACTGTTTTGAAAATTGACTGAAGAAATGGTCCGTACGATACTCAAACTGTTCGAACGACATTTCCAAATCACTGACCCGTTGATTTAGTACTTCAGCATTTCTATCAATATGCTCTATTTTACTTTTAACACCTTTCAGTTCTGATTTCAAACCTTTCAATTCGGTTCTAAACTCAATTCTTACTGCATTTAACTCAGCAGTCATTTGCTTATTAGAATCATTGATCGCACTTAGAATCGTTTTTGTATCCTCTGTTGTTTCGGGGCCGGGATTGAGTTCAATGTCACCTCCTAGTAGTAGAAGACGTTGGGATAGAGCTCCGTATTGAACACCATACCTTGTACTCGTCATTGACCAATATGCACATACCATTTTCGTGTCGAATATGGTAACCGGTTCATGGAGATGGTTATCTGGAGTTAAATAGTACGCACAGATACTGTTTCCTAGCAAACTAAAATAACATGCTAGGACAATAAGCGTCAGATAGCTTCCAGTGATAAAACTTCTGAAGTGAACATCTGTACCTTTAGTGTGTGATTTATATTTAAGAGTTACGGTGCTCCTTTTCTGTTTTCGCGCTACTTGTGCATATACCCCGATCCTAGAGCGATACAGAGCGAGTTCAATACCCATTGTGATATGCTTCTTACTTTGATGGCACCTTTAACACACCGTATATTGTTCCCTTAGTTTGTCCAGGTAAATGCTATTCACAATTTACTGTAATCACACAGTAATCACAGTAATCACAATGACTGTGTACTGCATGCAATTCTATGGTTCAGTAGACACAGGTAAATACAGGTAAAATACATGTATATTATACCATCCAATGTTAGCTAATTACCTATGTCCAACAAGCTCAAAACACAAAATGTCGCAAGAACAGTACCTCTTGATGGTCGGGATGCGAAAGGAAAACGTCTGTAGTTTACGATGATACAATTTTCGTCCTATTCGGCCGGTCTACACCGTATAACTTGCTGACATTCCATAGCGAACAAAAAAACACGTCTACCCCCTTACACACTACACCATATCAATAAATTAAACAGTGAACGTCATGACGTCTTTCTTTTTTCTTTTTCTTATGACAGTTGGTATGTTTATATCGTAATTAAGAGACTTTATGTAGGACTATTTGGCTAATTCTGGTATCATTATGAAGGTAAAAGGTTGATATTTTAGGAAATACAAAAAACTGAAAAAATATTTTTTTGTCACTAATACAGGTTTTGTCGTGGACTGGCTCATATATATATAATCTTTATTTCCTCCAATATTGAAGATTACATTGAAGATTACAAGAATACAATATAAATGAAATTGAAAATAACAGAATGGAGATACAATTGATAGCAAAAGAAGAAGAAGAAAACAAGAGGGCCATGATGGCCCTGGATCGCTCACCTGATTTTTTTTTCCAATTTAACTATATAAGCCCCGCCCCCTGCCGGCCATAGTTTCCGACCAATCAACTTGGCTGGAAGGAATCTGATAGAGGGTCATCCTAGGAACATTTCTACAACATTATTTGAAAATCAGCCTGACACTTTTGGAGGAGAAGATTTTTTAAGTTTTCGCTATAGCCATATAAGGCAAAATAGCCCTGTCCACTGGCGGTCATGTTTTTTGACCTATCAACATGGCTTGAAGGAATCTGAAAGTGGGTCACTTAAGGAACATTTCTACAAAATTATTTGAAAATCGGCCTGACACTTACTCAAGGATTTTAACCGATCAAAAACTTGATTACTAAACTCATGACGTATTCCACGCTCACAAATTTCAGACATCTTAACTCTTTCCTACATACAACACAAATTGCAGTCCTTGAAAACAGGTAGGCAAAACTATTGAAAACCCCTATGAACGAAAATTCTGCAAATCTGTATAATTGAATAGATAACCTATGACTTAAAGTGGAAAACATTGTGGCAGAAGGAGAAATTGCTCGTCAGAAAGCGTCAATATGACAGAAAGGGTTAAATTAAGGAGAAGAGTTGAAAACATTGTTGCAAATCAAAATCTTCTGCTGCAGTGGCTTCAGAAAGTGTCTGTTTCTGGGAAAATCATTTGTGGAAGGAAATATATTTATGTAATGATATTTTTCTGGGTTATTTTTTTTTTGTCTAGTTGCAATATGCATTACTAAATTTATTCTACATACAAGTTGAATAACATATCATGTTTTTATTTGTGACCCATCATTGTCTACATTTAGACAGTTTAACACCATATAATAATAATTGAAAAAAAAAAATCCCAAAAATTCCTTGAGAGTACGTACTAAGTACCTACTTGAGTACACACACACACACACACACGAATACTCGGTACTTACTCAAGTACCAAACCCAAGTACTCTACCCATACCTGAATGAAAGCAGATGTTTGTCATGTTAAGATCTGTAATACATGATGAACTTTGTCTGTCACTAGAAAAAGACAATATTATCATAGAAACTGTTTTATTTTCTATTTCCTCAGATTACATTGATGAACTTAGCCTAATGGCAAAACGAGAACAAAACAACAGCTATGTGAAAGCAAGAAAGTCGAACAGTCTTTTACAACAAGAAATACCAGTACCTATTGCACAAAGTACACCCAGGGCAAGAAAACGAGATGTTGTGTCTGCCCACAGAGCCAGATTCAAATTGTTGAAGTGATTTTTAAATCCCTCTAGGGAAATTACAATTTCAAACATAAATGTTTTTAAATGGGACATAGCCGTCACAATGACGGTTCGGTGAATATGTGTCCGGTCCGCATCTTAACCATGCATCACAGGATTTCGATGAAACTTGACACCATAATGATAGGATTCCCAAGTAACTGAGCACACATGTACACCATTTTCTGATAGTGTGTCTAATGAAGACCAAGGTCTTAGATGGAAGGTCAAGGTCACACAAGACAATTGATAGTCTGACTTTGAGATATATAGTGTAATCCCGTCTGTATGCAAACACAGAACTTTCTGATTTTAAAGAATAAAACAGGCTTTGACTTCGAGCCGTGACAATGTCATGTATTGATTAGCTGTAAAATATCTTTACAACAAATACCGTTCAAGTTTATGGAGCTGAAACATTTTATCACATACTGTATAATGAAATCAACATCACATAATTGGCTTGAAAAAGATGTTGACAAAAGCAGAAGTTATCGTTCATAATAAGCTGTTTCTCCTTTTGCCGCATTGTTTTCAAAAGTTATCTATTTTAAAGAACATTTTGTTCCTAAGGAGGAAAGAGGGAGTTGTCTGACGAAATATGTTTGATTTTGATGGGATGGGCAACATTGTGATACAAGGTGGAATTGCTTTAATGAACAATCTAAACTTTTCTCATGCTGTCTCAAAGTGATGCCGACTAAAAGATGGCCCGAATGTTATAGGACCAAATAGAAAATAATGTGTTATCCCTTTCCCTGATTGGCAATTTGAAAATTGAAAATTGAAAATTAGAAAGTATTATGTCAAAAGGTAAATTTGCTCATATTTCACATTTTCTCATAATGTTTTCAAACGTCATCTTCTTTGAGACCAATAAAATGTCTGCATGTTGTATAAGGTTCAATTATTATACGTCAAAATAATATTATATGGCTGACCTATAATTGTAACAAGCTAAAGATGAAGTTTTTAAGGCATTGTGGGAGAAATACAAAGTATAAAAAGAAGCATTAACTCCTTTGTTATTTACACAATTTTAAAATGTTTTGAAGATAACATTCTGACAATTAATATTTCTTATAATGAATTATAAATAGTAAATAAAATAGGACATTTTGTATTTTAAAATAGTATTGTCTCCCATTCATTAACAACATAGAATCTGAAATGTTTTTACACTGAATACAAGTATAACAACTTCTAAAGGGATCTTGTTACATAGACACAAAGCCCCTCATAAAATTGTTTTCATTTGCATTTTTGAGACATTGTTTGATGCTTTACACAGCTGTCAACAATGTTTCAGTTAAATCGCAGCATTTCCCGAGTAAGTTACCAATACTAATGGTCCAGTCAGTCGGTCGTAATTGAACGCTGAGACCCTGAGCAGCCATTTCTACCATATTTTAAAGGCTTGGGTACGACCCAACTGGGGATCGAACCTGCGACATCCTGCACCCGAGCTGGAGGCTCCATCTCAAAAACCACCAAGGCGGTCACATGAATGATGTGTAAAAGCAACTGAACTGGTATTGTTTATAACACATGAATGATGACAAAACCAAGAAAATTAACAATGTCCATGTAATAATTAAGGATGTTCTCAGTATAATCTTTGGCTTATCATTTGCTTTACACTGGCTAGCTTAATTCACAATATTCTTGCAATGGAAAAGCATTCCGAATGGCCGATACTGCACAGTCATGCGGGGAAAACTTTCCTAACTCTCTTCCCAAGAAGTCCATCTGATGAAACGTCCAAATGCTGTGTGACGATAGAGTCTAAAAGTAAAAGAAATTCAGGCTATTAACAGCTATGAAATGAAAAAGGGTTGCAGTAGACCACTTAAGTTAATTTACTTTCATGCATAAACAGAATATTAACCACTTCCCTTATGCAGAAGACATTTGAAGTCTTTTACAGCAGACACATTTCGGAAAATTTGTAATTTTACCGTTCCTCACATTTAATTAACTTTATTTCAAATATTAACATCTAATGACCTGTTATCCAGCCATAACAGCTTTTAGCAAAAGGTTTGCATACCCAAATAAGGAATAGGGTTAAGTTATGACTACCGATATTATTTCTGTGTAATGATAAACCTTAAGCAAAGGGAATCACTGTAATAACCATTACCCTTAAAAAAGGTAATCCTTTCCAGCGTTTTCAACTGCATTATTCTCGAAAAATGGTTTTAGTTATTTAACCCTCGCAGAAAAAAGAAATTATAACACAAACACTGTGTTTCATGTTGCGGACACAGACTTATAAATAGGTCAAAGAATAAAGAGTCACATTGTGGAACGTCATCAAAACTCTTCTTCCCTTGTTATGACTTGAGTTGACAGATATTGAAACCATAGCATTCATATTTATAACAGAATATCTTATTTGAAAAACATCTTACTCATGCATTCTCCTCCAAGGGTCCTGATTCCAGAACGTGATCAAAATAAGCAATTTCTAAAACATGCACATTGAGAAAGTTCACAATGAACCCATCATGTTGTGTTAACCCTCTGATTTGCTGTCTCACATTTGATGTTTTACAGCATTTTGCCTCTGTGAACGATGTCAGGTAATTTGTAAATACAGTTCCCACATAGGCATCTGGAATTTAAAAGGAAATACAATATGGATTATTCATATATATTTTGTTTATCCAGCTCTGAAAGTCACTTTTAGGAAGGAATCGAACAATTACATAGAGGGTTTCCTTAGGTGATCAATATTGAAAAAAAGGAGATGCTACTCAAAATTATCAATTTTTCCGTTTGAAATGTTCAATCATTCAATGTTTAAAACTGTAATCAGTCATTACAATTTCATGAATACAGACATATTTTACACCGTCACCTAACGTTTTCAAATGTGTTCGGATCGAGAATCATACGGGAAATGAACATATTACTACATTTTTCTTGCTGGCAGTAGGAAAAAATAGCCTTAAATAAAACATAGGGGACAGAAATATATTTTACACATTAACATTATGATTAACGACTTTTATGATGACTCGATACAACATATATGAAAGACCTTACATTAAATAAGAAATCATTCGGCCGGCCATTTTTATTTGTGTTTACAGTCGTCGTCATTAATTGTAATCTAAAACACAGCAGAACATACTCTTCTTCTAATAACTTTACACATCAAATATAATAAGTTTTGTATAAATCCTTCACTTATAATGTTCGAGCATAATATGTATCAGAAAATAAAAATCTTACACTATTGAAACGTCTTGAACTTCAGCCCCGATGTCGACATCGAACAAAGACTCGCTTTCTCCGGCGCTTCTTGGATGTCCAGATGCAAATTGTTTAAATGGTTCATACAAATAGTGTATTATAGGTCCAGATTCGTTAATTTCAATGTTTGATTGATCACTAAGATCGCTGTCTACCAAAACACCCATGTTTTCCAGTCTTTTACATTCACCTTATTTACCGTTTGTAGTCTCAAGGCGGCTTACGACGTCACAATTCAAAGGGAAGTTACTCTAGTGAAGCCAAATTCAAGGGAAGTAAGCCATGTGGTATTTGTTTGGGACTAGACATTTGTAATTCGATAATTGGGAATAAAAACATAATTCGTCTTTTTTTGGTTATAAAAACAGTTTATTTTGGTTTAAATCGTCATATATTTTTATAAAATCTATAAGTAACAAGATGTGTTTGTGAAACACTGATGCCCCCGAATGGCAACATCTAGGTCAAAGGTCAAGGTCGCCAGGTCAAAAATGTTGGTACTGACAGAAAGGTCATGTCACAAGGAATACACATGTGAAATATGGTAGCCGTACCTGTTATGGTTCAAAAGAAGTGGTCAAAGTTAAAAACAAGAGGGCCATGATGGCCCTGGATCGCTCACCTTAATTATACAATGAACTACAATGCAAAATACATCAGGACAATTATTCTGAATGCAACCTCCACAGTGTTAACAAGATTTTCCTTCATTTGGCCTAGTGATCTATATTTTTTTACCTGATATGACCCATATTCCAACATGGACTAGATATTATCAAGACAACATTCTGACAAATTTTCAACTTGCTCAAAGTAAACATGCAGCCTCCGGAGTTTGAACAATATTTTCCTTTATTGACCTTGTTTCTGACCCTACATGATCCATATTCGATCTTGGCTTAGATAAAAAAATGTGGCATCCAAAGTGTTAACAAGATTTTCCTTCAATTTGGCCTAGTGACCTAGTTTTTGACCCTACATGATCCATATTCGAACTTGGCTTAGATATCATTTAGATAAACATTCTCATAAAATGTCAAGCTGCTGTAGCAAAAAATGCGTCTTCTACAGAGTTAACAAGATGTTCCTTCAATTGAGCCTAGTGACCTAGTTTCTGACCCAATATGACCCTTGATCGAACTTGACTTACATATCATAAAGAAAAACATTCTGATAAAGTTTCATCATGCTAAAGTTAAAAATGCAGTATCCAGAGTGTTAACAAGATTACCCTTCAATTTGGCCTAGTGACCTAGTTTTTAACCCGGCATATTCGAACTTGGCCTAGATATCATTTAGACAAACAGTCTGACCAAATTTCAAGCTGCTTAAGCAAAAAATGCGGCATCCAAAGTGTTAACAAGATTTTCCTTCAATTTGGCCTAGTGACCTAGTTTTTGACCCTGCATGACCCATATTCGAACTTGACCTAGATATCATTTAGCTCAACATTCTGACCAAATTTCAAGCTTCTGAAGCAAAAATTGCGGCCTCTAGAGTGTTAACAAGATTTTCCTTCAATTTGACCTAGTGACCTATTTTTTGACCCGACATGACCCATGTTCGAACTTGACCTACATATCATCAAGACAAACATTCTGATAAAGTTTCAACATGCTCAAGTTGAAAATGTGGCCTCCAGAGTGTTAACAAGATTTCGCTTCAATTTGACCTAGTGACCTCGTTTTTGACCTCATATGGCCCAGTTTCGAACTTGTCCAAGATTTGATGGAGATGAATGTTCTGATACACTTTCATGAAGATTGGATGAAAAATGTAGCCTGTAGAGTGTTAACAAGCTGAAATGTTGACGACGCACGACGGACGACGGACGGACGCCGGACAAAATGTGATCACAATAGCTCACCTTGCACTTCGTGCATAGGTGAGCTAAAAAATCTAGAATGGCAACATCTAGGTCAAAGGTCAAGGTCGAAAGGTGAACAATTTTGGTATTGACAGAAAGGTAATGTCACAAGGTATACACATGTGAAATATGGTAGCCGTACCTGTTATGGTTCAAAAGTAGTGGTCAAGGTTATTTATTTTTTCGAGAATGGCAACATCTAGGTCAAAGGTCAAGGTCGCAAGGTGAAAATTGTTGGTGCTGACAGTAAGGTCATGTCACAAGCTGTTATGGTTCAAAAGTAGTGGTCAATGTTAAAGGGTTTTTTGAGAATGGCAACATCTAGGTCAAAGGTCAAGGTCGCAAGGTTAAAAATGTTGGTACTGACAGAAAGGTCATGTCACAAGGAATACACATGTGAAATATGGTAGCCGTACCTGTTATGGTTCAAAAGTAATGGCCAAGGTTAAAGTTTGTTTCAAGAATGGCAACATCTAGGTCAAAGGTCAAGGTCGCAAGGTCAAAAATGTTGGTACTGACAGAAAGGTCATGTCACAAGGAATACACATGTGAAATATGGTAGCCCTACCAGTCATGGTTCAAAAGAAATGGCCAAGGTTAAAGTTTTTTTCGAGAATGGCAACATCTAGGTCAAAGGTCAAGGTCAAAAATGTTGGTACTGACAGAAAGGTCATGTCACAAGGAATACACATGTGAAATATGGTAGCCGTACCTGTTATGGTTCAAAAGTAATGGCCAAGGTTAAAGTTTGTTTTGAGAATGGCAACATCTAGGTCAAACGTCAAGGTCGCAAGGTCAAAAATGTTGGTACTGACAGAAAGGTCAGGTCACAAGGAATACACATGTGAAATATGGTAGCCGTACCTGTTATGGTTCAAAAGTAGTGGTCAAGGTTAAAGTTTTTTTTGTGCAGACAGACAGACGTGTAGACAGACAGACGTTTTTTTTTAGAATGGCAACATCTAGGTCAAAGGTCAAGGTCGCAAGGTCAGAAATGTTGGTACTGACAGAAAGGTCATGTCACAAGGAATACACATGTGAAATATGGTAGCCGTACCTGTTATGGTTCAAAAGTAGTGGTCAAGGTTAAAGGTTTTTTTGTGCAGACAGACAGACGTGCAGACAGACAGACAGACAGACAGACAGACGTGCAGACAGGCCAAAAACTATATGCCCACCGAATCTATGATTCCGGGGGCATAAAAAGCTCGGGATATCACCTTTAAACTCATATTTTTCAAATTGTTCGAACAAATATATGTAATTGAAATCGCGAATCCGCCAGAAGGACAACAACAAAAGTACTGCTAGCGGCATTTCGGAACTGTTCGTTTTTTTTCCTTGCGGTAATTGTCAGTGATATTGCGATTATTTTTCCCGGCAATGTCAGACCGTTGAATGATTTAAAAATGACCGTTAAAGAATTTTCGGAATGGTTCGGATTTTTTCACTGCGGTAATTTCATGTGATATTAAAACAACTGATAACTGTTGCCACTGTCTGGGAACCCAGTTATCAACAGGTTATGACCATTAATCGTATGCTTAAAAGATTTACCCTGATTTGCGTCCTTTTTTCTCTCTTTCACATGTTGACAATTTTTGGGAAAATTATCACAACAACACAGACCATTTAGCATCGAAAAATCCCGAATAATTCCGAAATGTTTCCTGGGGCAAATAATCGCATTATCACTGACAACTACCGCATTCCGAAATGCAGCTAGCAGTACTTTCGCTTCTGGTCCAGGTTGTTGTCCTTCTGGTGGATTTACGAATATTTCAAAGGAATAAACATACGTAGGGAGACAAATATCACGATATTTTGGTATTGTTCGATAGAGAAATGCATTATTTATTGATTGCGTACTTCAATTATACATATATTTGTTTGAACAATTTGAGAAAAAAATGAGTTGAAACGAGACAATCCCCAAAACTGTGTCCACCCTTGCATGCCCGATATGTTACGATATACATTATAACACTATTTAAAAAAAAAATGCTAGAATGTCATTTCAACTTTGATATGGTAATCTATTACTGCGTGCAGCTCGTGATTTCTGCAATGTTTATGCATATAACTTTGAACTTGAAGGGTCATGGTAAACAAGTGAAACATCATTTTGTGAATGATCAACTTGTGTTTGCTAAATTGTTAAAAGGTACCATGTATGTATGTAGACTATAAAATGAACAATTACATTGTGTTTGAATAAACTGTATTATAATTGTTTCAATTTCTTAGATTATATACGCATATACTCCAAAATGCCAATTTAGGATTTGACCCCAAATATTGTGCACACATTATCGAGATCTTTATCTGTTCACAGGTCATTCACATTTCGAGGGCTTGGCGTGAAAGGGTTGTAACAAAAAACCCTGGTTTAGGGGCAAGTTTGACCCCTTTGTAAACAATGCAAATTTAGGTGCCATTACTCAAAACGAGCAATGGCACCTAAATTTCCATTGTTTACCAAGAAAAATGATTTAACGATTATAAAGACTTTATGGCGAGGTGATTAACCTTGGTAAAAACATACTTATTTTAGTTACAACCGTTTCACGCCAAGCCCTCGATTTATTGATCTCCAATTGTTCATATTTATTATTCGCATATTGTTAACATTTATTGGTTCGCGATTTGTTCCCAGGTATTAATCGCAAATTGTTCACATGTACTTTTTGCGAATTGTTAACATTTACTATTCGCATGTTGTAAACAACTTGTTCTCAATTTGAGTTCGCAGATAATCTAATTTTGCATGTGAAAAGTGAATACTCTGGGAATATTCCGCGAATGAAATTTTAAAAGAAAATACGTGTTCGCAGATAGTACGATAACTATTTACATGTTATTGACAAAAGCTGTTCACATTATATGCATTATTTACTGTAAGGGTTCACCACTTGTGTCTGTGGTTGTTTATCAGGCACCAATTGGTCTCCTCCTCCTTGATTTGTATCTCTTTTTCCATTAGGTTTGTATCCATCACGCTGATCACCATATTGATCTGTGAATAAACGGTATCAAATAATTATGGAAGTTGTTTTACTATTTCTCGGATAATGAAACATTAAAGAGTTGTCCTCTTTGAAATAATTTACTAAAGCAAATGGTACATCAACATAATTGTAGATTGAAATCAAGTTCAAAACAATGACGGAAAAGAAATATTGCTTATATTCATCAATTTAATCTGATTTTCCACTTTTCCTTCCAAGTCTTCAGATGCAGATGTGTTAAACAACGTCTATGTTTAACAAAACTGCTTTTATTTTTCTAAAGTGGGTATCTACCTTACTGGGGTAAAATATATTCTTTGAAGGGTCAAATATACCACTTTTACCTCAGCAAAATCATTTGAGATAACTTTTATAAGAAGAACCCATCATTACTGTCTCCTTACATTAACATAACGTTAACAATGTTCCATTCGGATTCCTGTCCACATTTTATTGTTTTCCGACCGATTGACTAAATTACACAATTATGTCAACCAGAAAACAAATAATAATACATCAAGTTAACAGTAAATGATTTCCATCAAATGAATATAAATTATTGTTTACCTGTTTCTTGGTCTGCCGATGCTTGTTGTTGCGCCATAGTCTGTCCTGTATTACTGGTTATTTCTTGTTTTGAGTCATCAGATGCTGGTGAAAATGGTACATCTCCTTGATAGAAAAATGCAATAGTCTTTACAAACTTAATAACTTAATTGCTTTTACCATACATAATTGATTCACATGTATAAATAAGAAAGTGCCTGTGAATTAGTGAGCAATGAAAGCAAACCTCAAGGCATTTAAAACATGTCTAGGTTCTGATCAGTCGGCTCTTATGCGCAGTCTGATCTGTTTCTACACTGTAGATTTTTTCTTCAGTGATATTTCGGAAGCAAACAGATAAAGCTCTTTCCTAGAGTTGTAAAATGTAACCAAGTATGTGATTACCAAGGGCGGTGCTCATATACTATCGTCGTCTTCAAGGTAGTTGCGCCAGTTTATGAACATAAAATATATTATTGTTATACACCTTGAAGAAGAAGTTGTAAAGCAATGTGCCCTCAGTATAAAACTCGTTGATGAAAAAAAAATGTCTTATGATATGTTTAACACATTTTACTTTATATTTTATAAAAGGGACATAACTTAATTTGACAGATGAATTCAATTCTCGAAATCCACTAAAAAACACAAAACTTCATTGTTTTACCAACACAAAATATGACACTCAGCATTTTCAGTTTTCAATATGATTGAGGATACGTATAAGATGCACGTTTAAATAGGGGTGCTGGAGAACTCGCCGTAATGCAAACTCGCCGCAATAGCACTATAGAGTAACCATTCTGATATCTCGCCGAAATAAGGATTATTATAGTACTATATACTTAATAAGGATAATTATCGATTATAGTAACTTTGAAGTTAAATATATGTTAAAAACATCAATTTAACGATAAGATGTTTGTTTTTAATAAATACTTATAATTATTGTATTATTATATTGAAATTTATTCGTCATTCAATTATGTTATGTGCCGCGTGTTTTGTGGATGATTGTTGGCATAATTCTAACCAACCAATCCATGTATATCAATCCATCAACTTATCCATCCAGGCACCTATATAACTAATCCATCCAGCCGTCCATCTACAAATCCATCCAGCCGTCCATCTACAAATCCATCCATGTATCAGTCTAAATATATACATCTATCTATTTATCCATGAATTTACTTATCCATCCATTCACCCATCCCAATATATCCATCCCTTCATATGCAGTGTGAATTCTCGACAATTCGTTTCGGACGAGATTTCCAATCCTGCATTACCTATTCATATTATTTCTGGAAAGCAGACTATATCATATATCTAGTCGTGCAATCAAAAATAGTTATCTTATAGTCGAAAAGTTCTCTTTGAATTTGTGTGTGTGTCCGACTAAACTATGTGTAATATGTTATTAAGTATGATTATCCATCCTCATTGTTATGTGCATGTTCTTTTGTGTTTTGATATGTGATATGTGATGTATGTATATAGTTAATTTCTGATGTTGTTTTGACCTTTTCACTCATCTAGGCGACTTTTGACCCAACAGCAATAGTAGGCGTTTTAAAGCATTGTGACAAAAGGTGAAATTGCTCGTAGTGAACAATTTCGTTATTAATCACAATGTTTTCAACGATGTCTTAAGATATAGCCGGTAGTTTTCGTAAATGATGTATTATTATCTATACGTCCCTAAAGCATCCATCAATCTGCAAAGTAATTTCTCGTCATCTTGTCTCGGAGGGAGCTCAAATTCAGCATTACTTCATCATTTTACTTCTGGAAAGCTGGTTATATTATATTTAGGCCTGCAATCAGAAACATTCTCTTTTTTCATTAGAAAAATTATTACTGTTGTTGTGTTCCTCCTTTAGACAAACGAGCTTTCATCTATTTTCAATAAGTATACTTTCATTTAGTAGGTAACCTAGTTAGTGTTTGAAATATAAAAATATGAAGCAGTACAATAAGTTGAGAGCTCTAGATAAGGGCGTTTTGCAAGTTCTCAAAGCCTAATTTGACCCGCCAACCCTTTGTTGTGGGTACGCAAAAGAAATCGTCTCAATGTACTTTTTTTTTTAATATGTTCGAACTCTTTTTTTTTTTTTTTTGTCGTGATGTGTACATTTGTTCTCTTGTATTATACTATGTGTTAGGCATTCTGTTTGTATTCTATGTATTGTAATACTCTTCGTTATTGGAGGAATAAAGAATATATATATATCGGTTAATTCTGAGAAAACCTAAAATAATTGTCTTTCGAAAACGAGGTAAAACTCCGATAAATTACAGTTGGTACTATAACGGCAAAGTATTAGATACAGTCAAAGATTTCAATTACTTAGGCGTTGTTTTTAATTATAACGGTTCCTTTATTTTGAACCAACAATATATTTCTGGCAAAGCTCTTAAAGCCATGAACGTTCTTAATATTCATCTTCGGAAATTCGAGTTAACTCCGAGGGAAGCACTGCAACTCTTCGATACATTTATTGGTTCAATATTGAACTACGGATGTCAGATTTGGGGTGTTACAAAATCAAAATCCCTCGAAAGAATCCATTTAAAATTCCTAAAAAATATTCTCGGGGTCAAATTGTCATCAAGTAACGCAGGTGTTTATGGCGAGCTATGCAGGTATCCGCTTTTTATCAGCAGATACGTTGCTATCAATAAATATTGGTTTAAACTACTGGCGAGTGACAATATCATATTAAGACATGTGTACAATAAAGTATTAGAAGATTGCAATAGTGGGTGTAATAATTGGCTTTCCGATGTCAAAACTATTTTATGTAATACTGGACTCTTATATGTGTGGGAAAATCCATAGAGTGTTGACCACAAACAATTTCCAAAAGTATTCAAACAGCGACTTACTGATAACTACATACAAAATTGGTCGTCAGACATAGAAGCTGACCCTCTATATAGCTGTCAAAACAGAATTTAATTATGAACCATATCTGGACTATATACGTAATAAAACACTTAGAGCATACATGTCAAAAATATGTTTATCGTCACACACTTTAAGAATTGAAACTGACAGATACGGTCAAAATCGCATCGATAGACACTTAAGAAAATGTAACATATGTAACACTGCAGAGATCGAAGACGAATATAATTTCATTTTAGTTTGTAAACAATACTCAGACATTAGAATTAAATACATAAAAAAATACTATTATAATAATCCAAGTATGTTTAAATTATCTAAATTACACGATTCAAAAAATAAAAATAAAATATTAAACTTATGCTATTATATGAAGGAAGCCTTCTCACTGAGAAAATTATTTTTTAATACTATAGAAAACGAAATTGTTCAACGATTATAGAAAACTCCCTGCTGGCTGGAGCATAAATGCCACATGTCACATTTTGAAAAATACTGTTTTTAAAATACAATAATTTGTGTGTAAAGTACATGTAAAACATCATCCGTATATCAAGAATGCAATATGCGATACATTGGGGTGGATATTTGTACTCTAATTGTTGTGCCAATCATGAGATTAAGTACAAATAGTCATGCAAACAACTGATTAGATTACACTGTATTAAGATGACATTATTTGAAGTATAACTAAGTATTTATATGTAATGGTATCTTGCAACATTTAATGTCTACCTCTTGCTATACGCTATATACGTCTGTAAAGCATTGTCGCTCCTTTCAATGAACGCCCAAATAACTACTACCATGCAATTATAAACAAAATGACATTTCAGCTAGTGCGTGTGTGTGCAAGGCTACCAATACATCATTTTGTAATGGTAACAGCTTGCACATACAAGCGCTTGCTTATGTTAGCAACCCAGTCTATTCAGATAAACAGAGAAAGAGATATTTGGTTGCTATTCTCTTTTATCAAATTAATATTTATATTATAATCCGAGTAATCATGTTTATATGTGAGTGTGTGTGTGTGTGTGTGTGTGTGTGTGTGGGTGTGTGTGTGCGCGAGCGAGCGATTGCGCGAATGTGTCATGTGCATGCAATTTATTTATTAATACTTATATTGTATGATGAAAAACTATGTATAGTTTAAGTCAATCAAATATCTATCTATCTATCTATAAACATACCGAGGATGTCGATATTTTTACTAAATGTTTTCAGGGACGTAGATAAGATCTTATCTATGTCCCTGATGTTTTCAAATGTCGCAGAAATGGTTACACATACAGTATATTTATAAACATACCGAGAATGTCCATATTTTTACTAAATGGTTTCAAATGTTGCAGAAATGGTTACACATACAGTATATATATCAAAGCGCTGATGGTATAGGGGCATATGTAAGTTGAAAATATATGGCATAGATAATATAGACAAACATTGTTGAAACAATGACCTTTAAACAAACCAAACCAAAAATGTGCGAAGCACACATATTGCCTGCCTATACAATACAGATACCTAATTTATCAAAGTTTGACCCTTTTCTTGTATAAACAAAATAAAAAGATTGACAAAAAACTGAGCAGCGACCCTTAATTAAAATATTTCCAGTTCAGAAATCACTAAAGATTCACAATGTATATTGTAATCATGCTGATAAATGAAAGACAATCGAAAGCATGCTAGAGTTATGTTTCTTTTGCACTGCACATCTGTAGCTCTGAGTTTCCTATACAACAAGTCTTAAATTGATACATTGGAGATCTATTGAGACAATAACCGAAGAAATGAACAATGAGTTTTACACCTAAAAAAACCAGATCAGATTTGTGTTCAAAATATTGTATCGATCTCTTAATCCCAATGTATACGTGTGACGACTTTGAAATGGATCCGCGAAACAGAAACAAAGTTTTGACCCATTAATGCAAAACCGTAACGGACAGACGGACGGATGGATGAACACAAAGACGGACAGACAGTCAGTCGCTCTGGACAAAGTACAACGCTTGGGAAACACTCATTAACGAAACAAGGGCATTTCACGGAACGCATGTGTTGCATGCGAAAGTCATATAATAAGTGAGAACATGAAAAGACAAAAATATACACACTCCAAACGCAGCATGCTAAAGTTATGGTAATGGTGCACTGCAAATGTGTAGGTCACAAGTTACCTACAAACCAAGTTTGAAATGGATACAATGGAAATTAATTGAGACAATCGCTGAACTAAATAAGGAAAAATGAAGATAACTAAGATAAGCAGACCAGATTTATGTACCTAGTATTTTGCCGTTCTCCTGATCACACGGTATAAGTGTGACCTCTTTCAAATAAATCTGCCATACAGAAACAACGTTTTGACCAATACATGCAATCCATGACGGACGGACGAATGCACATTCAGGTAGACAGCCGGCCGGACACCGGGTTATACCTACAAGCTTTTCAGACAGAGACAACTTATAAAGTATTGATTACAGAAGACTGGTTCGATGCGTCAAAACACGTCTGTGCTTAGGAAAGCTTAGATTATGGTATTTGTAAAGTATTTGCAAATTAATTGTATCTCCGAAATGGGACCGTACAAGGTTAATTTACAAAAACCTATTTAGACTATATTTCTAGTTTATTTGTCAACAGATACGTCAAGGACTAGATTACACGTTGACGAACGTTGAATCTTCAATTAGCGCAAATGCATATACATTATAATTTTAGTCCCAAAATCGGTAGAAGCGCCTCAATTATAAAATAAATAATGACCTTGCGGTTATACCTCGTGTGTATGTTGACATTTTCGGCCAACTTTCTTTCCGACGTTTGACAAAAGTCAATGCGACATGCGTCATTTGTCTTTCACAAATGGGCTAAGTCTATGTGAAAAAGAACCCAGTTGGTTGGGAAGATTTTTGTGTGGAGTACTGGTGTGAGAAAACCAGGAAACACATTTGTAGATGAACTGGCCGCCGTGATATAACGTAGAAAATGTTAAAACGGCGTTAAACCACAATCAATCAGTGTTGAAATCTTATCTCTAATTTGTATATTTAATTCTTATGTCGTAGTTGGGTCGACATACTGCGTCACGTGAGAATATTCAACACAACACGCGACCTGTTTTACCAACAATTCTCCAGTAGTGGTGAGACCGTTAGTACCATTCTTTCATGGCATGTATACACAGTAGGACCTCTTTCTTTGGACGGATTATGTAATAACAAGTCCTTACCCTTGACCACGTAGACTAAATATACAGCAAACAACATTTAACTAAGCCTGAAATAATTATTTTGAATAGTAGTTAAAACATTGTGGAAAAAGACAAACTTGCTGATTATCATTTATCTGTTAAGGTTAGTCAAATGTGTCTAAAATGGGCAAAGGTTAAAACAATAACTATAGACAAATATTTTCGTTATCTAGGTTATAGAAAAAAATTGATTCATGTTTCAAAGCATTGTTTGGAAAGGAGTAATTGCTCCGTAGGCAAATATACTTTCAACATTCGTATGTAACTAAGTAGCTATAACGGAAACGGTTCAATCCTTTCCCGTTTAAAGTCGCTTTTTGACGCATGTGCAGCAGACGGCTGCAGAATGGTTATTCGTGACCCATTTCCTCTTTTTCCACAAAGCTATGTATAAACTATATATTTTTCCTCTTGATGTAAGGCGAAATTGCTCGTTATCATTAATCTCTAGCATGTTATTCAAAATGAGTCCGGAAAGGAGATAGAGTAAAAGAATGCCACAGTAAAACGTTTAAATATGAAAAGAATTAATTTGAAACGTGTTTGAAAGCATTGTGTGAAAAGGAGAAATTGTTCATTGTCAGCAATAGCTCCATTTTCAACAATATTTTAATATTCGAACAGTTATATTATCACGTAAAGGGTCCCGCCTCCATGGGGAGGATGTAACCATTTCCCGCTTACAGACGCATGTGCAGCAGACGACAATCGGAAACATTGTGACAAAAAGAGAAATTGCTTATCGTAGGCAATTTATACTTTTGCCACAATGGTTTCAACACCTTTCAATAATTTTATTTACAGTGATTTGCACATTTCTCTATGTAAGTCGACCGTTGTAAACAAATGGGGTCACAGCACGGTCGACGTTATCTTACACCATTGACATTAAGGTCAATCATAGTTCAGAGTGTGTTTCACTCGTTTGAACTATTTTGTATCATTAATTAATGCAAGCGGATGGTTTTTCGTGATTCGGTCGAACCAATGAAATCGTTGAAAAGGCAGATCATAACCAATCAAAACTCGATTTTGGTGTAGGTATACACATGTGGACTGTGGTTGCAGCTTTAATCCGACTTTTCGAAAGCAGCCGGAGTATGGGATAGGCGCGAAACGTCCCAATAAACATACCGAGAATGTCAATATATTTACTAAATGGTTTCAAATGTTGCAGAAATGGTTACACATACAGTATATATATAAACATACCGAGAATGTCCATATTTTACTAAATGTTCTCAAATGTCGCAGAAATGGTTACACATACAGTATATATATAAACATACCGAGAATATCCATATTTTACTAAATGTTTTCAAATGTCGCAGAAATAGTTACACATACAGTATATATATAAACATACCGAGAATATCCATATTTTTACTAAATGTTTTCAATGACTACAGTGGTAACATGAATTGATGTTAAATTATTCGCTGAACACCTTATTTTAACACTTAACACCTTCATATCGATATAGATTATATAGTACTATAATAATCCTTATTTCGGCGAGCTTTAATACGACTTTTCGAAAGCAGCCTGAGTATGGGATAGGCGCGAAACGCCCCTATCCCAATAAACATACCGAGAATGTCCATATTTTTACTAAATGGTTTCAAATGTTGCAGAAATGGTTACACATACAGTATATATATAAACATACCGAGAATGTCCATATTTTACAAAGTGTTTTCAAATGTCGCAGAAATGGTTACACATACAGTATATATACAAACATACCGAGAATATCCATATTTTACTAAATGTTTTCAAATGTCGCAGAAATGGTACACATACAGTATATATATAAACATACCGAGAATATCCATAGTTTTACTAAATGTTTTCAATGACTACAGTGGTAACATGAATTGATGTTAAATTATTTGCTGAACACCTTATTTTAACACTTAACACCTTCATATCGATATAGATTATATAGTACTATAATAATCCTTATTTCGGCGAGTTATCCGAATGGTTACTCTATATTACTACAAGAGAAAGTTGATGCAACGCATCAATGTCGCCGGATATCCATAGTGAAGTTATGCATAACACTAACATTATAGTGGTTGAATAAACAGTTATCAACTGAGGGGCATATTGGAACATCAGCGGTTGGTTCAAGTGAAACTGTATCATAACTTGCATTGTTTTGTCAACGAAGTGAATGATAATTGAAGCCTTTCATTGTGTATGATCAATCTCCATTACAAAGTAGGTTGACCATACACACAACCAACTAATTATTGATCATAAACAGTAATGGAAATGAGTAATCTTGCCAATCATTAGTCTTAGTATGTATACAGTGCTTTCATTAAGGAATAATTATAAGATTTGTGAATTCCACATACACTTTTCAAGATGTTTGTCAGAATATTTGAATTTTATTATTTTTCAATAAAACCACAAAACAGACAATTTAGGATTTGCATGCAATAGCACGTCATTTCACCTTTCCTCTATTAAAGTCAACAGTGGACACCTTTGCAGCAATCTACTTTTAAAACAATGAGATAAGGGTTAAATCGCTGAAGACATGAGTTTTCTCTTTTTCTCAAAATGATATTAGCCTGGCATCCTAAATATATCATACTTTAACAAATGTTGAAATGTAGTCCAATATTTATAAATTAGACCACCTTCGAAATATAATATCAACTAAACAGTAAAATCTCATTGAAATTGCTGTATAATTTAAACTTAATTTCGAACATAAACTGAGCCCTACATGTTAATTTATTTTAATTATTTCCTCTCCCTTTTTATAATGAAAAATAACAAACTACTCATGTTTTAAAATGATATTATGATGAGCGCCCTTGTGTCAATGATGCATAACAGTATGCAGATCGGAAGCAATATGCCTTTAGGGAATTAAATGACACATTTAAAATTGTCAAGGACGAAATAATTTTGTACGAAAGACCCGATTCTTTCTTATTCGCAGAGGTGTCGTTCTTGAAACTCTCTTTATAGGCAGAGAGTGTTCGTTCAAAGTAATTTTTCTATTAAAACCAGTTTTATCTCGATTTGTTCTTCTCTTCATTTGTTTCGAACCACATAAACATTTTAAATCACCTATAATTTACTATTTGTAAGTGAGTGTAAAGAGCGGCTCTCTGCAAAGGAGATTGATCAACGCAGTTGGTATTCGCGAGTCACGCGATCAACATTTTTAGCTTAGAAACAGTTCATATTTTAGATATACATGGATAAACATTATAAAATGCCTTCTTCACAAATCAAGACATCTCTTTGAACATGAAAATAACATTCAGTAAGTTAAAATTGCCATTAAAAGGAGAATGTTCGACGTCATTTTCATCTTGATATTTACACATAAATATAAGCAGGTGCGCATATGTAAACACATTAGACTGTGCGACGTAAAGGTTTGTAGTTATCGCCTTTTGATTACATGTAGTATATAGTGTAAAATAAAGTATACCAGTCTAGCTAATAGGGACTGTTTTGTCTTCGTAAATAAAACAAAAAAACATAAATGCGAGTCAAAATAAAGAAACTAAAAATACCTTAAAACATCGGAATATTTATTTCATTTTAGATGTGTCATTACTTAGTGTTTTTAAACAAACACAATTGTAATATGTTCGAGACATCTAAATGTGTTTCTTTCTAATAATAATCCCCCCTCCCATGTCATTTCCGAAAACCTATTAAAAATAGAAGTCGCGGGCTTCTGCCCGGCGACTAATTACGGCGAGTTTGTATTACGGCGAGTTCACCCGAACTCTTTAAAGATTACCAAGAGTCAATACATTAAATTTGACTATCAAAAATATAATGCTTAGACAATAACGTAAGAACAAAATACAAAAATTAAGAAATGTTTTTAAGTATGAAAAAATCTATTTTGTGTTGTAAAATTACGCTTTCACGGAAATTGTCGAGTGCGAAAAGTGAAAATATTATGACTTCCGGTTTACCGTGATGACGTAGTAATGAGGAAAGGTTTCGATTTCAATAATTGCGGATTAGTTACATTACGGAGCTTAAGATGAAGAATTATACTTTTTGTCGTCTTCTTTCGAAGAACGATGAGTCGGCTATTTACAGTGAGACAGATGACCTAGGCAACGATCTAGCACCTTAAGTGATCAGACGATACCAGTTTGAGCCAGTAAAACGATCTGAAACGAGCAGCGAGTCTGCAGACGAAGCAGGACGTGAAATACATGTACAATAAATATATTTTGAAACTTATCAAAGTAGTTACTTTGTTAGACAAACTTCCATTCCCTCAAAGCATTTCATAAGATTTGTCTTCCTAAATACATGTTAGTCCATACATAGTGAGAAAACTTTCCCTTGTAACCAATACCTCCTTTAATTTGAAAACAGTGCAGACAAGGGAAAGCTAATGATTACAAAATAATCGTATTCCCAATCAAGCAGTTTTAATTTCAACCTTTTCCTTCATACAACAAAAGACTAGATGACTTTGAAAGCATAATAGCGAAAACATGAAATATCTCTTCAAATGAAAGTATAATAATTAAATAGAGGTTAAAATATTGTAGCAAAATGAGAGATTGTTTGTTCATTGTTAGCAATTTCTCTTCGCTTCACAATGTGTTCAAAAGACGTTTGATGCAGGTGTCAAAATGTCTATGTATGACTTAACCCATTTCCCTCATGTAGACGCTTTCTGACGCATCTACAGCAGACAGCTTTTTGAAAACATAGTGACAAGATGAATTGCTCAAAACGAGCAATTTCTCGTTTTACCACAATGTTTTCTCCTTTAATCATAGATTATACATTCTATTATAGAGATTTTCTATTGTTTGACGAAATATGTTCACCAATGCAATGTGCAGACAAGAATTAATCAAAGCGCTGAAGGCACTGAATTTGTTTGGGTAAATAAAGTTGTTCAAACATTTGCCTTTGCATAGCTATGTGATTTATAAACTATGCATTGTTTATAAATATTACAACTTCGGGTAAAAGAATAAATGACACAACCGTAAATATTAATCATGAGACATACATGTGAATATTATATTTAATTACCAAGTTTCAAAAGACATGTAAAACAAATGTATAACCATTATGGCCCCGACTCACTCATCTAAGTATTTACCAATTTGTCTTACGAAAAAAAAAAAAAAAAAAAAAATTGACCAAGGGTTTTCTAAAATCTTACTCAAAAGCTTCCCACTTAACAAGAGGACCAATCAACATGGCTTGAAGGAATCTGATAGAGGGTCTCCCACGGAACATTTCTACCAAAAAATAGGAAATTGGCCAAACACTTTCGGAGGAGAAGATTTTTCAAGTTTTCACTATAGCCATTTAAGGCCAAATAGCCCTGCCCCCTGGCGGCCATGTTTTACAACCAATCAACATGGCTTGAAGGAATCTGATAGATGGTCTCCCAATGAACATTTCTACAAAAAGAATTGAAAATTGGCCAAACACTTTCGGAGGAGAAGATTTTTTTCAAGTTTTCACTATAGCCATATAAGGCAAAAAAAAAAAACGCCCGCTGGCGGCCATGTTTTTCGACCAATCAACTTGGCTGGATGGAATCTGATAAAGGTTCACCCTTGAAGGAATCTGATAGATGGTCTCCCAATGAACATTCTACAAAATTATTTGAAAATCGGCCTGACACTTTTGGAGGAGAAGATTTTTTGAGTTTACACTATAGCCATATAAGGCAAAAAAAAAAAAGCCCCCTGGCGTCCAAGGAACACTTCTTTAAAATAATTTGAAAATCTACCAACCAGTTTGGTAGAAGAAGAATTTTAAAGTTCTTTTGGTTTCGTTGCCATGGAAACCAGAATTATGCATGAATCACAAACATTTGAAGGAATTCTGGTGAGGTCAATGAGAGGATGCTTTCTGTGAAGTTTCATCCCAATTGACCCACTCGTTACTGAAGAGAAGATGTTGACGGACGACAGACGCCGGACATAAGGAGATCACAATAACTAACCTTCAGCACTTCGTGCTCAGGTGAGCTAAAAAAAAACATCTATCCAAATGATAGAGTAATTGAAATCATGTAGAAAATATTGTGGAAAAAGGCAGTACTAATATTTATATGAGCACTTTAAAAGAAACATGCTTCAGTCTTCAGAGGCTTTTGAATTCATTTGCATTATAAAAGGATTCAATGCTCCAGAGAAAACCAATACGTGTGCCGTCCGCATTTTACTCTACAGTATACACCTAAGCTGGCCGCAGTTTCCTTTAAAGGGTGTTTAAGCTTGCCAAATCAATTAAGGATGCGTGACCATACACTGTTAATTACCATTGTGTACGAGTGTCATTCCAAACAAATTATAAATGTAACCCCTTTTCCCAATAAACCTATCATATACATATATGTATTTGTAACTTGCCGGGATGTGCTGATACCGTCATGGTACAATGTGATATATGCACAAATTGGTTTCACAAATCTTGTGTTAATGCACAACAGATGCCGAATTTAATTGTAACTTTTGTTAATTATTTGGCTATTATAAGCACATGGAAAACTGTTGAAAGTTACAAAGTAGAAAATGAAGAGGCCAAACAATAACTAGAACACATGACCCTTCAATCGATTGTAAAGGAGAGGATATAATTGAAGCAAAACTTATGGCTAGTTACTAGCAACCTATTCTATTCTTGTAATGTTTTCAAATTTCGTCCGCTGCAGATGCGTCAAAAGACATGTACTTGTCGGGAAATCAATCCATCAATCCTCGTTATTGATATCTATAGATATGATATAAAGAGAAAAATCGTTAAAACACTTCACAAAGAGATTCCATTTCAGCATGATCTCGATTTTTGGTTTAATCTATATCACTGATAAAAGCAATCAAACACATTATATATTTACAAGGAAAACCCCGGATATGATCATATGTAACAAATTATACACATTTGCCCATCTTTAATTAAACATTTTTTACAACAAATCATAGCGTCCGCATTTTCCCTCTATATTGCATTTGTCCGCATTTGCCCTCTATAATATATTTGTCCGCAGATCGCGTCCGCACTTTAGACCCTCCCCCTATACCGTTGTATTTATAAATAGAATTCGACGATCACGATTTCTCTGCAAATGTGTTACTCTCATTTTAAATGCATTTAATGACGCACATATTTTTTTTTTTTTAATTCTTTATACTATATTTATATGGCCGACAAAACACAAAGAAAATATTTTCAATTCTGTTTTTATCTACATTTTCAATGCGTGATTGAAAATTCAAATGCCGTATCTGGAGCTTAAATCGGAAATAGTTCTCCCTGTAGCAGTTCACTCATTGAGATTTATAAATCTCTCCGCGTTCATGTTTTAAAATACAATGTTTCATTTTATATCCAATTTCTTTTGTAACTGCAGAACGAAGTTATAACACTTATTTAAAATAGACATTAATTCTTGCATAGATCGTGGAATATATGAAAGATAAGCGCATGTAATTGGAACTACATTCAGGGCGTATTAATAATCAAAACTTTTGACTTAAGAAACAGGGCTCGAAATGCCGTCTATATATTGTTTGGCTACGCGCCAAACAAATAAAAATAGATGAAAAGCTGTTTATTCATCTTAATCAGACAGGTGTTCTCAAAATAACTGACCAGTATTGTGTAAGTGTCATAACACACAATTCTAATTTTCACCCGTAAATGACCCATTGTATTGCCATTCTGATTTCTTTGGCAGTGTAACTAGATCAAACAATCAAAGTCGTCAGCCACATGTAGTTGTGTACACAACCGAGGGGTAATTACGCAGTAACTTATTACATTATAAACCAATTGACACCGGAAATATCCCATATCTCCTAGACGGTCAAAACAAAAGAAGTGACTCTGCACGTGTGCGTTAACCATTTTTTCTATTCAACAAATTTGCCGACGAAATTAAAAACATTTTGACAAAAATATGAAAAATCTCTTTAACCATTATTTCTGCAGCAGAAGACTATATTCATACAGGGTTGCTTCTTCGTGATTGAGACCATTACGTTGTCATTGTGAGCAATTTCTCTCGTTTTTTCAAATGTCATATGTTCCAGATCTTTTGGCGATAGCTGAATAACGTGGGTTTTGACTTGTTGTTAAACACATGATCTAAATTGTAGACCAATCAAATGTTGTATTTAATGAGTATTGCCGAAGAAATAAAGGAAATGAAACGTTTTGATTGGTTCATAGTTAAGTTGACGATCCTCCGAGAGGCACTAATAAGGTGAAGTTTAAAATGAAATGATCTCCATATTTACTTTAATTGTTCCTTAAAAATATAAATTTCAGTAAAAAACATCAGTAAAAACGTATGAAATATAATATTTAAGAGCAAAATATTAATTATTTTTGAAACATGATAACTTTTCAGTTATTTATCGTCAATTGAAATGTATACACCTCTTGTTATATTGTTATAATTTAGTAGTTTATACTGGGATAAAGATATAAACAAGTTGATTCCATCGTTTCCGTTTAGTATTTAATAATTTCTGAGAGTTTACATAATTTTGGCTGACACGTGGTTCTAAAAAGAAAGCGCACTCGATTACCGATTCTATATCTTTTAAAGAACAATGTTCCAACTGGTTAACGATTATAATGCATTACCAATTCAAGGAGCTGTCGAATTCTTAGATATACAACATTATTGCGCACATTTTATAATTCATTACAAATTACTGATTGTTTTGATTATTAACAAAACCTTTCTGATATTCAAGTCGGGGGACATTCAAAACCCATATGGTCAAAACCCATATGGTCACTTTTTGTCATAGTAGTCAAAACCCATATGGTAAAAAAAACCAGGGTAGTCAAAACCCATACGATAGAAAATGCAGGTTAGTCAAAACCCATACGATAGAAAAAACAGGGTCGAAGGGTTCTTGTGTTGGCGATAGTAACATTGTGAAAAGTACAAACAAACTGCAGTAATAGTTAATGTAGGTCTTCAATTGTTGAAAGCAGTTAACAATAGACAATATTTTAATAAAGGACATCTTAAGATAGTAATTACTAATAGCATAGTAATTATGATTAACACAATCAATAACTGTGAGAGCATAAAAGCATATAACCTATTGTTATCATTTATAGAAAATATCACTTTAAAGTAATTATCACCTTAATTCAAGTATGTGATCCCCCACAGAAGCGTGTTAAGAGTGGAACCATCAGAAAAGACTTCAGTCTCCATTTAAGTGGGCTATGCTAATTGATTATATTTTGCTTTTCTCTTTTTTAATTAATATTTATAAATTGTGTTATGTTTAAATAAAAAGACTTAGTATTTGGCATCCATATACTAATTACTTAAACTAACTATCATCTGTGACTGAATTATTACTACTCTGCATTTTCAACCATATGGGTTTTGACTACCCTGTTTTTTCTATTGTATGGGTTTTGACTACCCTGCATTTTCTATCGTATGGGTTTTGACTACTCCGTTTTTTTTACCATATGGGTTTTGACTACTATGACAAAAAGGAACCATATGGGTTTTGACCATATGGGTTTTGACATACACTCATTCAAGTCAAATGATATGCGCATGTCCCATTTCTTAGTGTTTTCTCATATTGATCGCCGTTTATCTTTTTAAAACATTTTTCTTGTTTAATATGAAACAAGAGTGCCAGTGCCGCCACAAAATATAAAGTTCAAGATTGGTCCTTTTAATTATTGCTTTTAACATGTATCACAAGACTACCATTGGAATCTCTATCAAAATGGCCGAACCGAAAAATGGTAATTTCATGAAAAAAACAAGAGGCCCATGAGGGCCTATGCTCTACTGGTATGGTTCTTTGGTCATTTTCAATCCAGAGCATGTATGTATGGTGAAGATCGGATAGTAAATGGAGGCTCTTTTGTGTTCACAAGCTGTATTATAGCAATTTTTACAATTTCATGGACCATAATCCAGTCTTGCATGGGCGGATCTGGCTGATTTTCAAAAGGAACCAAGCTCTCATCAATATTTAACTACTATCTAAGTTTGGTGAAGATCAGATAGTAAATGGAGCCTCTATTGTGTTCACATGCTCAATTATAGCAATTTAGACAATTTCAAGGGCCATAATCCAGTCTTGCATGGGCGGATCTGGCTGGTTTACGAAAGGAACTGAGCTCTCATGGATATCTAACTACTGTATCAGTTTGGTTGAGATACAATCAAAAGTGAAGACTGTATCGTGTAAACAAGCTCTTTTATAGCAATTTAGACAATTTCAAGGGCCATAATCCAGTCTTGCATGGGCGGATCTGGCTGGTTTTCGAAAGGAACCGAGCTCTCATGGATATCTAACTACTGTATAAGTTTCGTTGAGATACAATAAAAAAAGAAGACTGTATCGTGTTAACAAGCTCTTTTATAGCAATTTTGACCATTTCAAGGGCCATAATCCAGTCATGCATGGGCGGATCTGGCTGGTTTTCGAAAGGAACCGAGCTCTCATGGATATCTAACTACTGTATAATCTTAGTTGAGATACAATCAAAAGTGAAGACTGTATCGTGTTAACAAGAAATTGTTTACGGACGGACGCACGCACGCACGGACGACGGACAAATCGCCACGACATAAGCCCTTCTGGCCTTTGGCCAGTAGAGCTAAAAATCACAAAACTACCATTATGGTAAAACAATCATTTAATGGAAAAGAAACAGCAAACAAAGTATTGGATTGGATTGTTGGAGCTTAATGTCCCATTCAACAAATTATTTCAGTCAGGAAGAAAATAGGATACATATAAACAGAGATAGAACCCTATAGAGGCTTCCGATATGAAAGTAGGTCAAATGGCAGTGTCGATATGTATCCTTTTTTACCTTCTGAGCATAACTCTTGCAAAAATCACTCTACCGGATAATCCCTGCTTTATGCACTTCTGCCTGTTTGGAAACCTGAGTTGCGTTCTCAAGTGAATATGCTATAGAGACCAAGTTTCGAAAGGCATAACTATTGCAAAAATCGCTGAACCGGAAAATCACCACTTCATGCACATCTACCCATTATAGTTATGACATTGACCAAGTTTTGAAAAGATTCGGTCAGAAACATAGGAGGAGTTGCGTTCACAAGGCTGCAATATCAATCAGCTACAGAGACTAAGTTACAAGGGACATAAATCTTGCAAAAATCAATGAACCGGAAAATCGCCGCTTCATGCACATCTACCCATTATAGTCATGACATTGACCAAGTTTTGAAAAGATTCGGTCAGAAACATAGGAGGAGTTGCGTTCACAAGGCTGCAATATCAATCATCTACAGAGACTAAGTTACAAGGGACATAAATCTTGCAAATATTAATAAACCGGAAAATCGACGCTTCATGCACATCTACCCATTATAGTCATGACATTGACCAAGTTTTGAAAAGATTCGGTCAGAAACATAGGAGGAGTTGCGTTCACAAGGCTGCAATATCAATCAGCTACAGAGACTAAGTTACAAGGGACATAAATCTTGCAAATATCAATGAACTGGAAAATCGCCGCTTCATGCATATCTACACATTATAGTTATGACATTGACTAAGTTTTGAAAAGATACGGTAAGAAACGTAGGAGGAGTTGCGTTCACAAGAAATGGACGTACGGACGGACGGACGGACGGACAGACGGAGAAGATGACGCCAATATACCACCGCCTCCGGCAGCGTATAAAAAGGGATAAATGAGCTACAAAGGAATGTTGTCAATGTCAACTGCTCATAATATCGTCACACTATAATTCTCGAAGACTTTGGGGAACAGTAATGACCAACATCCGGCATTACACTTATGTCAATTGATACCAATTGTCTTCGAAACAAGAGGGCCAAGATGGCCCTAAATCGATCACCTGAATGATAGTAAATTCGTAGCAAATATTTAACTGCAAATATCTGGGGAAATTTGATCAGGAGTGCAAATGAAACTGCAAGTAATGGACACTGCTGAAGAAATAGTAAAATGGCTTATCAGTAAAGGCCATTTGAATCTTGAAATCTAACAAGAACTTTAATAAGAATGGAATTATAAAGTTTTGTCATTTTGCACCTTTCCTGATGCCCTGTTTTTCAACGAAATCAATACGGCTTGGACAGTTTTTGTAGAGGGTCACTATAAGAACATTTCTACCAAATTATCTTGGAATCGGACAAGCAGATTATGGAGGAAAAGGATTTTAAAGTTTTGGTATTTTTCTCCCTTTCTGATGCCCCGGCGACCAAAGTTCTACACAGAATGTAAGTCTTTGAACACTTTTGAAAGAGGATCAACAAAGGAACACTCCTGAGAAGTTTAATTGAAATTTGTCCAGTGGAATGGTAGGAGTTGTCATTTGTAGCTAAAAGTTCAATTTACCCCGTTTGTGCTGATGCCTGGTTGCTATGATTTTGTAACCAATACGGATTGAACAAATTAAGTAGAGGATCACTGAAGTAAGATTCCTATTAAATTTTCTTAAAATCAGACAAACACTTTCATTTTTGTTGTCAATTTGCCCCTTTTCTGATGCCGCCTGACGCCATGTTTTTCAACCAATCAGTATGGATTGAATAATTTCTGTAGAGGGTCACCCAATGAACATTTCTACCAAATAATATTGGAATCTGACAAGCAGATTCAGAGAAGAAGATTTTGAAAGTTTGGACATTTTGCCCACTTCCTGATGCCACAACAACCAAAGTTCTCAATGGAATTTAAATCTTTGAACAATTTTGAAAGAGGGCCACCAAAGGAACATTCCTGTGGAGTTTGGTTGTGTGGTTAAGGAGGAGATGATGTTTAAAGCTGAAAGTTAACGACGGACGGACGAAGGACAGAGAGTGATCAGAATAGATCACCTTGAGCATTTGGCTCAGGTGATCTAAAAACAAGAGGCCCATGAGGGCCTATGCTCTAGTGGGATGGTCCTTTGGTCATTTTCAATCCAGAGCATGTATGTATGGTGAAGAACGGATATTAAATTGAGGCTCTATTGTGTTCACAAGCTGTTTTATAGCAATTTTGACAATTTCAAGGGCCATAATCCAGTCTTGCATGGGCGCATTTGGCTGGTTTGCGAAAGGAACCGAGATCTCATCAATATTTAAATACTATCTAAGTTTGGTGAAGATCAGATAGTAAATGGAGGCTCCATTGTGTTCACATGCTCTATGATAGCAATTTTGACAATTTCAAGGGCCATTATCCAGTCTTGCATTGGCGGATCAGGCTGGTTTGGAAAAGGAACCGAGCTCTCATCAATATTTAACTACTATCTAAGTTTGGTGAAGATCGGATAGTAGATGAAGGCTCAATTGTGTTCACAAACTGTATTATAGCAATTTTGACAATTTCAAGGGCCATAATCCAGTCATGCAAGGGAACATCTTGCTGGTTTTCGAAAGGAACCGAGCTCTCATGAATATTTAACTACTATTTAAGTTTGGTGAAGATCAGATACTAAATAAAGCCTCTATTCAGTATTGTGTTCACAAGCTCTATTATAAGAATTTCGACAATTCCAAGGGCCATAATCCGGTCTTGAATCGGCGGATCTGGCTGGTTTGCGAATGGAACCGAGCTCTCATAGATATCTAACTATTGTATAAGTTTGATTGAGATGAAGTCAAAACTGAAGACTTTATCGCTGCAAAAGGAACCAAACTCTCATGGATACCTAACTACTGTGAAAGTTTGGTGAAGATCAGATAGTAAATGGAGCCTCTATTGTGTTCACAAGCTCTATTATAACAATTTTGACAACTTCAAGGGCCATAATCCAGTCTTGCATGGGGCGGATCTGGCTGGTTTGTGAAAGGAACCAAGCTCTCATGGATATCTAACTACTGTATAAGTTTGATTGAGATACAATCAAAACTGAAGACTGTATCGCGTTCACAAGCAATTGTTTACGGACGGAAACAACACCACGGCAGAAGCTCTTCTGGCCTTTGGCTAAAAAATGATTGACTATTTTTGTCGTGACTCAATCTTGATATGATGCATAGTGATGTAATATTAGAAAACCCTTGTGACAATAACAAAATGCAGACGGATATTTTCATAAGTATAAGGTAATATTTTTAACAGATAAAGAAAACGTCCGAATTTTATAGTTACCGAAGTGATAATCGGTATTTCTTGTCATCAAATAATTTTAAAAGATAATGAAAACGTATTTACTTAATTAACGGTATTTGAAAGAAAGACCTTCGGCGGATTAGGCAAACTTTTAATCCAATTAGCGTAATCAAGTTAAACTACCTTTCTTTACATTCCCTACAAACGGAGAGGTCGCCAAGGTGATGTCTGGTACACACGATAAGAACTCGGCTAAGCGTGTAATCGTGCGTGTGACAATTAACGTCCAATGCTCAATTTTTTTTTTTTTTTTTTATTATTGGACGTATAATACGTCTACGTACGTCCGCTTAATGAAAGCACTGTAATTTTTAAGCTTATCAGTTTCCGACGCATTTCGTTCAACCTGAATACTGAATTTTGAAACACTACACAAGTTTATAGGTTATTCAGTTTTGAATGAATGAATGAATGTATATTGTTTTATGGCGCATCGACAGCTAAGGTCATTTAGCGCGCAATTAAATTTAATTATTCATGATCCCTGTGTAAACAAACCAGTACTAGGCTAAAAAATGTGACTTGCCCAAGGGCACTCCACCATGACCGTAGTGACGCGACTGGGGATCAAACCCGGGACACCCGGTTTCGAAATCCCCGACGCTAACCACTCGACCACAGCGGATTCCTCTATTCAGTTTTGAAGAAAAAATAAACTGAAAATAATTTTTTGTCAGACGGTTTCGAAGTTTTCGCGTCGAGTCCACCGCCTTTATCCACATTTAAATTACTGTCTCGTCCTTTGGGAAGCTATTAAAGCAAACATCGTCCTTTGGCATGTTTAAACACCCTCTACCACACACTCTCTGGGAATTTTCATGTTTTATTTCTCTTTAATTATTCCAAATATATTGATGCGTTCACGATTTACACTGTCAATATAATGAAAGCCTGCATTTAATTCCTCATTCCAGTATATTTTAAGGAAATTGCCGATTTTTTCGTTAATCGCGACCTACCGGTAGCTTATTTTGAGCCCGGATTTTAAATGCTTATTAAAGTTATTTTTTTTGATATTTTTCAATAAAAATTCATATCACATTAGGTTTATATGACTTTTCCCTACATATTTATTGCGTATTTGAATGTCATTATTGGTTTCCTTTAAATAAAATGGCAATGAGGCCCTGGATTGCCGACCTGAAAAAGTGCTGTTAAAGAAAACAATATTTTTTACAGGACACTTAAATTGTGTGATCAATGCCAATGATCAGTGTATTTTCATTACCTGTGAAACATGTGCAAAGCCCTATGCTTCATGTGATTTTAAACCAATCAAACTAAATTTAAAAAAAAAAATCTGTAGATGGTCTCCCTAGCAACATTTCTGTCAAATCAGTTACAATTGTCATTTTACTTCTTCTCTGATGCCACTATGCTATTTCTTTAACAAATTAAAATGGCTTGAACAAGGAAAAATATTCATTTCTTAATTTGAATCCTTTTCTGATGCTGACTTGTAGTAATGTATTAAACAAAACAATATAGGTTACACATGTAATAGCTCATTTTTTGCGCTTAATCCCTATCACGGTGATCTTACAACAGTGTTGTTTGTATACTTTTTACAAATGAACAGGGTTATTTTGTACCTTTTCCCTATTAAATCATTAATTAACACCTCTAAAGCAAAACAACTATTTAAACAAGAGGGCCATGAGGCCCTGGAATCGCTCACCTGAGAATGGGCTATTTAAGAATTCACTCTTTCAGCGTCAATGGCAATTTCATCAAGACAAACTTTCTGACAAAATTTCAAACTGCTCAAGTAAACAAGAGCTGTCGGAGGACAGCGCGCTCGACTATTCCACCGCTTATTTAAGTTACCGAGATAATGGACTCTAATGTAGTTGCATGCAAAACATTAACCACAATTTCTTAGTGGGTGATAATTTGCATTATATGCAGGATAGTGTTATTTAACATGATTATTTTCATAGGTTTGATGGTTAGATAGGGTTGTATAACCTTTCAATGGAATGCATCAAGTAGTTACTAAGATATGGACTCTTAATGTATTTGCACGCAAACCTTTAACCATAATTTCTAAGTAAAAAAAGGGCAACAATTTGCACCATATACAGGATAGAGTTATCTTAATTGGTTGTGTTTATAGTTGTACAATTGGGAAAGGTTGTATAAAGTTTCAATACAATTGTTCAAGTTGTTACTGAGATTACACTCTAAATGTAGTTGCAAAACTTTAACCAGAATTTCTAAGTCCAAAAAGGTCCATAACTTGCATAAAATGCTGGTTGGTAAGGGCTGTATAACGTTTCAATGCAATGCATCAAGTAGTTACTAAGAGATGGTCTCTTTATGTAGTTGCATGCAAAACTTTAACCAGAATTTATAAGTCCAAAAAGGCCATAACTTGCATAAAATGCAGGATAGAGTTATCATACTTGATAATCTACATAGGTGTGATAGTTGGGTAGGGTTGTATAAAGGTTCAATGCAATGCATCAAGTATATACTGAGACGTGGACTCTTAATTTAGTTGCACGCAAAACTTTAACCAGTATTTCTATGTAAAAAAAGGGCCATAACTTGCATAAAATGCAGAATAGAGCTATCATACTTGATAATCTACACAGGTGTAATAGTTGGGTAGGGTTGTAGAAAGTTTCAATGCAATGCAGCAAGTAAATACTGAGATATGGACTCTTAATTTAGTAGCACGCAAAACTTTAACCAGAATTTCTAAGTAAAAAAAAGTGCCATAACTTGCCTAAAATGCAGGATAGAGTTATCTAACTTGTTAATCTACATAGGTGTAATAGTTGGGTAGGGTTGTATAAAGGTTCAATGCAATGCATCAAGTATATACTGAGATATGGACTCTTAATTTAGTTGCATGCAAAACTTTAACCAGAATTTCTAAGTAAAAAAAGGGCCATAACTTGCATAAAATGCAGGATAGAGTTATCTTAGATGATAATCTACACAGGTGTGATAGTTGGGTAGGGTTGTAGAAAGTTTCAATGCAATGCATCAAGTAAATACTGAGATATGGACTCTTAATTTAGTTGCACGCAAAACTTTAACCAGAATTTCTAAGTAAAAAAAGGGCCATAACTTGCATAAAATGCAGGATAGAGTTATCTAACTTGATAATCTACATAGGTGTGATAGTTGGGTAGTGCTGTATACAGTTTCAATGCAATGCATCAATTAAATACTGAGATATGGACTCTTACTTTAGTTGCACGCAAAACTTTAACCAGAATTTCTAAGTAAAAAAGGGCCATAACTTGCATAAAATGCAGGATAGAGTTATCTAACTTGATAATCTACATTGGTGTGATAGTTTGGTAGGGTTGTAGAAAGTTTCAATGCAATACATGTAGTATTTAAGAACTTGCATGCAAAACCTTAACCAAAGTGTGACGTGGACGCCGACGCCGACGGCGACGCCGACGCCGACGCCAGGGTGAGTAGTATAGCTCTCATATTCTTCGAATAGTCGAGCTAAAAATGCGATCTCTATAGTGTTAACTAGATTGTTCTACAATTTGGCCCAGTGACCTAGTTATTGACCTGACCTGACCCATTTTCGAACTTATCCTAGATATCATCAAGACAAATATTCTGACAAAGTCTCAACATGCTCGAGCCAAAAATGAAGCTTCCAGAGTGTTAACAAGAGTGTTCTTCAATTTAGCCTAGTGACCTAGTTTTTGACCCGACATGACCTATATTCGAACTTGGCCTAGTAATCATCAAGACAAAAATTTCTGATAAAGTTTCAACATGCTCAGGTTTAAAATGTGGCTCCCAGAGTGTTAACAAGATTTTCATTAAATTTGGCCTAGTGACCTAGTTTTTGACCCGACATGACCCAGTTTCGAACTTGGCCTATATTTGATAGAGATATATGTTCTGATAAACTTTCATGAAGATTGGACGCAAAATGTTGTCTCTAGAGTGTTAAAAAGCAAATGTTGACGACGGACAAAAGGCGATCACAAAAACTCACCTTGAGCACTTTGTGCTCTGGTGAGCTAAAAAACAATAAAAAAGAAAACTGCTCAGAATGAGCAATTTTAGATTTTCTCCATGATGTTCTAGTATTGCATTTTGTCTGATAGCATTTTAACTCAGATGGTTCTGATTGGACGGAATCCGCTGTGGTCGAGTGGTTTGCGTCGGCGATTTCGAAACCGGGTGTCCCGAGTTCAATCCCCAGTCGCGGCACTACGGTCATGGTGGAGTGCCCTTGGCAATGCACATTTTCTAGCCTAGTACTGGTTTGTTTACCCAGGGATCATGAATAATTAAATTTAATTGCGCGCCAAATGACCTTAGCTGTCGATGCGCCATAAAACAATATACATTCAATTATTCTAATTGGACAGTCGTAACATTAACATGTTTTATCAGGGAATTATTAACATTATAGGTAAACATAATATTATTTTCAAAATATGAAGGAAAATATTAAGATTCTTTTAACAATAAATATCATTATTTTAGATACCTTGGGATTGGGGATGTCTGTTTCTAGCATAAATGAGATCTGGACTGGTGGAACTCCCTTGATGTATATTTGATGGAGGGATTGGAGGATTAAATGATGATTTTTATGTAAGCTTGAGAATGCAAAAGTTCATATAACATCTTACCTAATATGAGAGTTTTAGAATTGTCAAATTAAACAAAATGGCCATGATAGGCCTGTATCGTTCACATGTGTTATGTAATGTGATGTGTCATGCCAACAACAATAAATCGTTGAACAGTCATGTAAGCTGATAAAAAAGACCAACAAGAACCAATATAGATCCAGTCACAATGCAAATTAAGTTACACACCAATTTGTCTTTCTTTTGTCAAATTGACTCAGAAGGTCACGAAATAAATGTTAATGTACCAGTTAGTATTTCAAAATCAGACATATATGTTCTAAGTAAATGTAGTATAGTGGTCTGTCCCATAGATAGACAATAATTCTGTAGCTATGTGTTTGTATAAGGGGACACATATACTGCCTTGCTATAGAGCTAGCTTTTATAGTGACACGGTAGAGTGTTCGCCTCAGGGATAGGAGGTTCCAAGTTCGAGCCCTGTTCGGGTCGGACTCTTTCAGCCGAGTTACATTGGCACTCAATATAAATAACCCGCAGTGATGTGAGATAGAGTAGAAGGTGAGGAAAATTAAATTATTCGGAAAATTAAATGATTCGAGGACGAATATTCATATGGAGAGGGAGTATGTAGTATAGTGGTCTGTCCCATAGATAGACAATAATTCTGTAGCTATGTGTTTGTATAAGGGGATACTTATACTGCCTTGCAATAAAGCTAGTTTTTATAGCGACACGGTAGAGTGTTCCCCTCTGGGTCAGGAGGTCCCGAGTTCGAGCCCTGTTCGGGTCGGACTCTTTCAGCCAGGTTACAGAAATACTTTTCGAAAATCTTAGTCATGACATAAGGGTTAAAACAGCCCAACCCCTGATGGCCATGGTTTTTGATCAATCAACTGCAATAGTTCAACCAAATAAATGTTAATGTACAAGTTTGTATTTTAATATCAGACATTTATTTTCTTAGGAAATACTTTTCGCAATCTTACAGTCTGGACATAAGGGTTAAACAGCCCAGCCCTTGGGGGCCACATTTTTCGACCATAAAACACTGCTTGGAATAATCTTATAGATAGTCACCAAAGGAACATTTCTACAAAATTATTTGGAAGTCAAACAGATTATTTCGGAGAAGAATATATAATAAAGTTTTAACTATAGCCATAGAATGGAAAACAGCCCTGCCCCTGCCGACCATTCTTTTCGAACAATCAATATGTCACGGAGAAATCTGTTAGAGGGCCACCTTCGGAAATTTCTACACATTTATTTGAAGGAGAGCATGTTCTAAGTGTTTATCTTTTGGTTGTAGTGGTGACCAGAAGTCTACGTGGATAAAAAAAAGAAAGAAATTTTTGGAAGGATATTTAGAGGATGCTTTTTGAAAGTACATCCCATTTGACCCACTGGTTACACAGTGACCCAATATTGCAATATTGGTACACAACATATCTTAATCCAAATGTGCATTTTGTTTTACAAAATTGGACCCAGACTATAGTTTTCTTTAAATAGGACCCGAGGTCAAGGTTACATTGACTCGATTTGTTGTACATGACACACCTTCTTCTCAAGATGCATCTTCATAGATAAATTAGGAGATAGGGTCAGGACTTGACTTTTCTGAAAATAGGGTCAGATCATAAACAATGACTGTTTTATTTCATGTTTTAGACTCAGTGGGGAGTAACCAGAACTTCTGCAGGAAGAAAATGTTTCAAAACTTTAACAGTATATATATATAATGCTTTCAAATCTTAATTCTTAATATTGATTGATTACAATTACAACTAACGACCTTACTACATAGTGGTAGTACTGGCAATATATAAAGAAAAAGGTATTGATATAACTGAACAAGAGGGCCATGAGTTATATAAGGTGATTTGTCATGCCAACAACAATCAGTCATTGTGCAGTAAGGTAATTAAGCTTATACAAGCTGCCGAAGAGGACCAGTAAAGCTCAATTGCTAAAGGGCGAAACACCAACACCCTATGTCTTTTGTCAAGTTGATATGACTTGGTCACCAAAGAAATATTTATGTACCAGTTAGTATTTAACAAGAAGATTTTATATGTAAATGTTTCCCTATATATCTATTTGTAAAACATGTGACTCCTAGGACCGGACCAATTGCCACCCCAGAGGTATAATTTGAACACTCTTGGTAGAGGACCACATGGCCATTGTATTAACCAATTATTTAAGCTTAAGGCCTTTCGGTTTCAGACAACAATATTTTCAACATTTTCCCTATATATATCTATGTAAAACAGGTGACCACAGGGTGGTGCCTATTTTGACACCGAAGGTATAATTTGTACAATCTTTGTAGAGGACCACTAGACAATGCTGCAACCAAATATCTAAGTTCTATGACTTTCAGTTTCAGACAAGAAGATTTTCAAAGTTGTACCCCGTGATGGGGCCAACTTTAAACGCAGAATCATCATTATAACACTCTTGGTAAAGGATATGTAGACACTATTACAAACCAACTATATAAGCTCTACGCCTTTTGGTTTCAGACAAGAACATTTTGAAAGATTTTCCCTATATATCTTTATGTAAAACAGAGGACCCCCGGAGTGGGGCCAACTTTGAACCCAGAGTCGCCATTAGAACAATCTTGGTAGAGGACATATGGACAATATTACACACTAAATATCTAAGCTCTAATCCTTTTAGTTCCGGACAAGAATATTTTCAAAGGTTTTCCTTATATATCTCTATATAAAACAGGTGACCTCCGGGGCGGGACCGCCTTTGACACCAGGAGCATAATTTGAACAACCTTGGTAGAGTACACAATGCTGCACACTAAATATATAAACACTAGGCCTTTCGATTTTGGTCAAGAAGATTTTAAAAGTAATTGTATATCTCTATGTTAAACAGGTGACTCCAAGGCTGTGGCCAACTTTGAACCCAGAGTTAGTATACTATAGCATTTGAACAATCGTGGAAGAGTGCAACTTGACAATGCTACACACCAAATATCTAAGCTCTACAACTTTCAGTTTTAGACAAGACCATTTTCGCTATACATTTCTCTGTAGAACAGTTGTTCCCCAAGGCGGGGAACATCTTGACCCCAGGGGCATTGTTTGAACAATCTTTGTAGAGGACAACACCAGCTATCTAAGTTCTACGCCTTTCGATTTCAGACAATAATGATTTCCATGTATGTCTCTCTGTAAAACAGTTGATATCAGGGGCATAACTTAAACAGTCTTTGTAGAGGACCACAAGACAAGGCTACACACCAAATAGCTAAGCTTTAAGCCCCTTGGTTTCAGACAAGAAGATTTTAAAAGTTTTTCCCTGGGTGTCTCTTTGTAAAACAGGCGACCCCGAGAGAGGACCCAATTTTTAACCCTGGTGCAAAATTTGAAAATCTTTGTAGAGGTCAACTAGACAATGTTACACACAAAATATCTAAGTTCTAGGCCTTTCGGTTTCCGACCAAAAGATTTTCATTTTTTTTAAAAAATATTTCATTTCAGTTCTCCATGGAATTACTTTTTGAACTAATTTGAAAGCGGATCATCCAAGGATCAATTCTACCAAGTTAAAGGAATACGCTTGGCTGGTGACAACTCGCTTTGAATTGAATTTTAAATATCGACTTAAAGAACATTTATTTACTATGCATTTCATTAACATACAACTAATAATCAAGAAATTACTATTTAAAGATGACTATTTGTGCTGATCGGTGCATGAGCGCGGCCATATCGCAATGTCTCGAGACTTTCTGAGAAGAATCGGGTCGTCATTTCCACACTATTTCCGAAACAAAACATAAAAGTAGAGTTAGCTAATGACCGAAAGTAAAAATTAAACTGCGGTACTATAAAGGGAATACAAAATATACTTTCTAAAAATTAACCTCTGAAGTTTACAAACCTATTCAATTATTCATAATGGAATTCCAAGCATTACATCATATTGTTACTAGATCTATATGAAGTTTTATAGTAAATAGTATCCAACCATAGTAGGTGGATAGAAAACACGAACTTGACTTGTGTAATATATATCAGTCAATTAAATATGTGTGTAAACATTTATTTATACAAGTAATGTCATTCGTTTATATTTTTGACAGTTGTTTGATATGATTTCACAGCTCGTTAGACATAATGAACCGTCGTTTTTTTCTAAAAAAATGAAAGGTCATAAAAACAATGAAATTTCCGGTAGTGGTCGGACGCTACTGTGAAAGTATCGAACGCTATTTATGATCTACCAACAAGCACCGCCGAGGCTTTGATGCGCTGATCAGAAGCAGCAGCCGACTCGTGGTAACACACAGCAAGTCAACTAATTAGGGGTAATCAAATAATTAATTGACCATCATGCAAGACGTAAAATGTTACAGCAGTCAAAAGACATCAGTTCGTTTGAGAACATTCGATTTAGCTTTGTCTATATAATTAATTACTGCAATGTCTTTATTAAATGATGGCTAATTTTGTATTATCGGACATTTTCGAGTCTGATGACGAGTCTCATTTCTCTGGCTTTTCTCCGTCTGATATTCCATCCGATTTTCAGACATTGGTTTCTCCTCTGGCAATTACTCTTCGTCTAAGTTGGATGATGATCAGACTGGTCATGTCGAAGGTTGAACTGATCGTTTCCAACCACTAATGGTAAGTTAATAATGGATTTGACTAGTTTAATATATCCGCGAGTGTAAAATCTAATGGTTAGATTGTGGTGTACTTATTCCAAATTTCAGTTCATGATCTTTTTAATAAGAAACCAAAATACATGTCTTTAGATCGTGATTCAGAATAAATTGTTTTTTAATTGAATTAGTGGGAAAATAAATTGATTATACTGCATGAATTTGACATGAAATTAAAACAAATAAGAACAGACATACAATTAAAAACAAGAGGGCAAAACTGTTTAACTCTAAATTCAATGACTTGTATGAAAAAACTTTATAAATGAAAGTATAATGATTCAATAGAGTTGAAAAAATCGTACGCCATAATTAAAGATAAGATTTCGTAAACCGGTAGTGTGTAACTGACGTCAAAGGAAGTTGAATATAAACAAAGATTGGGACGACCATAGGCAAGTGATAACGACGTGAAAACACAAACTTTAAACGCATATAGCTTGGTAGTTACAGAATGTAATAAAAAGTTAATTACATCAAAATTATACATTACTGTAGGGCTATTTAGTGATATAGTTTAAACTGATCAAAGCGTATTCCTTTTAGTCAAAATCCATACACTGGTTCAGGAGATTTCATTTATAGAAATTGATGACGACGGATGACGGACATCAGGCCATCACAATAGCTCACCATGAGCTAACAAGAGGGCCAAGATGGCCCTAAATCGATCACCTGAATGATAGTTAATTAGAAGCAAATATTTAACTGCAAATATCTGTGAAAATTTGATCAGGAGTTCAAATGAAACTGCAAGGAGTGGACACTCAGTTAAAGAAATAGTTTATCAGTAAAAGCCATTTTTATCTTGAAATCTAACAGGAGCTTTCTCAATTTCTGATGCTGCAGCAACCAATGTTCTACACAGAATGCAAGTCTTTGAACAATTTTGAAAGAGGAACTCAAAGGAACATTCCTGTGAAGTAACGTTGAAATTGGTCAAGTGGAATGGTATGAGTTGTCATTTGTAGCTAAAAGTTCAATTTACGCCTTTTGTGATGACGCGAGGTTACTATGAGTGTGTAACCAATCAAAACGGCTTGAACAAATTAAATGTAGAGGATCACTGAAGTAGGATTTATAATCAATTTCCTTAATATCAGACAAAAACTTAAAAAAATGGAATTTCCGAAATTTGTCATTTTGCCCCTTTTCTGATGCCTCCTGACTGCCATGTTTTTTTTAACCAAACAGTATGCCTTGAACAATCTTTGTAGAGGCTCACCTAAGGAACATTTCTACCAAACTATATTGGAATCTGACATGCAGATTCAAAGAATTTTTTTAAAACTTGGACATTTTGTCCCCTTTCTGATGCCGCAGCAACCCTGGCGGCCATGTTTTTCAACAGATCGGACATATTTGAACAATCTTGGTAGAGGGTGCCCCAAAGAACATTTGTGAAAAACAGTTTTCAAATCGGGCTAATTCTTTTTGACAAGAAGATTTTTTAAGTTTTAACAATGCACATATAAGGAAAACAAGCTTAGCCACCTGGCAGCCATGTATTTTCAACGGATCGGAAATATTTGAACAATCTTGGTGCCCCAATGAACATTTGTGCAAAATAATTTTCAAATCGGGCCAGTTCTTTTGGACAAGAAGATTTTTAAAGTTTTAACAATGCACATATAAGGAAAACAGGCTCCACCCCCTGGCGGCCATGTTTTTCAACGGATCGGAAATATTTGAACAATCTTGGTAAAGGGTGCTCAAAGGAACATTTGTGCAAAATAATTTTCAAATTGGGCTTATACTTTTGGACAAGAAGATTTTCAAAGTTTTAACAATGCACATATAAGGAAAACAAGCTTAGCCTCCTGGCAGCCATGTTTTTTCAACAGATCGGAAATATTTGAACAATCTTGGTAAAGGGTGCCACAAGGAACATTTGTGAAAAAAAAAATCAAATCGGGCAAGTACTTTTGGACAAGAAGATTTTTAAAGTTTTAACAATGCACATATAAGGAAAACAGGCTCCACCCCCTGGCGGCTATGTTTTTCAACGGATCGAAAATATTTGAACAATCTTGGTAAAGGGTGCCCAAAGGAACATTTGTGCAAAATAATTTTCAAATTGGGCTTGTAGTTTTGGACAAGAAGATTTTCAAAGTTTTAACAATGCACATATAAGGAGAACAAGCTCCGCCCCCTGGCGGCCATGTTTTTCAACCGATCAGAAATATTTGAACAATCTTGGAGTGCCCCAAGGAATATTTGTGGAAAATAATTGTCAAATTAACAATGCATATATAAGGAAAACAAGATCCGCCCCCTAGCGGCCATGTTTTTCAATAGATCGGAAATATTTGAACAATCTTGGTAAAGGGTGCCCCAAGGAACATTTGTGAAAAATAATTTTCAAATCGGGCCAGCACTTTTGGACAAGAAGATTTTTAAAGTTTTAACAATGCACATATAAGGGAAATAAGCTCCGCCCCCTGGCGGCCATGTTTTTCAACGGATCGAAAATATTTGAACAATCTTGGTAGAGGGTACCCCAAGGAACATTTGTGCATAATCATTTTCAAATCGGGCCAGTACTTTTGGACATGAAGATTTTTTAAGATTTGGCAATTTTCCCCTTTTCTGTTGCCGCAGCAACCAAAGTTCTCGATGGAATTTAAATCTTTGAACAATTTTGAAAGAGGTCCACCAAAGGAACATTCATGTGAAGTTTGGTTGAAATTGGTCAAGTGGTTAAGGAGGAGATGATCTAAATGTCTAAATGTTAACGACGGACGACAGACGACGGACGACGCCAGACGGACAAAAAGTGATCAGAATAGCTCACCTTGAGCCTTTGGCAAGCAATCAATGAATCAAAATTGTTTAGAGCAGTTTTAAAATCCATTCAAAATTAAAAAAAAATCCCTATCTATGTAAAACAATTGACCCCCGGGGAGGCGTCATTTTTTACCCCATGGCTATAATTTGAACAATCTTGGTAGAGGTCCACTAGATGAGCCCTCTACTTTTAGACAAGATTTTTTTTTAAGTTTTTCCGCTTAATGAGTCTATGTAAAACAAGGGACCCCCAGGATGGGGTCATTTTTGACCCCATGGCTATAATTTGAACAATCTTGGTAGAGGTCCAATAGATGATGCTACATACCAACTATCAAAGGCCAGGGTCCTCTTCTTTTAGACAAGAAGATTTTTAGAAAAAATTCTCTATGAGTCTATGGAGAACAAGTCATTTATGACCCAAGGGCTATAATTTGAACAAGCTTGGTAGAGGACCACTAGATGTTGCTACATACCAAATATTTTAGACAAGAAGACTTTTTAAGGTTTTTCCCTATATGAGTCTATGTAAAACAAGTGACACCTGGGGCGGGGGTCAATTTTGACCCCAGGGCTATAATTTGAACAATCTAGGTAGAGGTCCACTAGATGATGCTACATACCAAATATCAAAGGCCTGGGCCTTCTACTTTGAGACAAGAAGATTTTTAAAGATTTTCCCCTATCTATGTCAAACAAGTGACCCCCGGGATGGGGTCATTTTTGAGCCCAGGGCTATAATTTGAACAATCTTGGTAGAGGTCCACTAGATGATGCTACATACCAAATATCAAAGGCCTGGGCCCTCTACTTTTAGACAAGAAGATTTTTTAAGTTTTTTCTCTATATGAATCTATGTAAAACAATAGACCCCAGGGGAGGGGTCATTTTCACCCCAGGGCTATGATTTGAACAATCTTGGTAGAGGTCTACTAGATGATGCTACATACCCAATATCAGAGGCCTGGGCCCTCTACTTTTAGACAAGAAGATTTTTTAAGTTTTTCCCCTATATAGTCTATGTAAAACAAGTGACCCCCGGGATGAGGTAATTTTTTACCCCATGGCTATAATTTGAACAATCTTGGTAGAGGTCCACTAGATGATGCTACATACCAAATATCAAAGGCCGGGGCCCTCTACTTTTAGAATTTTTTTTTTTTAAGTTTTTCTCTATATGAGTCTATGTAAAACAATAGACCCCATGGCCTGAGGGCTATAATTTGAACAATCTTGGTAGAGGTCCACTAGATGATGCTACATACTAAATATCAAAGGCCTGTGCCCTCTACTTTTAGACAAGAAGATTTTTTAAGTTTTAGCCATGGGGTAAAAAATTACCTCATCCCGGGGGTCACTTGTTTTACAATCTTGGTAGAGGTCCACTAGATGATGCTACATACCAAATATCAAAGGCCGGGGCCCTCTACTATTAGAAAATATTTTTTTTAAGTTTTTCTCTATATGAGTCTATGTAAAACAATAGACCCCATGGCCTGAGGGCCATAACTTGAACAATCTTGGTAGAGGTCCACTAGATGATGCTACATACCAAATACCAAAGGCCTTGGCCCTCTACTCTTAGACAAGAAGATTTTTAAAGTTTTTTCCCTATATGAAATTAAAACAAATAAGAACAGACATACAATTAAAAACAAGAGGGCAAAACTGTTTAACTCTAAATTCAATGACTTGTATGAAAAAACTCTATAAATGAAAGTATAATGATTCAATAGAGTTGAAAAAATCGTACGCCATAATTAAAGATAAGATTTCGTAAACCTGTAGTGTTTAACTGATGTCAAAGGAAGTTGAATATAAACAAAGATTGCGACGACCATAGGCAAGTGACAACGAAGTGAAAACACAAACTTTAAACGCATATAGCTTGGTAGTTACAGAATGTAAAATAAAGTTAATTACATCGAAATTATACATTACTATAGGGCTATTTAGTGATATAGTTTAAACTGAGCAAAGCGTATTCCTTTAAGTCAAAATCCATATAGTGGTTCAGGAGATTTCATTTATAGAAATTGATGACGACGGATGACGGACATCAGGCCATCACAATAGCTCACCATGAGCTAAAAATTGTTAGCAGTGTAAAATATAATTCAAGCAATCAATGAATCAAAATTGTTTAGAGCAGTTTTAAAATCCATTCAAAGTTTCAAACCAACAAAAACAATCTAAAAAGTTATCAATCGGAACAATCGTCTTTACAAAGATTTATTTTTATATAAACAAGAGGGTATGATAGTATGGTTACTCACCTGTCTGACCAGTAGCTTGTACTACATGCTGTACTGTAAGCTTTGTAAACTGCTCTGGTAATAGTGATTGGGAAGTAATAGATCCTGAATTTGGTACAGATGAATACTGTTGAGGCCCACTTTGGTAAGGTCGGGGAGACATCACTGAATCCCCTAAATTTGCTTAAGACAAATAAAAGAAAAACACTATGCAGTGATATAAATAACTATTAAGATTATAGTACACATGATTAAGCATACATTTCATAATAATAAATAAGTCTTACAAGTTTGCTTACACAAAGAGCTGATTGGTAATTGTTAATTATGTATGCTGTATAGGCCGGCAGTTATAAATCACATACAACAATTGTCATTGATAGCTCTAAGCCTTACCCATTGACAATGTGAACTAATGTATGAACTTACTGACAAACATGTTAAGGCATTGTAAATTCTTGTTAATAGGTCATGTCCGGAAAAACACTGAGTCACTAGGCCAAATTTGAGAAATATCTTACATATAATTGTCTTTTAACTGACATATTAATTGATCAAATCCGCTGTTATGGAATGTTTATTTAAGGAATGTGTAGTACTCATCATAAGTGGTGAAACAAAATATGATGTATTTTTATATCATCCGTGCAAATGACAGTTTTCCTGCATAGTTATCTAAATTCCGTTCTATCGTAAAAATTTCTACTGTTAAATTCATCGCACTGAAAATCTCCCCCTTCAAACCCTAATCTCCTACTTTGAGATCATGAAACTCCCCCTTGAGAATGAGAAAAGGTTGGTAAGCATGGGATTTACTCTAGGTTTGAAGATATAAGAAAAGTGTGAGGTATCACTCTGATATAGAGAGGAAAAGCTATTTGAAAAAGAGAAACAAAAGGACACTGATGGTCCTATATCGCTCACCTGATTTAATAAAACTTAAAGAGTTTTCAGTGTTCTTTCCCCTATATGAGTCTATGAAAAACAAGTGAACCCGGGGAGGCGTCATTTTTTACCCCAGGGCTATAATTTGAACAATCTTGGTAGAGGTCCACTAGATGATGCTACATACCACATATCTTTTAGACAAGAAGATTTTTAAAGTTTTTTCCCTATCTATGTTACACAAGTGACCCCCGGGGAGGCGTCATTTTTTACCCCATGGCTATAATTTGAACAATCTTGGTAGAGGTCCACTAGATGAGACATTCTACTTTTAGACAAGAAACTTTTTAAAGTTTTTCCCCTAAATGAGTCTATGTAAAACGAGGAACCCCTGGGATGGGGTCATTTTTGACCCCATGGCTATAATTTGAACAATCTTGGTAGAGGTCCACTAGATGATGCTACATACCAACTATCAAAGGCAAGGGCCGTCTTCTTTTAGACAAGAAGATTTTTAGAAAAAAATATCTATGGCTATAATTTGAACAAGAATTTGGAATCGCTCACCTGATTTTTTTTTCACTTTAGCTATATAAGCCCCGCCCCCTGGCAGCCATAGTTTTCGACCAATCAACTTGGCTTGAAGGAATCTGATAGAGGGTCACCCTAGGAACATTTCTACAAAATTATTTGAAAATCTGCCTGACACTTTCGGAGGAGAAGATTTTTTAAGTTTTCACTATAGCCATATAATGCAATATAGCCCTGCCCACTGGCGGCTATGTTTTTCGACCAATCAACATGGCTTGAAGGAATCACATAGTGGGTCACTTAAGGAACATTTCTACAAAATTATTTGAAAATCTGCCAAACACTTTCGGAGAAGAAGATTTTTTAAGTTTTCACTATAGCCATATAAGGCAAAATAGCCCCACCCCTCCTGGCGGCCATGTTTTTCGACCATTCAACATGGCTTGAAGGAATCTGATAGAGGGTCATCCAAGGAGTATTTCTACAAAATTATTTGAAAATCTGCCAACCAGTTTGGGAGAAGATCTTTGAAGTTTTCACTATAGCCATATAACGCAACATAGCCCTGCCGACTGGAAGCCATGTTTTTCGACCAATCAATATGGCTTGAAGGAATCTGATAGAGGGTCACTTAAGGATCATTTCTACAACATTATTTGAAAATCGGCCTGACACTTTCGGAGAAGAAGATTTTTTAAGTTTTCACTATAGCCATATAAGGCAAAATAGCCCCGCCCCCATGGCGGCCATGTTTTTCGACCAATCAACATGGCTTGAAGGAATCTGATAGAGGGTCATCCAAGAAACATTTCTGCAACATTATTTGAAAATCTGCCAACCAGTTTAGGAGAAGAAGAATTTTGAAGTTTTTTTCATTTCGTTGCCATGGAAACCAGAATTCTGCATGGATACCAAAAATTTGAAGGAAATCTGGTGAGGTCATTGAGAGGATGCTTTCTGTGAAGTTTCATCCCAATTGACCCACCGATTACTGAGGAGAAGAAGTTGACGGACACCGCACGACGGACGACGGACATAGGGCGATCACAATAACTCTGCGTGCACATGTGAGCTAACAAGCTTGGGCGAGGACCACTAGATGTTGCTACATACCAAATATCTTTTAGACAAGAAGACTTTTTAAGTTTTTTTTCTATATGAATCTATGTAAAACAAGTGACCCCTGGGGAGGGGTAAATTTTGACCCCAGGGCTATAATATGAACAATCTAGGTAGAGGTCCACTAGATGATGCTACATACCAAATATCAAAGGCCTGGGCCTTCTACTTTGAGACAAGAATATTTTTTAAGATTTTCCCCTATCTATGTCAAACAAGTGACCCCCGGGATGGGGTTATTTTTGAGCCCAGGGCTATAATTTGAACAATCTTGGTAGAGGTCCACTACATGATGCTACATACCAAATATCAAAGGCCTGGGCCCTCTTCTTTTAGACAAGAAGATTTTTTAAGTTTTTTCTCTATATGAGTCTATGTAATGCCCCAGTCACACATTCACGGATCGGCATCATTCGTGGCAATCTGTAGTGGTCCGTAGCTGTCCGTATTGTATCCTGGGTCAATCGTAGCAGTACTTGTATATCCGTGACAATTTTTGAACATGTTCAAAAATTCCCCACGGATCAGACAACCGTAGTACATCCTTACTGATCCGTATTAGAACGTACTTATCCGTTGTATTCCGTAATAAACCGTACTTATTCGTAGTTCATCCCTGGACTCAAGTCGCCAAGGATCGGTACGGTTAGTTACGGTGAACTACGTACTTTTACGGTTACACCGCGGATTAGCCAAGGATACAATACGGTTTGTTACGGATTTGTCACAGATCAGCACGATCACACTACGTTCTATTAGGGATAGGTAGGGATTACCAAGGTTTCTCAATGATTCCTACGGGTTACTACGTGACATCACGGTATAATACGGCTTACTACGGTCCACTACAGTTTATTACGAATTATATTATCTAGGTGTCACATCCGTTCTGTCACCAGACTTCTGTATAAATACTTCCAGTTTATAGGGCCCTACTTCATATCTGTTTCATCCAAGAAGTCTACGTCTAACAACAACTGAGGCTGGAACTTAACTGGTTGGAACTGGACATTGATATGGCACAAAATGCCAGGGCCATGGTGGAGCTGCTTCAGGACAGACTATAAGGTGACCGGAAACAGAAGAGATGGTGGACCAATGACTGGCTCCTCCGACGACCCATCCATGGCCAGTATGAAGCACTCATGGCTGAACTGAGTGTAGAAAATCCAGCTGCTTTCACGAACTTTCTGAGAATAGACCTACAGATGTCGGGGGGGGGGGGGGGGGGGGGAACCACTATCGGGCCTTGATGTATGGCTTCAGGGTGGCGCACAATACACAATACCATCTCTGGTATTGTTCAGGACGTATGCGAGACCATAATTGCAACATATGCTGGGGATGTTATCGACACTCCTACTGAGCCTGAATAGTGGCAGGCAATAGCCGACCAGTTTTCTGCAAAATGGCAGTTCCCACATGCTCTCGGTGCTCTAGATGGCAAACATGTTGACATACGGTGTCCTAAGAACGGTGGCTCCCTATACTACAACTATAACGGATATCACTTAATAGTTCTGATGGCCCTAGTCGACGCCGATTACAAGTTCCGGTGGGTGAATATTGGTGCACAAGGAGTTTGCTCCGAAGCTCAGATTTGGAACCAGTGTGAGCTGAAAAACGCCATTGAAAGGGGTGTAATCGGCATCCAACCAGCAGACCCCCCCCCCCTTCCCGGTGTTGACAGACCGATGTCTTACTATATCATTGCAGACGATGCATTTGGCACGAACACCTGCCTCATGAAGCCCTACTCCAGACGGTGTCTTGCCAATTACGAGAGGATCTTCAACTACCGCCTCTCGAGGGCCAGACGAGTTGTGGAAAAGAAATGCATTTGGTATCCTTGCAAACAGATTCCGGTGTTTGCTCTCCGTCATGTTGCAGGATCCTGATACAGTACATGCCATAGTCCTCGCCTGTGTGTGCCTTCACAACATCCTGAGGGTCATATATCCTGGTGAAGAGAACCCTCTCATGGACAGGGCCGGCCCTGGCTCAAAAAAAGTTTGAGCCAATGTTTGAGCCATTTTACAAAAACTTGAGTCATTTTTGAGAAATCTGAGCCAAAATCATGAGACATCTGGGCCATAAAAAATATTTCTTTGCAAGTTGATAGAGAGAGACAAATACCTTATTATAGTTCACATTTATCTAAATGTTCATTTAGATGAGTATTTTACTGCAAACATAATGTTATTCATAATAAAAACTTTATAAATCAAAGTACAGAAAGTACTGGTAACGAATTATTTTGAACATGTATTGTAAAATCTAATTTATGAATGCAATTGATCATGCTATTGCACAATTTAGTCTATTTTATTATTATTAATATTTTTGTCCAGAGAATTTTTTTATCAGTTGACAGTTTTAGTAAATGTAGCATTTCAACGGCGATGCGAGCGTTTAACATGCACACTTACTCTTTCACTGAGCTCTGCGTAAAGTCTGTCAAAACACCCATGGCATATTTGTGAGATTTACATTGTTAGTTCGATTTGTTTTCGTCACCAGGGGCGGATCCAGGATGTTTCATGTGAGTGAATTAATTATTATAAATCTATAATGTTTAACAAATCGCATAAAATAAGAATTAAAAAAAAAAAAAAACAGAACAGTTTCTATTGGGACTCGAACTCGCGTCCATAAATAGTCCATGATTAGTAGTTCTACACGCTATCCATTACACCACGGTACTTTGATACAACGTAGGAGCGTTACTTTCGTATATATATTAAGCTAACTGAATGCGCGCGTATGTAAACCATGATCTATAATTAGAAAGCCCCTTTGATCATCGTTATCATGTTGGAAAAAGGAGAAACAACGGCGATGCGAGCGTTTAAAATGCACACTGACTATTTCACTGAGCTCTGCGTAGTGGCATATTTGTGAGATTAACATTGTTCTATACAGCGTGGGGTCGACTTCTAGTGAATGGGCATACGACTAAAATTCATACTCGTGCCTTATACGTACCTGCCGACAAATGAAATATATATGCGCGTACTGTTAATTTGATATTTTCTAGAAAATTGATTATCTATGATGATTTGATAGTATAATTATGACTTCACTGTATTGAAATAACACGTAGAAGTCATTTTAATATCGAAAAAATACTAGGACTATTTAGGTGCAGCGAATGTGTATTCTAAGCGGAAGTGTAGTTTAACCGTGACTTCCGGAAACAAATACGATCGCGTTAACTGTATTATGTTTTTAGAACTAACTACATTAATATATGCTTTCGTTACTTTATTTGTCACATGAATGCTTAATGATTCTTGAAATCATAACAAAAAGTAAAAAAAATTAAGGGGTACGATCTTTTGGCACACCCTGTACATTTTGTTTGCATAGTATCGTGTGACAGTGACTTCCTTCTGCTGCAGTAGTACTACAGAGAAAATACTCTTTACGGTAAATGTTATTTTTTTTATTTTTCCATTTAGGAAGTTTAATTAATTGCATTTTCTACGCAACTGGTAAAAAGTAATCGTAAAAAACACTGTTTTTGTGATAATGTTGTAAAATAATGAAATCTGACCTGTTTGCGACGAATTTTGATTTTTTGTTTCGAACGAATCGAATATAACACTGGATGAAGTAGATTGTAAACAAACTGTGACGCCATTGAACTAAAAGTTAACTTATACGTGCATGAAGAAAAAAGTATCAAAAATAGGTGAATGGACGATACAGATTTGGTAAATATATATAGTGATTTCAATTTATAATTATTTTGTTTGGCGTTTTAAATTGATCGCCGACAAACATCGAAATCCACCGGCCTTTAATTGCTGATAATTTAACCGATTTACGCATTAGGTCACGGTCAATTATAGTGACTTGTTTTAAGTTTTCAATCAAGAAAATTAATACGTAAATGGTCAGTCTTTAATTGTAAACAAATTAAAGCAGTTTGTCTTAAAGGTGAAATGCAATGCAGAATTTTGTATATCAATTATAACCGTACGCTTATTCAGTAATTGTGTACAAATACATCGGGAAAATCCTTTCCTCGGTATCTTTACTTAAATGGGCGCTATTAATGAAATACGCAACGTGATTTACTGTACTTTTTCACTTTCCCAATAATCAAATTTCGCGCATACGCAGTCCGCCCGTTACTGATGACGTCATTCGTTGACAACTAGACCATATCTGTAATGGAGACTAGTGAAATTATGCAAGGTTTAGAAGAAACAGATGCGATTTCTGTATTAATTCCAGCAATTACGAGTGTTAAACCGTACCAGATTGAACCAAGGCGACCATTGACACCTATTTATATCGTCCTTTTCGGAAATTCAATCTTCCAGCGATGAGAACGAGTACGATGAAAATGATCGTTTGGACAATACAAATTGGTAGGAAAATTTCTTGTTTTATTCAAAGCTGAAATCGTTTTTCTCCCATTCTTTGTTTTCAAATATCTTCAAAGTAACTTCATTTGTTTATATATTTAGCCATTTCATTCGATCAAAACGATATTAACATATAACTAGAGAGACATATAAACATATGTTTTGATATGTCTCTGATATAACCGAACCGGCATTTTCGAAGATGAAAATGATCGTTTGGACAATACAAATTGGTACGAAAATTTCTTGTTTTATTCAAAGCTGAAATCGTTTTTCTCCCATTCTTTGTTTTCAAATATCTTCAAAGTAACTTCATTGGTTTATATATTTAGCCATTTCATTCGATCAAAACGATATTAACATATAACTAGAGAGACATATAAACATATGTTTTGATATGTCTCTGATATAACCGAACCGGCATTTTCGAAGATGAAAATTTCTACTAAAGCAGCAGTAAACTTTGGAATCTTTTCAACAAAAAATGCAAGTAAATATGGTAAATGCTTTCAAAATATATAAGAATTATAACATAAATATAACTTTTTTTTATCGAAGTTGAAAACATAAGTAGGAAAATAGAAATAATTTGCCATGGGAAATTTCTTCTTTTCCAATAAATACAAAATATCTACAACTTTTTTTCACAGGATGTACAGAAATGTAGCCTGCCGAAGGCTTACAAGATGGATATGGCACAGACTTGGAAGAGTTGTGCGGAAAGTCCTACCAGCCTGTGCTGTGGAGAAGATCAGACAAAAGTGGCCCTCTGAGCAGTACACTGGATTTAAATATGCTAGAGACTATTCAATAATGATTGTTTTGACAGTTGACCCATGTGAAATAGATGTGATAACATTTAAACCAGTAAAAATACATATTGTTGTATTTATAATTCCATGTCTACATTGTTGCAAGCTGTGAATGCATTGTTAAATATTTCCCACTTGCACCTGACTAATGAAGTCATTATGAAAAATGAGAAAACTTCCCATAAAGATTAATTTTTTCTTTATTCATAGAGAATTTGCATAATTTACACAGATCTTGATGCTGTCTTCTGCTTCCGATTTTCAGTTTGCAGGACATGGTTAATTCTTTCCACTGCTCATGCCTATAATATATTGATAGCTACACTTGAAAACATTGTTTGCTTAATTAACCCTTTCCCACTTTTAGACGCTTTCTGACGCCTCTGCAGCAGACAACTTTTGAAAATATTATTGCAAAAGTAGAAATTGCTCATGATTGGACAAAATATTTCAACTTTGTTTAACAGTCAACCCTTTCCCTCATACAACAATTCTGCAGCAGACAACTATGACTAAAAGTTGAAAACATTGTGGCGAAAGGAGAAATTGCAAATTCTTCTTTTGTCACTATGTTTTCAAAAAGCGTCTATATAAGGGAAAGGGTCAATCTATCTTTTATGGAGATTTTTCAGGTTTATGTCACTTTGATTATACAGTTGTCTGCTGCAGATTTGTTGTATGTGAGGAAGGATTAAAATGAGCAATTTCTCCCTTTCCCGATATGCTTGGAGCTTCTAGACTAAAATATAAATTACATTTAAAAGCAACTGTTCATCTGCCCACACTTATATCAATTTGAGCATTATGCAAGAAAACTAATCTAAGGGTAGCTATCAAATTGTCACCCTTTACATCCTTCCTACATGAATCAATCAATATTAACAATGTTGACATCTACCTTGACTGTTTGTTGTTTATAGCAGAGCTAGATCAAACAGCACATTTGTTAAGACTGATCTTGAACTACATTACTCTCAAAAGTCCACATAGTTGGTTTTACTAGATTATGGATCATATTAAGAGTTGATTGCTCTTTCAGGAACTAAATTAAACATAAGGATTGATTTATTATTTTGTGTTTTACGCCCTTTTCAAGAATCTTTCAATTATATCAAGGCATTTCCTCTGGGAGTAACCAGAACTACGAATAATTTAAAGTTTTGCGAATCTTGACTTGTGAGCTGAAACAACAGCTTCTATAGCTTGGTATTCGTGACAGACAGGTTTGGGTGTGGACATCATTGCATCCTTTAAGTCTTCTCTGCATTCCTGGTAGCTGTTGAGCGTCTTTCTCCTGTCGATAACTTCATCCACCAGCTTGTCGATGTAGTCTAAAATATAATGAAAAAGAATAAATAATAATAAATAGTATTTAAAAACGAATATGATGGAGAAAGGAATATTTTGACACATTTTGTTATTGAAAACATGAGGTGGCACAAAACAGTAAAATATATGCAATTCTAAAGAGGTCTATCATATCACAATGTGACCAGATGGCAGGGTGACTTATGTTATGTAACATTATGCAATTATTTCCTGTCTTGTTCAATGTGTGCTGGTTACATACTAATTAATTGGTTTTATAACCCTTTTATTGTACATACAGGGACTTGGGCTAATTGGTAATTAAACTCTTCTTATATAACCCTTCTCAAAATTTAAAAATCTGCAGCAGACAAATTCGAAATAATTCTTGGCAATAAATTGTGCAAATATATATATAATATTGTAAATGTACTTATGATAAAAAAAAGAAAGCAAAAAACATTTTTTTAAAGGAAAAAATTGCTCATGAATTTTGACTATCAAGCAATTTCTTCTTTCTAATAAAAATAAGTCTGCTGTTTTGAATGTTGGATAGGATTATGATTTATATAAAATTTTTCATGAATTTATAAGTTTTAAACAGAAAGGAATAAACAAGCATTTAATTACTCCCCCCAGACCCCCCTCCCCACTTCCCTCTGAAAACTAGTACAATTGTTTTACAAATGTATATTTAGAAATCAAATTCGTCATCATTTCACTAAATTCGTATTGTAAGCAACTTTTGCCCTTGACACAAAATGTCATTTTATAACGCTTTCCAACAATAATTGAACATACAATAATTATTCAGTAAAAACCATTCATAACATATTCCAGAGACATATAAATATATATGTCTCTGCATATTCATAGTTGACACACTGTATAACAAATTGAAAATTGGGCTACTATAAACATAATCCTTTTTGAGTGTATCACAATATTTTAAACAAGAGGGCCATGATGGCCCTTGAATCGCTCACCTGATTTTTTTTTCACTTTAGCTATATAAGCCCCGCCCCCTGGCAGCCAGTTTCCGACCAATCAACTTGGCTTGAAGGAATCTGATAGAGGGTCACCCTAGGAACATTTCTACAAAGTTATTTGAAAATCGGCCAGATACTTTTGGAGGAGAAGATTTTTTAAGTTTTCACTATAGCCATATAATGCAAAATAGCCCTGCCCACTGGCGGCCATGTTTTTTGACCAATCAACATGGCTTGAAGGAATCTGAAAGTGGGTCATCCAAGGAACATTTCTACAAAATTATTTGAAAATCGGGCTGACACTTTTGGAGGAGAAGATTTTTTAACTTTGCACTATAGCCATATAAGGCAAAATAGCCCCGCCCCCCTGGCGGCCGTGTTTTTCGACCAATCAACATGGCTTGAAGGAATCTGGTAGAGGGTCATCCATGGAACATCTCTAAAATTATTTGAAAATCTGCCAAGCAGTTTGGGAGATGAAGAATTTTGAAGTTGTTTTCGTTTCGTTGCCATGGAAACCAGAATTCTGCATGGATCCCAAAAATTTGAAGGAATTCTGGTGAGGTCATTGAGAGGATGCTTTCTGTGAAGTTTCATCCCAATTGACACACTGGTTACTGAGGAGAAGATGTTGAAGATTTTTTAAGTTTTCACTTTGGCCATATAAGGCAAAATAGCCCCCGCCCCCTGGCGGCCATGTTTTTCGACCAATCAACATTGCTTGAAGGAATCTGATAGAGAGTCACCCAAGGAACATTTCTACAAAATTATTTGAAAATCGGCCCTACACTTTCGGAGGAGAAGATTTTTTAAGTTTTCACTATAGCCATATACGGCAAAATAGCCCCGCCCCCCCTGGCGGCCATGTTTTTTTACCAATCAACACGGCTTGAAGGAATCTGATATAGGGTAATCCAAGGAACATTTCTACAAAATTATTTGAAAATCTGCCAAGCAGTTTGGGAGAAGAAGAATTTTGAAGTTTTTTTAGTTTCGTTGCCATGGAAACCAGAATTTTGCATAGATCCCAAAAATTTGAAGGAATTCTGGTGAGGTCATTGAGAGGATGCTTTCTGAGAAGTTTCATCCAAATTGACCCACTGGTTGTTGAGGAGAAGAAGTTGACGCACGACGCACGCCGGACAAAAGGCGATCACAATAACTCACCTTGAGCAAAGCTCAGGTGAGCTAAAAACCGGGGCATACTCATAAAACCTCAAACACAGAAGAATTAATAATAACTAGAATTGTTTTTGAAAAAACAGATGTCTCCCCCTCAAATATCTGTCAAAATCTCTCAAAACATTCCAACCTATAAAGCAGACAATGGGTTCTGCACATCACCTTGATGAGGTGAACATCTGACACAAGTTTCATGAAAATCCTTCAAGCCGTTTTGGAGATATGGAGCGGACACGAAAAACAGGCTCAAACCTTTGACCTTCAAGCCTGACCTTGACCTTGAACCGGTATAGTCGGAACATGGGTTCTGCACATCGCCTTCGTGAGGTGAACATCTGACACAAGTTTCATGAAAATTCTTCAAGCCGTTTTGGAGATATGGAGCGGACACGAAATTAAGGCTCAAACCTTTGACCTTCAAGTCTGACCTTGACATTGAACCTGTATGGTCGGGACATGGGTTCTGCACATCGCCTTCATGAGGTGAACATCTGACACAAGTTTCATGAAAATCCTTCAAGCCGTCTTGGAGATATGGAGCGGACACGATTTCGGACAGACGGACAGACAGACATAAGGACAGACAGACAGACGCCCAGGACAAAAACAATATATCTCCCCTGTATACAGGGGGAGACATAATTAAATATTATCTACGATTGTTAAATATTGAAAAACTTTTCCTTACCACTTGTCGCTGTTTTTTCCAAAAAGAACCACAGACTTTCTGTTCCTTCAAAATGGTAGTAGTCCTAAATATCGTTGGCACTGCGTTCTTTTTTAATTGAAATCTTCCGGGTTTGAACCCAAGATCGGCAGCTAGCTTGGGACTTATTACAAAACAATCTTCAGTAAAATGTTCCTGACATAATCATGAATACTTAGTAGATTTCCACAACAAATGTCGCTGGCTCAAAACAAAATCCACGGTTCATGTTCACCCTCCATTTCAAGTTTAAATCGGTGTCTCCTGGGAATGTAAACAAGGAAAGGCCTGATACGAACAAGTAACTACAGCCTGGAGCAACGCACCGAACCGGCATTGTGTCGTGTCAATTCAGCGTTCACGAGAAATAGATACAAATTATTAACACAACGAAAACAATCCTCTGAACTCTAATATTCCACCATTTCTGTAAGGCTTCAACTGACGTCACTTCCGGTTTAATCATGTGACACAAATTCTCTAGATTTTTTTAGTTACCGATACAGGTGCGCCAACACAAAATCCATGATAATAACATCCTTTCAAATAATTGAGTGACAATTTTTACGCAGTTGTTATTATAAAAGTAAAGGTCACAATAAAATACAATTGAAAAAGTGCGTTTCAATTGACCTTTAAATATCCGCTCTCCGGAATCGCGCGTATGTTAACAGTGTATACACACGCTGACTGGTTTGAATTATTTTACCCGATATTTTACCCAATAGTGATGCACGATATCGTCTACATCCGTGAACCAGTCAAGTCTATTGATACTTCTGGTAATGGAATACGTAAGATTTTACGATGTAGATTTTTCGCCAATAATTTCTTATGAGACACGGCTTGAGCCACTTTTGTTTTTTCTGAGCCATTTTTTTCATTTCTGAATTCCAAGCATCATATTGTTACTAGATCTATATAAAGTTTTATTGTAAAATAGTATCCAACCATAGTAGGTTGATAGAAAACACAAACTTGACTCGTGTAATATCTATCAGCCAATTAAATATATGTGTGTACACATTTATTTATACAAGTAATGTCATTCGTTTATATTTTTGACAGTTGTTTGATATGATTTCACAGCTTGTTAGACATAATGAACCGTCGTTTTTTTTACAACAATGAAAGGTCATAAAACAATGAAATTTCCGGTAGTGGTTGAACGCTACTGTGAAAGGATCGAACGCTACTTATGATCTACCAACAAGCACTGCCGAGGCTTTGATGCGCTGATCAGAAGCAGCAGCCGTCTCATGGTAACACACAGCAAGTCAACTAATTAGGGGTAATCAAATAATTAATTGACCATCATGCAAGACGTAAAATGTTACACTAGTCAAAAGATGTCAGTTCGTTTGAGAACATTCGATTTAGCTTCACCTATATAATTAATTACTGCAATACTGTAACGTCTTTATTAAATGATGGCTAATTTTGTTTTATCGGACATTTTCGAGTCTGATGACGAGTCTCGTTTCTCTGGCTTTTCTCCGTCTGATATTCCATCCGATTTTTCAGACATTGGTTTCTCCTCTGGCAATTACTCTTCGTCTAAGTTGGATGATGATCAGACTGGTCATGTCGAAGGTTGAACTGATCGTTTCCAACCACTAATGGTAAGTTAATAATGGATTTGACTAGTTTAATATATCTGCGAATGTAAAATTTAATGGGTAGATTGTGGTGTACTTATTCCAAATTTCAGATCGTGATCTTTTTAATAAGAAACCACAATACATGTTTTTAGATCGTGATTCAGAATAAGTTGTTTTTTAATTGAATTAGTGGGAAAATAAATGGATTATACTGCATGAATTTGACATGAAATTAAAACAAATAAGAACAGACATACAATTAAAAACAAGAGGGCAAAACTGTTTAACTCTAAATTCAATGACTTGTATGAAAAACCTCTATAAATGAAAGTATAATGATTCAATAGAGTTGAAAAAAATCATACGCGATAATTGAAGATAAGATTTCGTAAACATGTAGTGTGTAACTGACGTCAAATGGAAGTTGAATATAAACAAAGATGGCGACGACCATAGGCAAGCGATAATGACGTGAAAACACAAACTTTAAACGCATATAGCTTGGTAGTTACAGAATGTAAAAAAAAGTTAATTACATCGAAATTATACATTACTATAGGGCTATTTAGTGATATAGTTTAACTGAGCAAAGCGTATTCCTTTAAGTCAATGTTTGAACAATCTTGGTAGAGGTCCAATAGATGATGCTACATACCAACTATCAAAGGCCAGGGTCCTCTTCGTTTAGACAAGAAGATTTTTAGAAAATATTCTCTATGAGTATATGGAGAACAAGTCATTTATGACCCAAGGGCTATAATTTGAACAAGCTTGGTAGAGGACCACTAGATGTTGCTACATACCAAATATAGTTTAGACAAGAAGACTTTTTAAGGTTTTTCCCTATATGAGTCTATGTAAAACAAGTGACCCCAGGGCTATAATTTGAACAATCTAGGTAGAGGTCCACTAGATGATGCTACATACCAAATATCAAAGGCCTGGGCCTTCTACTTTGAGACAAGAAGATTTTTAAAGATTTTCCCCTATCTATGTCAAACAAGTGACCCCCGGGATGGGGTCATTTTTGAGCCCAGGGCTATGATTTGAACAATCTTGGTAGAGGTCTACTAGATGATGCTACATACCCAATATCAGAGGCCTGGGCCCTCTACTTTTAGACAAGAAGATTTTTTAAGTTTTTCCCCTATATAGTCTATGTTAAACAAGTGACCCCCGGGATGAGGTAATTTTTTACCTCAGGGCTATAATTTGAACAATCTTGGTAGAGGTCCACTAGATGATGCTACATACCAAATATCAAAGGGCCCTCTACTTTTAGAAAATATTTTTTTTAAGTTTTTCTCTATATGAGTCTATGTAAAACAATAGACCCCATGGCCTGAGGGCCATAATTTGAACAATCTTGGTAGAGGTCCACTAGATGATGCTACATACCAAATATCAAAGGCCTGGGCCCTCTACTCTTAGACAAGAAGATTTTTAAAGTGTTTTCCCTATATGAAATTAAAACAAATAAGAACAGACATACAATTAAAAACAAGAGGGCAAAACTGTTTAACTCTAAATTCAATGACTTGTATGAAAAAACTCTATAAATGAAAGTATAATGATTCAATAGAGTTGAAAAAATCGTACGCCATAATTAAAGATAAGATTTCGTAAACCGGTAGTGTTTAACTGATGTCAAAGGAAGTTGAATATAAACAAAGATTGCGACGACCATAGGCAAGTGATAACGAAGTGAAAACACAAACTTTAAACGCATATAGCTTGGTAGTTACAGAATGTAAAAAAAAGTTAATTACATCGAAACTATAGGGCTATTTAGTGATATAGTTTAAACTGAGCAAAGCGTATTCCTTTAAGTCAAAATCCATACAGTGGTTCAGGAGATTTCATTTATAGAAATTGATGACGACGGATGACGGACATCAGGCCATCACAATAGCTCACCATGAGCTAAAAAGTGTTAGCAGTGTAAAATATAATTCAAGCAATCAATGAATCAAAATTGTTTAGAGCAGTTTTAAAATCCATTCAAAGTTTCAAACCAACAAAAACAATCTAAAAAGTCATCAATCGGAACAATCGTCTTTACAAATATTTATTTTTATATAAACAAGAGGGTATGATGGTATGGTTACTCACCTGTCTGACCAGTAGCTTGTACTACAGGCTTTACTGTAAGCTTTGTAAACTGCTCTGGTAATAGTGATTGGGAAGTAATAGATCCTGAATTTGGTACAGATGAATACTGTTGAGGCCCACTTTGGTAAGGTCGGGGAGACATCACTGAATCCCCTAAATTTGCTTAAGACAAATAAAAGAAAAACACTCTGCAGTGATATAAATAACTATTAAGATTATAGTACACATGATTAAGCATACATTTCATAATAATAAATAAGTCTTACAAGTTTGCTTACACAAAGAGCTGATTGGTAATTGTTAATTATGTATGCTGTATAGGCCGGCAGTTATAAATCACATACAACAATTGTCATTGATAGCTCTAAGCCTTACCCATTGACAATGTGAACTAATGTATGAACTTACTGACAAACATGTTAAGGCATTGTAAATTCTTGTTAATAGGTCATGTCCGGAAAAACACTTAGTCACTAGGCCAAATTTGAGAAATATCTTACATATAATTGTCTTTTAACTGACATATTAATTGATCAAATCCGCTGTTATGGAATGTTTATTTAAGGAATGTGTAATACTCATCATAAGTGGTGAAACAAAATATGATGTATTTTTATATCATCCGTGCAAATGACAGTTTTCCTGCATAGTTATCTAAATTCCGTTCTATCGTAAAAATTTCTACTGTTAAATTCATCGCACTGAAAATCTCCCCCTTCAAACCCTAATCCCCTACTTTGAGATCATGAAACTCCCCCTTGAGAATGAAAAAAGGTTGGTAAGCATGGGATTTACTCTAGGTTTGAAGATATAAGAAAAGAAATATTATTTGAAAAGTGTGAGGTATCACTCTGATATAGAGAGGAAATGCTATTTGAAAAAGAGAAACAATAGGAGACTGATGGTCCTATATCGCTCACCTGATTTAATAAAACTTAAAGAGTTTTCAGTGTTCTTTCCCCTATATGAGTCTGTGAAAAACAAGTGAACCCGGGGAGGCGTCATTTTTTACCCCAGGGCTATAATTTGAACAATTTTGGTAGAGGTCCACTAGATGATGCTACATACCACATATCTTTTAGACAAGAAGATTTTTAAAAAAAATCCCTATCTATGTAACACAAGTGACCCCCGGGGAGGCGTCATTTTTAACCCCATGGCTATAATTTGAACAATCTTGGTAGAGGTCCACTAGATGAGACTTTCTACTTTTAGACAAGAAACTTTTTAAAGTTTTTCCCCTAAATGAGTCTATGTTAAACGAGGAACCCCTGGGATGGGGTCATATTTGACCCCATGGCTATAATTTGAACAATCTTGGTAGAGGTCCACTAGATGATGCTACATACCAACTATCAAAGGCCAGGGCCCTCTTCTTTTAGATAAGAAGATTTTTAGAAAGAAATATCTATGGCTATAATTTGAACAAGCTTGGGAGAGGACCACTAGATGTTGCTACATACCAAATATCTTTTAGACAAGAAAACTTTTTAAGGTTTTTTTCTATATGAATATATGTAAAACAAGTGACCCCGGGGAGGGGTCAATTTTGACCCCAGGGCTATAATAGAACAATCTAGGTAGAGGTCCACTAGATGATGCTACATACCAAATATCAAAGGCCTGGGCCTTCTACTTTGAGACAAGAATATTTTTTAAGATTTTCCCCTATCTATGTCAAACAAGTGACCCCCGGGATGGGGTTATTTTTGAGCCCAGGGCTATAATTTGAACAATCTTGGTAGAGGTCCACTACATGATGCTACATACCAAATATCAAAGGCCTGGGCCCTCTACTTTTAGACAAGAAGATTTTTTAAGTTTTTTCTCTATATGAGTCTATGTAATGCCCCGGTCACACATTCACGTATCGGACGCCGGATTAGCCACGGATACGATCCGGCATCATTTGTGGCAATCTGTAGTGGTCCGTAGCTGTCCGTATTGTATCCTAGGTCAATCGTAGTAGTACTTGTATATCCGTGACAATTTTTGAACATGTTCAAAAATTCCCCACGGATCAGACAACCGTAGTACATCCTTACTGATCCGTATTAGAACGTACTTATCCGTTGTATTCCGTAATAAACCGTACTTATTCGTAGTACATCCCCGGACTCAAGTCGCCAAGGATCGGTACGGTTAGTTACGGTGAACTACGTACTTTTACGTTACACCACGGATTAGCCAAGGATACAATACGGTTTGTTACGGATTTGTCACAGATCAGCACGATCACATTACGTTCTATTAGGTGATAGGTAGGGATTACCAAGGTTTCTCAAGGGTTCCTACGGGTTATTACTTGACATCACAGTATAATACGGCTTACTACGGTCCACTACAGTTTATTACAAATTATATCATCTAGGTGTCACATCCGTTCTGTCACCAGACTTCTGTATAAATACTTCCAGTTTATAGGGCCCTACTTCATATCTGTTTCATCCAAGAAGTCTACGTCTAACAACAACTGAGGCTGGAACTTAACTGGTTGGAACTGGACATTGATATGGCACAAAATGCCAGGGCCATGGTGGAGCTGCTTCAGGACAGACTGAGAGGTGACCGGAAACAGAAGAGATGGTGGGACCAAGGACTGGCTCCTCCTCCGACCCATCCACGGCCAGTATGAAGCATTCATGCTGAACTGAGTGTAGAAAATCTAGCTGCTTTCACAAACTTTCTGAGAATATGTATGGCTTCAGGGTGGCGCACAATACACAATACCATCTCTGGTATTGTTCAGGACGTATGCGAGACCATAATTGTAACATATGCTGGGGATGTTATCGACACTCCTACTGAGCCTGAATAGTGGCAGGCAATAGCCGACCAGTCTTCTGCAAAATGGCATTTCCCACATGCTCTCGGTGCTCTAGATGGCAAACATGTTGACATACGGTTTCCTAGAACGGTGGCTCCCTATACTACAACTATAACGGATATCACTTAATAGTTCTGATGGCCCTAGTCAACGCCGATTACAAGTTCCGGTGGTGAATATTGGTGCACAAGGAGTTTGCTCCGACGCTCAGATTTGGAACCAGTGTGAGCTGAAAAACGCCATTGAAAGGGGTATAATCGGCATCCCACCAGCAGCCCCCCCCCCCAACCCCCCTTCCCGGTGTTGACAGACCGATGTCTTACTATATCATTGCAGACGATGCATTTGGCACGAACACCTGCCTCATGAATCCCTACTCCAGATGGTGTCTTGCCAATTAAGAGAGGATCTTCAACTACCGCCTCTCGAGGGCCAGACGAAGTTGTGGAAAATGCATTTGGTATCCTTGCAAACAGATTCCGGTGTTTGCTCTCCGTCATGTTGCAGGATCCTGATACAGTACATGCCATAGTCCTCGCCTGTGTGCGCCTTCACAACATCCTGAGGGTCAGATATCCTGGTGAAGAGAACCCTCTCATGGATCAAGAGGATGTTAACTACAACCTCATCCCCGGAGCCTGGAGAGAGGGTGTTAACATGGACGATGTGCAGAACACCAGGGGTGGCAACTTAGACTATTTGGAAGCGAAGCAGCAGAGGCTGTACATAAAACACTACGTCAATTCACCTGTTGGTCGGTGCCATGGCAGAATAAGATGGTATAAAAGATTATACTTCAGAACGGTCGAATTGTGTTGGATATTTACAGATCATGTTTTATTAAAATTATTGGACTTTGCAATATGTTTTTATTTGTACTTACATAAAAAACATACACTAACATCATTTACAAATGTTAATATCAACCTTTTATTTCTGTCTTTATTTCTCACTTTATGAATTTGAAACATAATATGCTTGAACAATAAACAAGAGGCCCAAGAGGGCCAGTATCGCTCCACGGCCATAAGGCAAAAATAAAATCTCCAAACAGCCCTGCCCCGTGGTGGCTATTTTTTTTACCAACCACCATGGCTTAAAGGAATCTTGTAGAGTGTCACCAAAGGAATGTTTCTGCAAAATTATTTGAAAATATGCCTGACACTTTCGGAGGAGAAGATTTTTTAAGTTTTCACTATGGTCATATAAGTCAAAATAGCCCCGCCCTCTGGCGGCCATGTTTTTCGACCAATCAACATGGCTTGAAGGAATCTGATAGAGGGTCACCCAATGAACATTTCTACAAAATTATTTGAAAATCGGCTGAACACTTTCGGAGAAGAAGATGTTTTAAGTTTTCACTATAGCTATATAACGCAAAAAAGCCCCGCCCCCTGGCGGCCATGTTTTTCGCCCAATCAACATTTCTTGAAGGAATCTAATTAAGGTTCACACAAGGAAGGAACATTTCTACAAAATTATTTGAAAATCGGCCTGACACTTTTGGAGGAGAAGATTTTTTAAGTTTGCTCTTTAGCCATATAGGCAAAATAGCCCCGCCCTGTGACGGCCATGTTTTTTTACCAATCAACATCGCTTGAAGGAATCTGATAGAGGGTCACCCACGGAACATTTCTACATAATTATTTGAAAATCTGCTGAACACTTTTTGAGAAGAAGATTATTTAAGTTTTCACTATAGCTATATAAGGCAAAAAAGCCCCGCCCCCTGGCGGCCATGTTTTTCGCCCAATCAAAATTTCTTGAAGGAATCTAATAAAGGGTCACCCAAGGAACATTTCTACAAAATTATTTGAAAATCGGCCTGACACTTTCGGAGAAGAAGATTTTTTAAGTTCTCACTATTTTTTTCTTTCGGTTGCCATGGAAACCAGAATTTTGAATGGATCAAAAAAATTTGAAGGAATTTAGTAGAGGACATTGAGAGGATGCTTCCCATGAAGTTTCAACCAAATTGGCCAAGTGGTTAGGGAGAAGAAGTTGTTTAAAGGAAAAAGTTAACGCACGCACGCACGCACGCACGCACGCACGCACGCACGACGGACAATTCGCCATGACATAAGCTCGACTGGCTTTCAGCCAGTGGAGCTAAAAATGGGAAAAAAAGAGATGAAAAAGATTAAAGTTGATCTCTTAAAATTGAAGTGAAATAAAGTACATGTATATTTCAAAATTAAGAATATTTTATTTCACTTCAACATTAAAGTTCAACTTTAATATTTTTCAACGATATTTGTTTCGACTTTTATTGCTCAGGCCGGGTGTACTCAGGCCTGAAGTTGTGGAATGAACACGCGAGCGCGGGAGTTTATGTTTACGGATTGCTTATCGTGGCAGGTCCGTGGCGCTTCTTGAGAGTCCGTACTTATCCGTGCCAGACCGTTCCAATTCGTGCTAACCCGTACTAAAATCGTAGCGAACCATTGTTAATCCGCAGTGTATACGCCGTGACACGTGTCATTCCGTACTAAACCGTACCGAACCATATCACTCCCCGTTGTCATCTAGCCCATTTTCTGCATTATCCTTGGTTGATCCGTCAAAACCCGTAGTCAAACCGTGGTGCATCCGTAGCGGACCACTGATATAGTCTTTTCCGGGGTCATCCGTGAGTTTCCATCCGTAGTGGATCCGGCAAGACGATCCGTGAATGTGTGACCGGGGCATAAAACAATAGACCCCAGGGGAGGGGTCATTTTCACCGCAGGGCTATAATTTGAACAATCTTGGTAGAGGTCTACTAGATGATGCTACATACCAAATATCAAAAGCCTGGGCCCTCTACTCTTAGACAAGAAGATTTTTAAAGTTTTTTCCCTATATGAGTCTATGAAAAACAAGTGACCCCAGGGCTATAATTTGAACAATCTTGGTAGAGGTTCACTAGATGATGCTACATACCAAATATCAAATGCATGGGCCTTCTACTTTCAGACAAAGAAGATTTTTTAAGTTTCGGTTAATTTCCCCTTTTTTGTTGCCGTGGCAATCAATGTTCTGCATGGAATAAAATTCTTTGAACAAGTTTGAAAGAGATCCACCCAAGGAATATGCCTGTAATATTATTTTGAATTTGGTTAATTGGTTTAGGAGAAGTTGTTTGTAGGAAAATGTGAACGGACGGACGACAACGGATTGTGAGCGATCACAAAAGCTCACCTTGCACTTCGTGCATAGGTGAGCTAAAAAGACATGTTTTCAATTCTGAAAACTTGAGTTACTATTTTTAACAAATTGTGGTATGGGAACAATTGCTAGTAATGATAATTGTTTTCATTTTCTATAATATCTACAACACCTGTCTGGTACTCTCATCTCAAATAGTGTACTTTGGGGAAAGGAGTTAACCTACTTGTTTTGGGTTTGGGATTCTCCTTGACTTCCTTCTCCATCTTGACTAAATAATCTTCCAAATGAGGCTGGTATGTATTGCGGAGGATCTTCTTGAAGCTTTGGTACACATTTAGCCCTTTCATACTTACTTTGTCAATAATTTCACGACTTTTGTCTGATGTTTTTCCTATTTCCTAGAAGAAAACAAGAGGACCATGATGGTCCTATATTGCTCACCTGATTTAATCAAACTTAAAAAGTTTTCATTGTTCTTTGTCTATACATATATACGGAATACAAGCAACGTCCCCTGGTGGCCATGTTTATCATCCTATCAAAATAATTTGAAGTCTTAGTAAAGGGGCACCCAAAGAACATTCATTGCAAATGGACAAGAATATTTTTAAAGTGTTTACCTTAACAAGTCTATGTAAGACAAATGATCCCCATGTTTGACACCAGGGCTATAATGATTTGACCAATCTTGGTAGAAGTCCACTAGATGAAGTTAGATTTCAAATATTAAACTTTTAGACAAGATTTTTAAAGTTTTTCCCTATACGAGTATATGTAAAACAAGTGACCATTGGGGCCATTTTTTACCCCAGAGCTATAATCTGAACAATCTTGGTAGGGGTCCACTAGATGATGCCACATACCAAATATCAAAGGCCTGGGCCTTCTACTTTTAGAGAAGATGATTTTTTATTTCTTTTCCCTTTATGAGTCTATGTAAAACCAGTGACCCCAAGGAACGGGTAATTTTGACCCAAGGGCTATAATTGGTAGAGGTCCACTAGATGATACTAAATACCAAATATCCAAGGCCTGGGCCCTCTACTTTTAGACAAGAAGATTTTTTAAGTTTTTCCCGTATACAAGTCTATGTGAAACAAGTGACCCCAAGAGGAGGGGGTCATTTATGACCCCATGGCTATAATTTGAACAATCTTGGTAGAGGTCCAATAGATGATGCTACATACCAAATATCAAAGGCCTGGGCTCTCTACTTTTAGACAAGAAGATTTTCCCGTATATGTAAAACAAGTGACCCCTGGGATGGGGTCATTTTTTGACCCCAGGGCTATAATTTGAACAATCTTGGTAGAGGTCCACTAGATGATGCTACATACCAAATATTAAAGGCCTGGGCCCTCTACTCTTAGACAAAAAGATTTTTAGAGGTTTTTCCCTATATGAGTCTATGCACAAGCTCCGCCCCCTGGTGGCCATGTTTTTCAACGGATCGGAAATATTTGAACAATCTTGTCAAAGGGTGCCCCCAAAGGAACATTTGTGCAAAATAATTCTCAAATCGGGCCAGTACTTTTGGACAAGAAGATTTTTAAAGTTTTAACAATGCACATATAAGGAAAACAAGCTCCGCCCCCTGGCAGCCATGTTTTCAACGGATTGGAAATATTTGAACAATCTTGGTAAAGGGTGCCCCAAGGAACATTTGTGCAAAATAATTTTCAAATTAGGCCAGCACTTTTGGACAAGAAGATTTTTAAAGTTTTAATAATGCACATATAAGGAAAGTAAGCTCCGCCCCCCTGGCGGCCATGTTTTTCAACGGATCGGAAATATTTCAACAATCTTGGTAGAAGGGACCCCAAGGAACAGTTGTGCAAAATAATTTTCAAATCGGGTCAGTACTTTTGGACAAGAAGATATTTTAAGTTTTGGTTAATTTCCCCTTTTTTGTTACCGTGGCAGCCAAAATTCTGCATGGAATAGAATTCTTTGAACAAGTTTGAAAGAGATCCACCCAAGGAACATTCCTGTAAAATTATTTTGAATTTGGTTAATTGGTTTAGGAGGAGAAGTCGTTTGTAGGAAAATGTGAATGGACGGACGACGATGGACGACGGACGGTGAGTGATCACAAAAGCTCACCTTGCACTTTGTGCATAGGTGAGCTAAAAAAATGTTGATACACAATAATCTTAATGCTAATAAGAAACTTAAAAACGAACATTGATGATGCTAGTAAAATAAGTTCTCCTGGTACATATTGCAACTGGTACCACAACACTAAGACAAATCCACATCAGCCCCATGGTGATGTTATATGTTTTATCAGGGTCTAGGTCCAGATAAGGTCTTAACTGTTTAACATTTCCGCATAAAACTTAGAAAATAATTTAACTGTAATGGCCCTGTAGCGCTTACCTGACACACACAGAATAATAAACAGATATAACAAGAGGGCCATGAGGCCCTGGAATCGCTCACCTGAGAATGGGCTATTTAAGACATAACTCTCTCATGCTCAAGCCAAACATGTGGTTTCCAGAGTGTTAACAAGACTTTCCTTAAATTTGGCATTGTGACCTAGTTTTTGACCCGACATGACCATATTTGAACTTGACCTAGATATCACTAAGTCAAATTTTCCGACATAGTTTCAACATGCTCAAGCCAGAAATGTGGCTTCTAGAGTGTTAACAAGATTTTCCTTCAATTTGACCCGACATGACCCATATTCAAACTTGGCCTATATCACTAACACAAACATTCTGACAAAGTTTCAACATGCTCAAGCCATAAATGCCGCTTCAGGAGTGTTAAAAAGATTTTCTGACCCCTACATGACCCAGTTTCGAACTTGGCCTAGAGTTGATGGAGATATATGTTCTGATAAACTTTCATAAAGATTGGATGCAAAATGTTGCCTCTAGAGTAGCTAGTAACAAGCAAATGTTGACGACGAACGACGAACGACGGACAAAAGGCGATCAATAACTCATCTTGAGCACTACGTGCTCTGGTGAGCTAAAAATGCTGAAAGCTCGTGAGGCCAGTTTGTGATGCGTAGCAGAACGATTTTAAAAAAATTGAGGAACATTTATATGAAATTAGTTTGGAATAATATATATTATCACGATTTTTTCATTTTTAGCTCTGGCCACAAAGATTGAACAATTGAAGTAGAGGTTTCTTAAGGAACGTGTGTATAAAGTTATTTACAAATTGGGTCAGTGGTTTTGAAGTAATATGTCCTATAAATATTACTCTATTTTTAGCTCTTGCTGCGATTTTGTTCAGCGGAGCAGAATAGCACTTTGAACAGTTTAGGTAGAGGGCCATTAAAAACTTGTGTAACCTGTTAAGAAGATTTGAACAATTGTCGTAGATGGATACTGAACAAAAATGTGTGTGTATTAATTTTGAAATTGGGTCAGTGGTTATCGAAATGTTTAGTAGATGTTGTTCAAGTGGTTAGTTTTCTATTTTAAGTTAGCCCTAATGGCAACCTTGTGCATCAAAGCAGATCAATTTGAACAATTTGGTAGAGAGCTACAAAAGGACCATTAGATTGAATTGTTTTCAAATCGGGTCAGTGGCTAAGAAGAGAATAATCTCAAAAGAGTTGTATATATTTAGCTGCCGAGCCCCAGTAGCTCAGTCGGTAGCGACGCGGGCTGTCAATCCAGGGGTTGTGAGTTCGAATCCCGGCTCGGCCAACTTTCTTTCCGACGATTGACAGAAGTCAATGCGACATGCGTCATTCGTCTTCCACCAATGGGCTTAGTCTATGTGGAAAAGCAGCCAGTTGCTTGGGAAGATTGTTGTGTGGAGTACTGGTGTGAGAAAACCAGGAAATGCATGAGTAGGTGAACTGGCCGCCGTGATATAACTGAGAAATTGTTGAAAACGGCGTTAAACTCCATTCAATCAATCAATCATTCAATCAATCATTCAATATATTTAGCTATTGTGGCGCCGTGATATAACTGAGAAATTGTTGAAAACGGCGTTAAACTCCATTCAATCAATCAATCAATCATTCAATATATTTAGCTATTGTGGCCATTTAACAGAGTTTAACGATTACTTTTGAGTAAAATAAATTTCTAATTGCGTCAGTGGTTTAGGAGAAGATGTTATCTAAAGATGTTTCTGTTTGCTTCTAACTTGTGCAGCGGAGAGGAACAGTTTGACTTATTTGGGGCTCAAAAGGAATAGTTGAGATTATTAATTTTGAAATTTAGTCACTGATCTAGGAGATGTCCTTTACAGGTTTAACTATTTTCAGATCTGAAAGCCATCGTGTCTAAATAAAAAGAAATATTTTAATAAAAAGTGCTTCCCACCGGCCATGTGTTTGAAAATATTTCGATTTAATATTTTTTTGGGGGTCAGTGGTTTAGGGAGATTTGGTTAAAAGAGTGTTATTTTCTTAGCTCTGGTGGCCATGTTGTGCTGCAAAGAGGAACAGTTTGAATAATTCTGTCAATAGCTTCTTAAGTATATATGTATTTAAACAAAATTATTTTTTCTTAGTTCTGGTGGCCATGTTGTGCTGCAAAGGGGAACAGTTTGAATAATTCTGTAGATAGCTTCTTAAGTATATATGTATTTAAACGAAATTATTTTGAAATTGGATCTGTGGTTTAGGAAGGGATGTTCTTCAAGAGTGTTTCTATTTTCAGCACTACTGATCATCTTTTACAATAGTGGAAATGTTTGGACCATTTTAGAAGAGGGCAACCTGTAGAATATTCCTTTTTTTTTTTATTTTGAATCAGTAGTTTCAGAAAAGAGGATTTGAACAGTCGACAAACAACAAATGACAGACAGACAAAGGACAGTGCGTGCTCACAATAACAATCTCAGAGATCTCCATGTTCAGGTTAGCTAAAAATAGGTGTATTTATAAAAAATATTTGTCAATGAAATAATCTAAAATATTGACTATTAACCTGATATTGTAAGAGGCATTTGTTTTGAACATATTTTCCAGAGTGATACACATCACACATAGAAAGTATGATTGATAAAAAATCCATAAATATTATTAGTATTGGAAATGGTACATTTTAGCAATATTTTCATTTTGTTTTAAAAAGTTCTCTGCTACAACTCTAGGCATCAAATTCTAACTGTATATGAGGTTAACCCTTTCCTACATACATCAAATCTAAGGCGGTTGACTTTGAAATCTTCTAGGCAACACACTGAAAATTTCTATAAATGAATGTATTATTACTGAAAAAAGTTGAAAACATTGAGACAAATGGAGAAATTGCTTGTTTGGAGCAATGTCTTCATTTGTCACAATGTTTTTAAAAGTTGTCTGCAGCAAAGGCATCAGAAAGCGTATATATGCCCGAAAGGGTTAAGAGGATGCAGCTATACTTATTTCCTGGGTGAGTCTTTCAGATAAATAGATGAGGAGCAATAATGCGTAAACAACCAAAAGGCATTTTGTTACCAATGTAGACAAGGTCAGATAGCACTTCCATTCAGTCTGATCTAGGTCTTTACTATTCGCCAAATAGTCATTAAAGGTATAAGGAAACTTCAGTAAGTAGTATCCATTTGGATAGCTTAATTAGCATTGAAGCACAGTCAGATGAAAAAGTAAAAAGGGCTAATTTTCAGAAAAATCTTAATTTCGATCAATGTTTTAAAGATAAGTATGCATGCCATAGATTGAAAACTTCCAGACAAATATTTGAATAGAGTTAAAAAATATTGGTACTTAAGGAAAACTTGCTCATTATGAACAATTATTCATAAGTCATAATGTTTTTTAAAGTCGTCTGCTTAAGATGCATCAAAATGCATCTGGAATTGGGAAAGGATGAAAACCCTGCATGTTCAAAACAGGTTAGCTACTATCTACAAGTTACCACAAACACAGGTTTTACTGTATTACCTGAATATCTTTTATTGTTGTAGATTCTAAAATGTCTTCTTGTATAAAATGGTCCAAAATAGGTTTCGGGTCCATATCTTCAATAAGTCGTAAATACGACTTTTTTAACACCCTTTTATGGTCTAAAATGTAGAAAAGAATACCAGAGATCTGACATGTGAAAAGGTGGTATAATTGTTGCTTCAGTGCAAAGTCAAGACTTTTGATACTGACTAATGCAGTCTATCAGTGTCTGACTACCAGTGAAATAACCACAGAAGCAACATCTTATGAACAAGAGGGTCCAAATGAATACATGTGTCACCTTTCAATAGCTCAGTAAGAGAAACTGTGATGGACAGATAACAAAGAAATTGTCTCTATATGTCACCCATTCAAGGACAAAAACAATAGGAGTTCAGTCCTGCCTGTTTTACTAGTATTCATTTATTCCATTAAGATATGCACAGCTCATATCACAAAAATACATGCGAACGGAATATGAATGACGTAATAGTTAATCTTGGTAACAATATACCAAGCTCTAGGTAAGGGCTGTATTTCATGCTAACAACCCACAACATTCCATGTAAGGGCTGTATTTCATATTCAAAATCATTATTTCACTCCCAAAGACTTTATTGTACGTACTCTAAATGTTTTCCCATTGATTCCTTTGAGTGTCCACAATTTGTAGCTATGCAACCTTTCGAAATTTCAACAAAATTGTATACAAAAAGATCTACAGAATATATTGCCATAATTCCGCCTGCTACATCCTTTGTCTGGAAGTATTTTAAACGCTGTGCTGATGATAACAAAGTCAAGTGCAGTTTGGGTGGTAATAAACTGTCTTGGACTGGTGGAACCAGTAACATGCGCAACCATATTCGACTAAAACAGTGGATATTTATTGTCAATGAATCTATACGGTTAACCGGGTAGCCGGTAACAAAATTGTACGAGTAACCGGATAGTATAATGTTGGTAACCGTTGCCATCCCTAATTTAAACCATATGTTGTGGGTAGACAAATCACTGTCAAAGTTGGAGATAAGTTACAGTGACCTAAATAAGCAGGGGAAAAGATTTCCGTTTTCCACAATATCCCTTGTAGTATTCATTTAAACCCTATGTTCTGGGTAGATAAATAAATGTCAAAGTCGGAGATAATCATAGTGACCTAAATACACAGGGGGAATATTTCTGTTTTCCACAGTATTCCTTGTAGTATTCTTTTAAACCCTAAGTTGTGGGTTAACAACTTATTGTCTATGTTAAAGATAATCCCAGTGTCCTATATAAGTTGGGGGAATATTTTTATTTTCAACAATATCCCTTGTTGTATTCATTTAAACCCTATATTGTAGGTAGACAAATAATTGTCTTAGTTTGAGATATTCAAAGTGACTTATATAAGATGGGGGAATATTTCTGTTTTCCAGAATATCACTTGTAGTATTCATTAAACCCCATGTTGTGTGTAGGCAAATGATTGTCTTAGTTGGAGATAAGCACAATTACCTATATAAGATTGGGGAATATATCTATTTTTAATAATATCCCTTGTAGTATTCATGAATTTAAACCCTATATTGTGGGTCGACAAATAATTGTCTAAGTTGGAGATAATCAGAGTGACCTATATAAGATCAGGGAATATTTCTGTTTTCCACAATATCCCTTGTAGTATTTATTTAAACCCTATGCTGTGGGTAAACAAATGATTGTCTTAGTTGGAGATAATCACAGTGACCTATATAATTTAGGGGAATATTTATTTTTCCACAATATATACCTTGTACAGTCATGCAGTATTCTTTAAAACCCTATGTTGTGGGTAGACAAATAATTGTCAAATTTGTAGATAATCCAAGTGACCTATTATATGAAGGTGGAATATTTCTGTTTTTAATAATATCCTGTGTAATATTCATTTAAACCCTATATTGTGGGTAGACAAATAATTGTCCAAGTTGGAGATAATCAAAGTGACTTATATAAGATGGGGGACTATTTCTGTTTTCCAGAATATCACTTGTAGTATTCATTAAACCCTATATTGTGGGTAGAAAAATAATTGTCCAAGTTGGAGATAATCAGAGTGACTTATATAAGATGGGGGAATATTTCTGTTTTCCAGAATATCCCTTGTAGTATTCCTTTAAACCCTATATGTTGTGGAAAGACAAATAATTGTTTCAGTGAGATAATATCACAGTTTCGTGTATAAAACTGGTCTTTGTTCTACAATATCCCAACTAGTATTCATTTAATCCTATTGTTGTTGATACAGAAAAGAATTGGCTAAGTGAGACAATATCACAGTGACCTAGGATATACAAGTGACCTAGGCTATACAAGAAGGGGTTAAACTTGTTATTCTCATTGGATTCCTTTAAGACCCTATGCTATGGCATCACAAAAGAAGTGTCTTTGTGACACAATATCACAGTGACGTATAGATATCAGTTGGGAGTAAACTGGTTTTTGTTCCACAATATGATATTATCCTTTGTTTAATTCATTTAAACTCTATGTTTTTGGCACACAATATAAGGATTTGGATGACTACCCACAAACCAATGATTTTGAGTCCAGGTAAAGGTTTTATAACATGAAATGCGTCCCCATCTAAAGCTCAGATACCTGAATATTAAAAATACATTTATATACATGTGTTAGACAAAAGTAATGTAAATAGCTCCAAACAGGACCTGCCTTGTTTTCAAATCCTGATGGTTACATGTAATGACTTTTATTTTATTAATGCATCTGTTTGATAAACATGGTGCAATTGAATTTCAATCATCTTTGCCATTTAAACATATGAAATAACTTATTTACCTAGTTCATCTGACATCGTAAATCAACAGGCAGTCTTAACTAGGTTATAATCTGGAAAACATAAATCAAACGATGGAATAAATTATATGAACATCTATGTTTAGGAGTGCATAGTTAAGTTAAAACAATATATATTTTCGTCTTTTAAATTGCAGTGTTTAATCCATCTTTGATTCAGAGTAGGCTCATTAGACGAGTGTACCTCAAAATCCCCTAGGTCCAAAAATGGTTAGGTAGTCAAAATCCCCTAACTGTAAAATACAGAGTACTCAAAATCCCCTAGACAGAAAGTTCAAGGTAGTCAAAATCCCCTAGAAGAATGTTTGTAGATTTTTCTATATATGTTTGCAAAAAGATTACACTCAAGTAAGAGCTTTTGTAACTGTGGTAAATGAGCCCTTTGATCCGAGTCTATACTGCTTGTGTATGCAGTCTAGACTCAGAGCAGAGGGCTCTGATCAGGAATCTGCAATACCCTATTAAAACATAAATTATTTCCATTCTGTATGTTTTGGGTCTATATTGTTTGCATAGAAGTCTGTTTCACAAATGCAATGGTTAATAATGATATACAAGTGATAGTTGAGCCCCCTGATCCGAATCTTTACTCATTGTGTAGAATATATATTTGTGGTAAATGAGCCCTCAGATCTGAGTCTTTACTGCTTGTGTATGCAGTCTAGACCCACAACAGAGGGCTCTGATCAGAGTCTGCGATACCCTAATAATACATAAATTATTTCCCTTCTGTACGTTTTTGATCTAAGAGCCAATTTCAATTCAAATTCAATTTCTTTAATATTCCCAGTTTGTACATGGACAAAAACATGAGGTTTCAAAATACAATTTAGCATTACAAACGGCGAAACAAAATGACATATATACATGACAGAATATAGAACCTAATACCCTAATAAAACAAAGTTCTGATTGAAAATGTAGAGAAGATAATTGCCTTAAAGTGATAATTTCTTTAAATAATAACAATAGGTTTAATTTTATTAATCCATCTGTTTGTCACAACTATTGATTGTGCTAACCTAACTTACTATGATATTAAGTACTACCTTGAGATGTCCTTCTTTTATCGCTTTCAATAATTGAAGATCTACATTTACTATATCTGCAGTTTGTAACTCTTAACCTATTTGCAATTTTCCAAACTGCTACAATAATGTAATAACCAAGTGTCTTTTGGTTTCAAATGGAGTTCATCACTAGTAATAAAGGTAAACGTAAACTTCTCTATGAAGGGTAAGCTTATACAAAGATGCAATGGCTAAAAATTATATATATTGCGTAGAATATACATGTGGTAAATGAGTCCTCTGATCTGAGTCTATTCTGGTTGTTGATTTTGTTAGGTTACGGCTGTCAAGTCTTCCACAGAGCATAGCCATGCTGCCGATACATTGAACTGTCTGTGTGTGCAGTATGTGAGTGGAACCAAGTCCCTTAAGGACTTTCTCTGTGCCATTGGGAATGCTATACGTATCAGATGAAGAGACGGTGTGTTCCCACTTTCCCAACCTTTAATTATACCTATAGAATTTGAAGTAGGTGTTGAGGGGATGTATTGTTTGGTATAACAATATAATTGATAGGTGATAATTGGAGAAAATTGCCATACTGTACAGAATAATTGGGAAAGTTGTTCATAAATATAAAACAATCACAAATATAGAGCTGATTTTTATTTGCAAAAATACAATACAATACAATATCTTTATTCAGCATTAAACATCATATACAAACGTTTATAGCCTTCATCAATTACAAAATACACATTTATAAGCCGTCATAATGACAACATGGAAATTAACCTTTAACATACATAATGATTAGCCGAGTAGCTAAAATTTAAATACAAAAATAATTTAAACAAATTGCAAGTTAACATTTACTGGTTTAATAAGTCGTGTCTTAGTTTAGATGCATGGAGCAGGTACTTCGAAATGTTTAACAAAGTTACAGTTGAGTTACTTGTCATAAGTATGTCAAATTTATTAAGTGTTGGAAAACCGCAAAAATAAGGTTTAAAATATTTTAATCTCAATTGTCTATACGCTTGGCATATTAAAAGGAAATGATATTCGTTTTCAATTACATTTTGGTTGCAACATGTACATATTCTTTGTTCCCTTGGCGTATTATTATATCTGCCTTTTTCTATTGCAAGTTGATGTGAAGATAGTCTAAATTTACTTAATTCCCGTCTTAATTTGCTATCTGTTATCGTGTCTAAATATTTTTCGAAATTAAAATTATGTTTGAATCTACAATAAGTTTCCAATCTGTTCGAATTATTTATATCTGAATACCAACTTTGTTTATATGAGTCTTTTAAACGTTGTATAATTAAATCGAACGGTATATCTATTTCAAATTGATACATCCATATATCTGAGAATCCTAAATTATCTAATATTTTCTTTATCTGGCTGGCCCAGTTCGAGTTATTAATATAAAAGTTGTTCGAGTTAACGTCATTTTTTAACAAATAATATACCTTTTTAGTTAACATGTTATTGTTCATTTTTAGAATCTTTTGCCAGTACTTAAGCATTCGTAGCTTCCTTATGATAGTAAACGGAAAACGTCCAAGTTCCCCGTATAGAGCTACAAGATTTGTAGATTGTTTGACCCCTAGAATTCTTCTACAGAATTTTGTATGTAAAATTTCAATATCTTTTGCCTCGTGCATACCCCAAACCTCTGCACTATAGCATAAAATGGATGTTACAAGTGTATCAAATAGTTTACCTTTCTGTGAAATTGGTAACTCTATTTGATTAAATAATGATAAAAGATTATGTAATGCAAAAGATGCGTGATTAGCAAGCCTCTTTTGAGTTCTATTCCAATTGCCGTTTTTGAAAAAATGAATAATGTACTATAGGCATGAATTAAAATATGGATCAAAGAATTGGGAATAATTGATGAACATGCATAGCACAAAATATATATTAACTCATATTGTACATATTCTCTTTAATTTAACTAAGTGAGAAGCAGCATCAACATATGTCATGATGTCTATTGCACCAGTTCGCAGTTGGTGCTTCAGTCTGATGAGCATTTGATCAAGCTCACGGTATACCCGCTTCCTTGGTCGCTGCTTTCCAACGTTGTCGTGCTGGAACAGCTTCGCCTCGTTAGCAGCCTGCTTTTTCTGGACCAAATCGATCAAAGTGTAAATATTAGGATGGCAGTGTCGTAGTTGGTTGTTTACTTTATGGTGCCAACCCTCAACATGATTGGTAGTGCGTGGACCGTCATTGTCGTAATGATTCCAGGAACGGCGGTCTCCCTCTACCCACTGCTCAGTCACATAGTCCTTAAACGTTGATACCAGCACAGAGTCATAGTCACATTCTTCCAGAGCCTGGAACCACACAGGCTAGGGTGACAAATGGCGGTGCCGAAGCGCGTAGCACAAGTTTTTTCACTTCTTCATCGTCCATATACCAGGTCTCGGCTGTAGACAGTTGGGTCAGGTTGTCTGCGGTGGCGAATATGAGCATTCGCTCCGCATCACCGTTATTGGTGATAAGGAATGGCTCCCCTGCTAGTGACTCTGTCCACTTCCATTTCAAGTTGACATCCGCCCTTGTCTTCTGCAGGACTGGTCTAGTCTTAGACCACTGTCTATATAAACTGGATTAGCTACAACCTTTCTGGTGGAATTGTCCCATTCCATTGATCTTGTTTCTGCCAGCATATCGTTGAATATGGAGGGCACTGGCTGTATTGTCCCTCGGACCTGCTTTCGGACACCACTCATGATGTTCGCTGCAGTCATCTGTTGTGTGATTGTGTTCACCAACGATTTTGGTAGGAAGATAATTCTTAGTGGAGCGACACTCCCGTTTTTAGGTTTTCAGGCTGTACATGTAGCCATTTAGAACCAGAGTCTGACTTCCTTTGCTTGCGCATTTGACATTTTGGAGGGTTATGAATACATAGGAAACCGACCTTCAGTTAGTGACCTGTTTTTTTTAGTTTTTTTAGTTTTCAACAGTTAGTATCAGGTCTTATTATTGTTGTTCTCAGAATAATTCTCAGAATAATTTGAAATCAGTTCATAATTGCTAATTAATAAATAGTTTTGATATATATAATTATGTAATTACCTAGTATAATTATTAAAATCATAAATAAATAATTGTTAATTGTTTGTATCTTGATAGTTCATATTTCAAAAGTAAAATATGTCTGCCTCTGCCATTTATTATTATGAACCTTTATCTGAATTATTATCGTTAAACGTACATACTGACAGTTTGTATTGTATTGTATCTATAAACAATTAAAGAAACATTTCTGCGTGTAGATATGCATATGTATTGGAAACAAAAATAACAACACAATTGTTATATTCTAGAATAAGTATGTATTTTCAACAGATGGAACAAGATTTCTGAAATAAATAACATTAAAATTATACACTTCAAGTACAAGTTCAAGTAGGTCATTTATTTTTTTAACAGTATAGAAAATACAGGTAAGTTTGAGGTGCGAAGAGATAATTGGTATACATGTGTGAAAATGAAAGGTTGGGAAAGTGGGAACAAACCGAAGAGACATTGTTTGTGATTGTAACCTTTAACCTGCAGTGCTTTATAACTAAATTATAATTGGTTTATCAGCAACATATAAATCTGATCAGAGGGTTCATTTTCTCTCTTATCTGGGTCTATAGTGTTTGCTCCTTTTTATGTAATATGATTGAAATAGGTATTTTTATATTTAACCAGTTCTAACTTTGTTTTTTGTAGAATTTGCATTAACAGCAGGTTAAGAGTTATCCAAGTGTGCTATTCTTGTGCTACAGTTATGTGAAGTGCAGTCTGAAGGTGAAAATGTAGGTTGTAGATGTGGCATAATCCAATAGTCAGTCAAGTTGAACAGAGCAGACCTAGATCAGAGGCTCTGACTCTGATTCTACACTCACATGACGCGCCACATATACTTGTATACATTAAACTTCATTAGTTTAGATATTCACTATATATATATATATATATATATATATTACTTTGTTTTTTTTTATTAAAGGACATAATATAGACATAATTGTCACTTATCTTTATGAAGGTGTCTATAAAAGAGCTGTTTTAACTCTTTCAACACCCTGATCTGCTAAAAGACATTAGTTACATCTGCCCGTATTTTATGTTCTACCTATAATAGGTTCTTAGTGTTGAAACATAAATAGGAAGAAAATTATTTCAATTCTAGGGGATTTTGACTACCTTGAACTTTAATTCTGTCTAGGGGATTTTGAGTACTCTGAAAATATCATCTAGGGGATTTTGAGTACCCTGTATTTTACACCTAGGGGATTTTGAGTGGCACCCCATTAGACACCAGTTGGTAAATAACATAAGGAATCATGTGAATTGCACCCGAGTAGCCCCTGATTGCATGTACACCAAAACATCACAACTATATAAAAATATTAAATCCATAACAAACATTTTCAACACATTTATTAACACATTAATACTTAATTATATGTTAATGTGGTTGTGTTTTATTTTACATAAAACTTAATTACATTACATATCAGTGACTCATTATGCGGCGAATCATTAATAATTTTTTGTATTAAATCAAAATAGCCAGTCTTGACTATGTTGATGTCAAAGAAAACACAATAGAGTGGCAGACATTATATTATAATTGCAGTTGCTTCAAAAGCACGGTGAATCACTCGTTTTGATTGGTTCAAAACCGATTTGAACCGATCACGTGACTAAAAGGAATTGCGTTTATTTTCCAATAACTGCAATTGATCACATGACCAGTTCACGGAACTACTTTCGGAAAATACCTAATTTCGACAGTTAACCGTAAAACAATGCCACAAATAATTATGCCGAGGTCATATTCAGCTTAGTTTAGTGAAAGTAATAATAAATAACACTCATGAGATATTATATCTATCACATAAAGAGATTTATGAGCCGTATTTTGATAAAAATGTACTTAACGTTTACAATAATTCTAGATGAAATTTACGGGGTTTTGGCGCCAAAGTGACTAACGTATGACGTCAAAACGCTGACGTGACGTCATTTTCCTAGTATTAGATAATTTTCCTAGTATTAGGTCATGTTCATCCGCGTAAAGAACATAAAAAAGAAATCCCAATTTTCAAATTTATATGTCCCTTTTCAAACAATTCTTTCGATGAAATATAGCTTTTTTTTTCCTAAACTGCAATTATAAGGGTTTAATGTATGTTTTGGTACAGTTATAAGAGTATAACACGAAATTGCCAAATTACACAGCTGACATAATGCCCTTCGGGCATTATTTGCTGAGTAATTAGGCAATTTCGTGTTATACTCTTATAACTGTACCAAAACATACATTAAACCCTTTAATAACTCACAACATGTTATGAGGAGAAAAACTCACCTGTAAAAGATAGCAAACGAAAAAGTTAAGATTGATGTTAGTCAAACACTTCAATTGCCAGAAAGACTACAGTATCAAGAAAGATGAATGTCTACTCCTTCCAAATACCACCATGAGGAAGGAGTCATTCTATCCATTAACAATAAAGGACTGAAATACCATACCCGCCACATTGACAACTGCAGAGAGTCCGGATTCATTCAAGAGACTACTAACAATTGAAAATAAATGTTCGAAAACGAAAGTAGATTTCTTTAAATTGTACTTCTTTTTATAAAACACCATGAGGAAGGAGTCATTCTATCCAAGAACAATAAAGGACTAAAATACCATACCCGCCACATTGACAACTGTAGCGAGTCCTGATTCATTCAAGAGATTACTGCATGCTTGTTAAACCAAACCCGAGTCTTGCTTTTATTTGCATTTGTAAAACAAATATGTACAGCACAACTATTTTGAATTAATTTATAATATGGATTAAAAGTATATCCACACCAAACAATGATAGAATAGTCAACCTAATGACGGTGGTCACTAAGTGGTAGAAGAAGTAGAAGACTAGGAATTAAAGTAGAATCAAAAATTGAAAATAAATGTTCGAAAACGAAAGTAGATTTCTTTAAATTGTACTTCTTTTTATAAAACACCATTAAATACATATTCAATCTGTTAGAAGGTCACATTGATTAGTTTTCTCTATGCTGTATTTACAAAATTAATTTCAATACCTGTGTATTCATTCGATTTTCACAAATTTACATGTATTTTTCGGTAACCGTTTATTTCTGACGTTCATTACATTTACCTCTGACTACTTTAGGTAGTCACGTGATCATGGGGTCTGTATATAACGCAGACGCATTACGCAGACAAATGGATTATAGAGGGAAAAAGCAGACGGGTATCGGGAAAACGCGGACGACCAATCAGATGCCGTATTTGTGTGTATTTTATTTACTAGGTGTTAACGAGTTCACACGTCAGCGCACACTTATTAAATGGATATGGTGTTACTTAGTTTGCAAATGTATTTTTAATAACTTTCATCCCAAAAAGGTTTTTTAAAACAATGTTTATAAAATCGATAATTATATTCTTATTCGTCTTTATAGGATAAAAAACATATCCATTAAAAATAATGCATCGAATTCATTGCCCATGAGGCTGTTTATCAAGTCATATGGAGTTCGAATCCAGACTCGGATTTATGTCGAGAAGGGAAGAGAGATCGAATCCAGACTAGGACAAATGTCGAAGGGGGCAGATTTTGTGAAATATTTTTTCATTTATTTCCTTCTTTCTTCAACCACTTATTCCATGAAAATCAGAACTGATGTAATGCTGATTTTCGCGCAGACTTGGGTAGATAAATCAAAGCCAGACTTGAACAAATGTATTTCTGCGATTGACAAATTCAATCTGGCTTGCGCCATTCCGTGTTCATGTAGGATGGTATTTATACGTATATAGGAGGGATATATTTGCGAAAAAGCCATATAAGACATGCGTCGCTAAGATGTCCGCTGTGATATAACTAAAACAATGTGGAAAATCCCAATTGACTTAAATAAGTCAATGCTTTTAATAGATGTGTTCTCCTTTTTCCACACTGTTTTTCAAATGTCGTCTACTACCAGGCTTCTGTAATTTATGAAGCGTTAATGTTCCAAGCAACACATGAGAACACAAACTACGGATTTAAAAGCTCTAATGACCAATAGACCTTTTCTTTTAGCCCGCATTAAGAATCGATTCTTAAATTCCAATATTCAGCGAAAACCACCATCGTATTTATTAGCTCTTGGGGCCTTCGGACATAGAGCTATAGACAATTGTTCTTTAATCAATTATTTTTCAAACAAATTACAAAACAAAATAAGAAAAGTAGAACATTAATAATACATCTCTTTCTTTGATATATTTCTCGGGTGTTTTCGGTTCGGTCAGTATTTAGAGATGCCATTTTAAAGCTCATGTGACCTTCGGTTTATGAGCTGAACAATGAATAATTTTATAATTATATGTAAATATGGTGAGTTCTTGTCGCTTGTGGTTCGGTTAGTTAGTTGGTCATTTGGAGTTGATATGTTTGGTGTTGTTGGCCGTTGTTTGCCGGAGACTCTATGTCATTAACTACTGCTTCTGGAGACTTCGAAGTTATGTCATTCGCACCAACCATAATAACAACTACCTACACATTAAAGAATAATTGTTACTTATGGTCAATCTCACATTTAATTTGGAACAAATGGAATATAGAGGGAAAATGCAGACCGGTATTGAAATTGGCACCGCTTAAGTCGATTGAAAGCAGATCAAAGTGCGAAATCGGACGGACAATACAGACAAATGGAATATAGAGGAAAAACGCAGACCAGTATCGACAAAACGCAGACCGCCAATCAGAAAGAGTTATTTATTGGGGGTGTTTCTCAAATATTTTGATTAAAACATGGCTGTTCTTAATTAGATGTTTGAAATAGAAACATTGCAAGAAATGGAGAAATTATCTGCAGTATTACATTTCTTACATTATTTCTTTTTTTTACATATCATGTTTCATTTAAAGTCACGGACAATGTTTATATATTAACTTTTTTCCAAATTATCAATAACAAATATATGATATGAGAAAGAGAAATTACTAATAGTTCGTAAATGCAGAACAGTTAAAAATAAAAATATGAAATTTAAAATACAATTCTTGAAATTTATTGTCGGTATAACTTTTCGAAATATAGTATCTTTTCTACAGACATCCAATTAAATTCAATATAATCCTTTTAAATCATATACAGGTAAAGCAGATAGAAGTGCGAAATCGGACGGACTATGCAGACAAATGAAATATAGAGGGAAAACGCAGACCAGTATTGACAAAGAGCAGACCGCCAAGTATTGGGGGTGTGTCTCAAGTATCTTAATTTTGTGTCTGCCATTTCTAAATAAAGAATATCTGCTCGATTGAAATCGGACGGACAATGCAGACAAATGGAATATAGAGGGAAAATGCAGACCAGTATTGACAAAATGCAGACCGCCAATCAGAAACGGTTATTTATTGGGGGTGTGTCTCAAATATTTTGATTAAAACATGGCTGTTCTTAATTAGATGCCATATTTATATTTAACAAAAAGGTTAATGAACACAAGACACAAACGGTCGGATTTCGACTATAAGTTCTTTTTAATATTTGCAAGTTACAGTCACAATAACACTTTTATATATAATCCAAATGTTATCAAAATATTAAAACAATATGGTAAACTATCATTCAAACACAGGTTTGTAGAAATGGGAGATTGGACATCCAAATGCTGATACATATAGACATTTGGTACAATGTTTTTTTCAGTTTGCATAAGTGTGGAAAATAAAACATCTTCAAAGACATAAACAGCTTTTATTATCAGTAATCATATTTTAACTAAAGACAATTTAAATATGGGTAATCATGATTGGCCTAATTAGTACAAATTAAATATACTTTGTTATTCAAACAATCGAATTAAGGACAGAAACATCTGACTGAAAACCGCGATGTCTTAATCAAAGGTATTTGAGACACGCCCCCAATAAATAACGGCTTCTGATTGGCGGTCTGCGTTTTCCAATACCAGTCTGCGTTTTTCCTCTATATCCCATTTGTCTGCGTCTTCCGTCTGCGTTTTAATATATCCCGTGATCATGGCCATATTCCAAAATGGCTTCTACAGAAAACCAGGAATGGTAGCATCAACATAATGGCTAGCAGCCCCAATTTAGCAACCTCAATGAAATAGTGTAGTTTATATTGCACGACATCATATAAATGGTAATATTCTTTAATCTTTTAAATGCATACTTGGAATCTAGCCGTTGATAAACAACATTGTCATTGTATATTTATTGAATCTTATATCGGAGGCATTCGGAATACCTCGTTGGTGAAGGATGAAGGATTACGGAATTACCCGAGAAGTTCCGATTGATATCGGAGGTTAATGTCGATAAATGCTGAAGGACAACGCGTTACTGTAGGGGGCGGAGACTAGGTAATGAGGCGGTTGATGGAAGTTGGGTGAAAATGGTTGTCCCGTTTCTCTGGAGTCACACATGGTCACATGGTACATGGGATCTCACTATTTAGCGTCAAGAACCGTCAAGAAGCATCAAGAGGTTTATTATAACAAAAAGTCACCGTCAAGAAGAAACCAATGATTAAATATACTTAGTTTAATATAATTATGTTTAGATTTTTAAAATCCATTCGATATTAGTGAAGAAATTCAACTTTATTCACAATATTTTCAATCGACAAGAAAACGGTGGCCATTTTGTTTTTGACAAGGGAAGTAACACTCATAGATCAAGCGACAAGAGTGTTGGAATTTATTTCAAGAAATGTATTTAGATATAAAGAGTTGTATATGAATATATTTATTTGATATATATAAATTTCTCTTTTGCCATAAACATGTTTTACTATATTAATGCCAAATAAATTGTATGTACTAAAAGAAATATGTTTTAAATGAAAACAATTCGACTCTTCTTGGTTCTCCATACCCGGTTATCCGAGTATGGATTAAGCCCACGAACCACGTCAAGGTGAGAGTCTCTCGTGAGTATTTAAACACTGATTATTAACTTACGAGTTTTTAGGCTGCGCCAGAGGTTAACAGTGTTTAAACATTTACATTTAACAGTGCTAGTATTAACTTACGGGCTATTAGACCGCGCCAGAGGTTACCAGAATGTTAATATCAACTTACATATTGTTGAAAAGTTTTAACTTACGGGCTGTTAGACAATTTGATAACATCTTTTATAGCATTTGTTCCTATTCGGTCCGCTGTCTCTTTTGAGTTACTGTTTTTGAATTTTTGACTCTTTTATGTTGGCCTGGTTTTTTTGCTAATGCTGTTGTTTTGGGTATGACCAGCCTACCATCCGTTGACATCAAGTGATTATCAACTTTTCGTCTTCTCCGAAATTTTAAAAATTTATTATAAAGAGTTGTCTTTTCAATTTGATTTTTCTGTTTATAGCTTAGAAGGGATATCTGCAGACAACGGACAGCGGGTGCCAACTCAAAATCACCATGTCCATAAAGCGCTCCTCTGACCAATGCTTCCTGATGTAAAATTTCCTTTTCCAACATGTTTATAAGATCGGGCAATTTAGATGGCTTCCAATTAACATTTAATTTCAAAATATGGTTCATAGATTCACAGTGGTTATTTTTCCAATTGATGGGTACCCGGTCATCTGCCTTATGGATGGCATGCACATATTCTTTGATAGATGGAAGCAGTTTGTCTGTCAAATAGGGTCCGACGTTTTTGTATTGTTCCTCAATTTCCTTTGATTTGTTTGAAAACGCCACCGAAGTGTTTAAAGATGTTAGGCCATCTACTCCGAAAATATCATGTACAATTTTTTTCGCTTGAGACTCAGGCATGCCTATTTTATTTTTCAATTGTCGTTTTAAGTTTTCCTCAAGGTGCCTTGTACATAGAGTAAACTTTGAATCTGGAAAACTTAATTTGATAGCTTTGACAAGTGCTTTTTCTTCGTCGGACCCTATACATAAATCATTGGAACCCAATTGTGCTTCTTTCAATGGATTATCTAGGACGGCTGCCAAATGTGTGAAGAAACGTTGATAAGTGTGAAATGAGCCGTCCCAATGCAGAAATACAGGACCTAAAATAATCGGTGAAACATCTTTCCCTTTACGAAGTAAATCAAAATCTTGAAACACAGTTGTAACAAAACATGCCCCCAAATTAAAAGTTCGATCAATGCCAATTATGGAAGTTTGCATAGACTTTGAGAGGTGATTTAACTGGTTATCAGTATAACAAATGATATTTGGGGGCTTTCCAAAAGACTGAACGACTTCTCTAACAAACGGGTGAGGTTGAGAAGTCATATTGATTACGGCTTGCATGTCATCAGCCGTATTCTGTCTGTACCCAGTGCCAGCGTCTTTAGTGAGTTTCGATTTTATGTTGTGGATCATTTTAGAATCACGCGGCTGATGATCGGTATCGAAATTGTCTTTGAAAATAGCTTTCACTGGTTTTCTAGTAACTATCCCTGGGCTGGCCAACTGAGGGAACTCCTCCTCACTATCCAGATCTATCACTGATATGTCAGATGACCCAATCAGAGGAACAAAATGGTTTGGCAGCCAAGTACTTTTCAAGTTAGTACTCAAAGAAGTACTTGTCCACAATATCAAAATTGGCTCTGATTGACTACGCTTTCCTAGAGGATGGAAAGTTTCGTTTAAAATTCCAATGGCCTTATCAAGGAATCCATTTTGCGGGGGATACACAGATTGTATGGGACATCCGATGACTGTTGCTGCAGCTACCATAGCCCAGGCAGATGAAAAATTAAAATTTACAGATGTCTCTCGGCATGCGTCTTCTATTGAAGGAGAAACCAACAACAAACGTTGGTGGTTTCTTTCATATAGAGACTTGTTTTCAAACATCTCTATACAAGTCTTGACCCGAATTTCACAAGATAGATTCTCGTGACCAAACATTGCCATGGAAATTGCATTAAAAAGGCAATTGCCGTCACCGCTAACATCAATTGGTGATTTTCCCTGTATATTCATACCAAGAGACTGCAACATACACAACGATACACGATCAACAATGAAATTATCCGCCCTAAAACTTAGGTCGGATCTCTCATTGATTGGTTCCATATTTTCTTTTCTAAGTAATATTTTTTCAACTAAAATACTCTCTCCCAAAGACCCTTTTTTATAATTTTGTTCCAGGCGATCAAGTGACCGTCTATAATTAAACACCCCATTATCATACGTACATCCAAAACAGTAGAAGTCACAAAGAGTTGAGGTCAAAGACACTAATTGTGGTTTAGAAATTTTTTGACATCTGATATGGAACCATTGATCACAACGTTCACATGCAATGCACGATCCTACACAGTTTTTACCACAGCTGCCACATGGATAAGCCATTTTTCCTCAAAAATTCTCAGCAAAATAAAGGAGAAAAATATGTTTGTTAACCCGAACAGCTTCTTTTTAGTAAAAGAGGTAAAAGTTTGTGTCTGATCAATGATATGCAGTATGAACCTATATGCAATATGAAACAATATAAACAAATATGAAACAATATAAACATACAATAGCTACTAACCAGCAGCAAATGATATCGGGCAATATCGAGCAAGAATAGCTGTGAGTGCAAGTGTTCAGTGAGACTGAATAACACGAATGTTGGACTGTGAACAGCATGCATGTCTGTTTTATAGATAGTTCTTTAACTCAACACACAAGCTGATCCCGATTGTAATGTACATTGATTACCTCAAATAATTGGATACACGCCATTTAATTGCTGTTTGCGATAATGTTTGTTGCTTATTATTTAGATTTGTGAGACTAATTGTCTGTGCCATTAAAGCAATCAAGCAATTAAAAACCAAACATACAAACAACTCTAAACCCATGTAAGCGCATTTATGTTTTACATTTAGATTGGAAAGTATTCATATTAATTATATTCAAGTTGGTGTATACATGTTATTTGGATATATGTTATGTGTTTGGAATATATTTTTTTGGATGCTTCTGTATGGATATTGAATACATATGAGTATGCTTTTGTATTTCTTCAAAATGAATAACTTCCTTTCTTTCTTGTCGCTAAGTTATTTTCTTGTAACTTCCCTTACGCTTGTCAAATCTCTTGACGCTTGATTTATGAGGAGTTACTTCCCTTATTACAAACAAAAATGGCGACCGTTCTCTTGTCGCTTGAGAATATCGTAAACAAAGTTCATTTTCTCCATTAGTATCGAATGGATTTTAAAAAAATAAACGGATTTAGATTAAACTAAGTATATTTAATCATTGGTATCTTCTTGACGGTGACTTTTTGTTATAATAAACTCTCTGGCGCTTCTTGACGCTTTGTCACATGGTGACCGATCTCTTGTCGCTTGAGAATATCATCAACAAAGTTGATTTTCTCCATTAGTATTGAATGGATTTTAAAAAACTAAACGGATTTAGATTAAACTAAGTATATTTAATCATTGGTTTCTTCTTGACGGTAACTTTTTGTTATAATAAACCTCTTGACGCTTCTTGACGCTTCTTGACGCTAAATAGTGAGACCGGGTACATGTATACGTTCTACATACGTCACTACAACGCACTACTATGGCAGACGATGAAATGGCGAAAGCCGGTGGAAATATAATTACTTTTACTGGACTTAATGCGATAGAAGAATTAAATTCTTTTATTTTAAAATATGAAATGGAAACCTTTTCTTCTGTTGTGAAGGTTAAAGGGACCCTCAATGAAGTACCAGGTATGTAATAACTGTTTTATCTTGTACTAATGGGTCATGTAATTTCCCGGGTAATTTTATTATTTTATAATTATTATATACAGTGAACTCGACAGTTCAGAGATTTATGAGGCGTATTTCGATAAAAATGTACTTAACTTTTACAATAATTCTAGATGAAATTTACGGGGTTTTGGCGCCAAAGTGACTAACGTATGACGTCAAAACGCTGACGTGACGTCATTTTCCTAGTATTAGGTCATGTTCATCCGCGTAAAGAACATAAAAAAGAAATCCCAATTTTCAAATTTATATACATGTCCCTTTTCAAACAATTCTTTCGATGAAATATAGCTGTTTTTTTCCTAAACTGCAATTATAAGGGTTTAATGTATGTTTTGGTACAGTTATAAGAGTATAACACGACAGTTCCGGGTCATCGACAATTCCGGGTCAAATTTGGAAAAAAATGTTTAGTATTCCAAAATGATACAGTATTTTGACAATTTGATCATCAAGTCATATTCCCCATTAGCTTGGCTAGTTTCACTTCGATTTAGGACGTTGTCATTTCAAGAACGGATGTCGTAATCTCGAAACACATGACTGCATCGATTCCCGCGAAAGCAAAATCTCAATATTTTTATTTACCTGTCACAGCGTAAATTGCTGATTGTAGCCATAATTTCAGTAATACAGTTATGTATTGCACATACATGTATAGGTTATTTACTACTGAACAAGATATATATCTTGTATTGACCTGTCGAAGTTGTTTAGGCCAAACTAGCGGATAAATTTGACCTAGTTCACATACGACACTTTCGGGTCAGCCAAAAGGAATTTCTCAAAATTATCAATTTATTAGTAAACTATTTTGGGAACTTTTTAAGAATAATTTAAAGCTTATGGTGATAAATCAAAATTTACATTTTTTGTCAAATATGACTTATTAGTTGGTTGAAAAATTCATCAGTTTTCGTGCATGAAAGTGTGTACTGTAAATTTAGCCCCATCACTGTTCTGTTTTTCGCGGCAATAGGTAATTGCAAGTGATATATTTTAGTTCTTTTTTTCATATTATTTTAATAAAAACGTTAAATGAATATCTTGTTATTAAAAAACAGCTGTTTGAGGTTACCCCTGATAATATAGAAATAAACATTTGTCACGTGACCCGGAAATGGCAAGTTCGACCCGAAACTGTCAAATTTACAGCTTGCAATTGCAGACACTAAAGAAACATTTTAACAAATTTGTATAATTGTTGAATTATATCATCGTGGGGAGGAAGTATTTGTTTAACATTTTATGTAGTTTTGTTTCTCTCAACTTTCTTTTCAAAGAGACAAGATTCGTTAATTTGATTACTGACCCGGAACTGTCGAGTTCACTGTAGTTATATTGTTAATTTCAGCAGTTACTCCCGTCTGACTTTGGTATATTACTAGTTGATTATAGTGTAGTGTAATATATATCTGTCTGAATGTGTTATATGAACCATTTCCTACATACAACAAATCTGCAGCAGATGACTTTTTAAAACATCTTGAGAAAAACCTGAAAAATCTCCAAAAAAGATAGCTTAATTATTAACCCTTTCCCACATACAATAAATCTGGAGCAGACAACTTTTAAAACATATAGACAGAAATCTGAAAAATCCCAATAATCGAGGGTTCAACTATTTAATAGTGTTAAAAACATTGTGGCAAAAGGAATAATTGCTTGTATTGTTAATTTCAGCAGTAACTCCCGTCTTACTTTGGTATATTACTATATTACTAGTTGATTATAGTGTAGTGTAATATATATCTGTCTGAATGTGTTATATGAACCATTTCCTACATACAACAAATCTGCAGCAGATGACTTTTTAAAACATCTTGAGAAAAACCTGAAAATTCACCAAATTGTTATCCCTTTCCGACATACAACAAATCTGCATGTGAGCAATGTTTTCAAAAGTCGTCTGCTGCTCTTGCGTCCAATTGCGTTAGCAGGTTGGAAAGTGTTAAGGTGTTATTTAATCTTTTGGATAAGGGTTCAAGAATGTAATGTCCCCAAGGCCTTTTCAGTACCTTGTTTCTTTTGTCATTTTATCACCCCCTTAATGCCAAAAGGTACCATCCGACATCTTGGTCAAAAATGATTTTTTGACATGTTTCAATACCATTTTGTGGAATCTTTTACATGTAAAAATATCTAGACCATACGCTGTAATGTTAAAGATATATATTTGATTATGTAGAAAGGTACCAAGTGAAAATCTCATCTTTTAATCCTGCAAAAAGGCTCCATACGCCAAAGTGTTGGTGCAAAAGGGTACCATATGGTTCATGCTACCTCATTGCTGGAAGATAATTCGTTGAAAATCACCAAATTGTAAAGAAAAAAGGAACCTTATGTCTGTCACACATGGTCCCTTTATTTCGATGTTATAGTTGATATGGTACCTTTTAGCAAGGTGATGAATATACACTCCAGATGCTGATAAAGTAGTCAAGTATCACAATGCTAATTGTTTCTTGTAGATAGAAGACTGGTAAAACACAAAGATATTCACATCCTTATTACAACTTTAGATATTTAGTCAACAAGTTGTTTATGCAAAAAAAGTTCAGATACATACAGGGATTTTTCAATGAGAGTATACTATTACTTCACTTGACCAAAACCAGTGAGAGATTTTCAAACTTAGTGAGATTTTTTATAGAGAAACATGATAGATTAGGTAATACTAACATAATGCTGAACAACAAATTTATTTGAAAATGAAACTTTACCCTTTCTCACACACAACAAATTTGCAGCAGAAGTTTAAAACATTATGGCAAAAGGAGAAATTGTCATTATGAGTATTTTCTCCTTTTGCCCCAATGTTATGAAAGGTCATTTGCTGCAGAGGCATAAAAATGTTGCTTTTTACCTTTTTGCTTTAATGGGACGAATTGTATAGTATTTATTTCATTTTACCCCCAATTCTTATTGATATGTATATATCTCTCTTTAAGATTGAAGTTTCATGAGAATTTAAACTATTTTGATCAAACTGACACTGGTGGTAGAGACTAATTGGCTAGGTCTTCTTGTGCTTGCAGAATAAATTATTTCCTATCATTTCTACCTATAGCCTGCAAAGGGACTAATTACCCTTTCCTTCATGTGTGTGTTTTACTTACATTGTACATGTATTGACTCCCTTGACAGGCCATCATTAGCAATGCTTTCTGAAGAGGTTAAGAAGGTGTTAAACTTTCACCGTCAATTACCCTGTGTATCCACTATCATGGTAAAATAAACTGGTCCCCATTAATTGCATGCCTTTAATCATGTACCCTTTTGAAAAGATATGTTTAAATTCGTTTGTATGCAGCCCTTTCTGGTTACACAGTTTGTGAAGGGTCAACTGATCATTATATATTCTGACACTTTCACTAATCAACCTAGGATATGAACTTGTTATTATTAACTTTGACACATAAAACACTTACAATAATCAACCTACGATATATGAGATCACTCTGCTATGTGCTAGCAGAGTAACCCCTTTCTTACGTTTGTCACTTTTGCATGTTCAAGATTATTAAAATGGGTGATAAGAGAGATATAGTTTGTTTGTATACATTTATTGTATTAATAATTTTTATAATTTCCATAATGTATTAAATTTATGCCATTATCTTCATATATATGGTAAAGGGATATTTGTTAAAAGTCATTCCCCTAAAATGTTTAACGATGTAGGAACAGAAAGAGTGTTTTTGTTCATTTTAATGATAATTTGAAGCTGAATGCAAATATGTATTTTATCTTATAATAATTTGGACAAAATTAGATATTTTATATGTTTAGGTTTATTTTATAATAATTATTATATATTTTGAGCTCACCTATGCACAAATTGCAAGGTGAGCTATTGTGATCTCATTTTGTCCGGCGTGCGTCGTCAACATTTGAGCTTGTTAACACTCTACGGGCTACATTTTGCATTCAATCTTCATGAAAGTTTATCAGAACGTTCATCTCCATAAAATCTTGGACAAGTTCGAAACTGGGCTATATGAGGTCAAAAACTAGGTCACTAGGTTGAATTGAATGGAAATCTTGTTAACACTCTGGAGGCCACATTTTCAACTTGAGCATGTTGAAACTTTATCAGAATGTTTGTCTTGATGATATGTAGGTCAAGTTCGAACATGGGTCGCGTCGGGTAAAAAAGTAGGTCACTAGGTCAAATTGAAGGAAAATCTTGTTAACACTCCAGAGGCAGCAAATTTGTCAGAATGTTAGTCTTAAAAATATCTAGGTAAGTTCAAATATGGGTTATGCCGGGTCAAAAACTAGGTCACTAGGCCAAATTAAAGGAATCTTGTTAACACTTTGGATGCAGCATTTTTTGTTTCAGCAGCTTGAAATTTTGTCAGAATGTTTGTCTTAAAGATATCTAGGTCAAGTTTAAATATGGGTCATATAAGATCAGAAACTAGGTCACTAGGCCAAACTGAGGGAAAATTTTGTTAACTCTGTAGAAGCCGCATGTTTTGCTTCAGCGGCTTGAAATTTGGTCCGAATGTTGAGCTGAATGATATCTAGGTCAAGTTTGAATATGGGTCATGCCGGGTTAAAAATTAGTTCACTAGGTCAAGTTGAAGGAAAATCTTGTTAACACTTTGGATGCCGCATTTTTTGCTTCAGCAGCTTGAAATTTGATCAGAATGTTTGTCTAAATGATATCTAGGCCAAGTTCGGATATGGGTCATGCCGGGTTAAAAACTAGGTCACTAGGCCAAATTGAAGAGTAATCTTATTAACACTCTGGATACTGCATTTTTAATTTCAGCATGATGATATGTAGGCCAAGTTCGAATATGGGTCATGCTGGGTCAAAAACTAGGTCACTAGATCAAATTGAAGGAAAATCTTGTGAACACTTTGGATGCCACATTTTTTGCTTCAGCAGCTTGAATTTTGGTCAGAATGTTTGTCTGAATTATATCTAGGTCAAGTTCGAATATGGGTCATATTGGATCAGAAACTAGGTCAATAAAGGGAAATATTGTGCAAACTCCGGAGGCCGCATTTTTACTTTAAGCAAGTTGAAACTTTGTCAGAATGTTGTCTTGATGATATCTAGTCCGACTCCATGTTGGAATATGGGTCATATCAGTTAAAAAAATATAGATCACTAGGCCAAATGAAGGAAAATATTGTTAACACTGTGGAGGTTGCATTCAGAATAATTGTCTTGATGTGTTTTGCATTGCAGTACATTGTATAATTAGGGTGAGCGATCCAGGCCATCATGGCCCTCTTGTTATATTTGTTGTTTATTATTTCTTTATGTCCTGGCTTCCTCCATTTAAATTAAGCCAGTGTGTCATCCTGAGTTATCGTAGATCCGCCTTATCCTAACCCAATATTGAAGAACCCTGTTAACCCTTTCCCACATACAACTAATTTGCAGCAGACGACTTTGAACATATTTTGTCAAAAAATGGAAAATCTCTATAATTGAATGGATAACCAATAACTTTAAGTGGAAAAAATTGTGGCCAAATGTGAAATTGCTCATCAAGAACAATTTCTCCTTTGGCAACAATGTTTTCAAAAGTCGTCTGCTGTTATTGCGTTAAAATGCGTCTGCAGGTGGGAAAGGGTTAACTCTGACCAGAAGAATCATGTTTACAACACAGGAAAGAATGAAGTTAAAAACAACATTTTTATGCTGCAGATGTCGAGATGTTTTCAAATAGTCCAAATCTGATAAGAATAAAAGTGTTATATTCCGACAACCCCACAATTGGCCAATTTTCTCTTGAAACAATTATTTTGACCCCTGAACATTTTGGAATAAGGGTTTATGACTTAATGAGTCTTGGATATCATAGGCTAGTGAAATTTAAGCCCTGCTATTCAAAAGTGGTGTTTAACAATGTTTCAGAGACTGTCAGTAATGTGGAATCGTGTTAACGTTAAATGTCTTTTAAAATCAAACAAGATTAATGATTAACCCCTTTCCCATGTATATGAAAAACATGAGCTGACAACTTTGAAAGTATGTTAAATTTGTATTGATGGAAACATAATGACTGAAAGATAATTTGATTGATAAGTAATCATGTTTTGATGCCTAATTTGTCTTTTTATTTTCAGTGCGTTCAGACCTTCGAAATATTTCGCGAATATTTTAGGAGCATAAAACTAGCAACTTCCTGCCCATTTTATTTGATGGTGTTCCATTTATAGTCCTTGGGCATGAGTTGCGTGAGTGTTGCCATGGGCCTGACAGGCACAGATCACGGAGACTGAAGTTAAAAGAAAAGAAAGCTGCAAAGGTTTGTCTATAAAATAACAATATTAATTAACAAATGTTGAAAAACTATTTCAGAAACCCTACGCTATGACCGTTAAAAGACCAGAGCTATAGGTATTGTCTTTAAATCACATTAGCTGAATGCTTAAGGAGATAATTTTCTCTTATTCAATTACTGGAGACTCGTGCTCATCTGTTGTTCTCTCCTTGCTGCCTGTATTTCTGTCCTTGTGACATTAGCGCCCAATAAGGGACCATGACATCACTGGTTGTCCAGTCTTACATGCAGTACTTGCAGTGCGATTTATAACGCCCTTGGCACTGGAAACTTACATTTGCGTACAAATTTCCAGGAAAGCAGGAAAATATCTCGGTCTGAATTTGTACACAGTTTGAGAGAATTCATGTAAGCGGCCCAGTTAGCTCAGTCAGTATAGTACTTGCCTTGAAAGTGTGAGGTCTCTGGTTCCAGCCCTGGACTCGCTGCATGTTTTTCTCTCCTCTTCCTCCAGATTATTTTGCGTGTAATGTGCATAAATTTACAAAGTTTCATAGCTTTGACCTTTATTCTGAAACAATTACATAAAAAACATTGTTTTTAGTCGAAAAAAAACATTTAACTGACAAGCTTTTGAATAGTCAAGTGTCACAGCTGTCATGAGAAAGGTCTTGTTTTACCTGTATTTACTCTCTGAAGTAAATTACATATTTTATAATGCCCCCACCCGCAAAATGTGGTGGTTGGAAGTTTAAGTTTTTCCCTTGACAATTGATTTTGTACGCTAGTGTGACACATCATTGCTCTTGCACTTTCGTTTGTGAGAGGTATTTCTTCATACTTCATAGATATGTTCATTTTCAATTTAGGCCGGTCAAAATTTGAGGTCACATATGTTTTAACCATTTCGCAATTTAGAAACTTTGAGACGACTCTGCAGCCGAAGTCATTAAAACCTTCTTGCAAAAGGAGAATTTTTATAATTATACCCCCAGATACGTATAACTTCACAAGAATGATTGATACCAAGCCTAGTTGTGCATATTGTCGGCGTGTTGCACTGGAATTTATTTTTAAATGAGTTATGGCCCCTTGAAGTTCTCATACATAGTTGGTCTGTAGCCATTTCTTGTGAACACTATTTCTCAGCAACCCTTTGTCAGAATTCAATTTAACTTCACAAGAATGATTGATACCAAGCCTAGTTGTGCATATTGTCGGCGTGTTGCTCTGCAATTATTTTTAAATGAGTTATGGCCCCTTGAATTTCGCATACATATGTACATTGTCAGGCACCAGCTGGGGGTATTCATCACCTTCAGTGATATTTTTAGTTCTCATTGTTTTGCTCTTTAAAAAATTACATAAAATTTGTGCAAAAAGCAGATGTTGCTCCTTATTTTTTTTGTGAATTATGTTTTTCTTTCAGTTAATATCCTAACACAATTAAACCATTTGATTTTTTATGCAAGTTATTATGGTTAAATATGTTTTTCTATCCTTCATCATTAGTCGCCGGGCAGAAGCCCGCGACTTCTATTTTTAATAGGTTTTCAGAAATCACATGGGAGGAGGGATTATTATTAGAAAGAAACACATTTAGATGTCTTGAACATATTACAATTGTGTTTGTTTAAAAACACTAAGTAATGACACATCTAAAATGAAATAAATATTCCGATGTTTTAGGTATTTTCAGTTTCTTTATTTTGACTCTTATTTATGTTTTTTTGTTTTATTTACGAAGACAAAACAGTCCCTATTAGCTAGACTGATATACTTTATTTTACACTATATACTACATGTACTCAAAAGGCGATAACTACACAAATTTACGTCGCAGTCTAATTTGTTTACATACGCGCACCTGCTTGAAGCGTGACTCGCGAATACCAACTGCGTAGATCAATCTCCTTTGCAGAGAGCCGTTTCTTTACACTCACTTACAAATAGTAAATCGTAGGTGATTTAAAATGTTTATTTGGTTCGAAACAAATGAAGAAATGAACAAACCGAGATAAAACTAGTTTTAATAGAAAAATTACTTTGAACGAACACTCTCTGCCTATAAAGAGAGTTTCAAGAACGACACCTCTGCGAATAAGAAAGAATCGGGTCTTTCGTACAAAATTATTTCGTCCTTGACAATTTTAAATGTGTCATTCCCTAAAAGCATGTTGCTTCCGATCTGCATCAATGACACAAGGGTGCTCATCATAATATAATTTTAAAACATGAGTAGTTTGTTATTTTCATTATAAAAAGGGAAGGAAAGAATTAAAATAAATTAACATGTTGTAGGGCTCAGTTTATGTTCGAAATTAAGTTTAAATTATACAACAATTTCAATGAGATTTAACTGTTTAGTTGATATTATATTTCGAAGGTGGTCTAATTTATAAATATTGGACTACATTTCAACATTTGTTAAAGTATGATATAATTAGGATGCCAAGCTAATATCATTTTGAGAAAAAGAGAAAACTCATGTCTTCAGCGATTTAACCCTTAACTCATTGTTTTAAAAGCAGATTGCTGCAAAGGTGTCCACTGTTGACTTTAATAGAGGAAAGGTAAAATGACGTGCTATTGCATGCAAATTCTAAATTGTCTGTTTTGTGGTTTTATTGAAACAATAATAAAATTCAAATACTCTGACAAACATCTTGAAAAGTGTATGTGGAATTCACAAATCTTATAATAATTCCTTAATGAAAGCACTGTATACATACTAAGAATAATGATTGGCAAGATTTCTCATTTCCATTACTATTTATGATCAATAATTAGTTGGTTGTGTGTATGGTCAACCTACTTTGGAATGGAGATTGATCATAAACAATGAAAGGCTTCAATTATCATTCACTTCGTTGACAAACCAATGCAAGTTATGATACATTTTCACTTGACCCCACCCCTGATGTTCCAATATGCCCCTCAGTTGATAACTGTTTATTCAACTACTATAATGTTAGTGTTATGCATAACTGCACTATGGATATCCGGCGACATTGATGTGGTGCATCAACTTTCTCTTGTACTTTTTATATAAAAGATTTGCTTGGTCATCAGTCATATATCATAAATTATTTTCACAATCCTACATATTGTGTTAAAAGGAACAATTTGTCATGTTAAGGATTTGCTGTTTGCCCCAATGTTTTCAAAGTAATTTTTATCTCCACTTGCTGAAAGCCATTGATGTTTATGTCAAAATTCTCCTCCAAAATTCCTTAGCTGATTTTTTTGTCGAAATGTTCCTTAGTTGACACTTTATCAGATTGCTTCAGACTACGTTGATTAGTAAAATAACATGGCCACCATGGGACGGGGCTCTTTTGCCTTAAATGGCTATAATGAAAATTTTGAAAATCTTCTCCAAAACTGGTTGACAGATAATCAAATAATTTTTAGAAACGTGTTATCAAGAACTTTGTCACTAAATCACAATTTAGAAAAACCTTGATGACTGGTATACAAACTTGGTGGGGTTGTTTTACCATTTATTCCATGGCGTAAGTTGTGTCCGTCGGCCATGTGGCATCCGTAAACAATTGCTTGTGAACGTGATAAAGTCTTTAGTTTTGATTGTATCTTTGTATCTCAATTAAACTTATACAGTTATTAGATATCCATGAGAGCTCGGGTCCTTTCGCAAACCAGCCAGATCTGCCCATGCAAGACTGGATTACTATCCATTTACTATGTGATCTTCACCAAACTCAGACAGTAGTTAATTATTGATGAGAGCTCCGTTCCTTTTCTAAACCAGCCAGATCTGCCTATGCATGACTGGAGTATGGCCCTTGAAATTGTCAAAATTGCTATAATACAGCTTGTGAACACAATTAAACCACCATTTACTATGCAATCTTCACCAAACTTAGATGGTAGTTAAATATTGATGAGAGCTTAGTTCCTTTCAAAACCAGCCAGATCCGCCTATGCATGACTGGATTACGGCCCTTGAAATTGTCAAAATTGCTATAATACAGCTTGTGAACACAATAGACCTTCCATTTCTTAGCTGACCTTCACCAAACTTAGATAGTAGTTAAATATTGATGAGAGCTCGGTTCCTTTTGAAAACCAGCCAGATCTGCCCCATGCATGACTGGATTATGGCCCTTGAAATTGTCAAAATTGCTATAGTACAGCTTGTGAATACAATAGACCTTCCATTTCTTATCTGACCTTCACCAAACTTAGATAGTAGTTATGAGAGCTTGGTTCCTTTTGAAAATGACCAAAGAACCATGACAGTATAACATAAGCCCTCATGGGCCTCTTGTTAAATTTTTTCATGGATCTTAATTCACAAATTGACTTGTTAAATGTTGAATTTAAACAGGTTGACCATGATTACACTGGACATCCATATGGACGTAAATTGATCCAGAACACCAAAAAAATGAACTGTCCAGCTGCCATCAATGTGAGGTCCGTGTTGAAATTCCCTTCATATAAGGTTTGTAATTTTGTCAAGTGAAATGATCATAAATGTGTTTTATCCATACTATATTAATTTGACTCTGTCTGTCTGTTTGTAAACAAAATTGAGGCAGGATTCTTATCTCTTTCCTCTTCCATTTTTAGCTCAACTGGCTGTCAAACTTATAATCATAGTGAATTCTCCATTGTGTTTTCATATTTTAAGTTAAGGCTTGAAAAGATTTCTCCACCCTTACCACTGAGCCACTTTAAATGAGACTTTATAGGTACCATCCTGTCTATGGCCTCTCCGAAATCCCTTCCCCTTTTTTTGACTGATGCAAAAAATGTTATGTCCTGTGAACCGAAAGAAAGAACAATTCTTTTTCAAAACTACTTGCCTGACTGACCAATAATATTGTAGAAATTTACCTTGGATGGCCCTCAATCCAATTCTTTCCATCTTTGTTGATTGTATCGAAAAATATTACTGCCAGTTTTATTTTTCGAAAAATATTGCTGCCAGTAGCCGAGGCTTTTTTGCCTTGTCTGTCTAAATTTAAACTTGTTGACAGATTTTCAAATATTTCTAGAAATGTTTCTTGGTCAAACATCTATCAGATTCCTTCAAACCATTTTGATTTTTTTTAGCTCCACTGGCTGAAAGCCAGTCAAGCTTATGTCATGGTGAATTGTCTGTTGTGCATCAGTGTGCGCGTCAATCTTCTCCTTGAAACCACTTCGCCTCCCTAACCACTTGATCAATTTGGATAAAACTTCATAGGAAGCATCCTCTCAATGTCCCCTCCTAAATTCTTCCATTTTTATTTCCACTGGCTTAAAACATGGCCACCATGGGGCAGGGCTGTTTTGTTAAATTAATATAAATGCAAATTATCTTCCCTTTCAATAAATACATATTGACAGCTATAACTCAATTCAGTTAACAGTGTATTAATGATTAATGATAACCAAGGTATGTGTATAAATAGTTTATTTTTATTTTTTTTTATTTTTTCAGATTGAAAATGACTCTCAATGGGCACGAAGGCAACAAGGAAAGAAACTGTATGCTGTATTAAATGGGTATGAGAATATTAAATATGAACTTCAAATGTATGTTGCGGTTCCAAGCTTGGAGGGTCACAAGAACCATCTCACTTGACGAGGTAATTTTTTGTTAATACATTTTCTAATTACCAAAGCAATAAACATCCTGTGAATGCATGTACATCTGAATCCAGACCCTACCCTTTGGTGTATTATACAATACAAAAAGTGTCTGTTTCAATTGTTGGTTAAAATTCTATTTGAATAATTGTGAAGAGTAATAAGTTGTTTGTTTTGGTTAATTATTAGCTAGACTTTTCAAAGAAATGGCAAACAATCCTACTCTACTCTGTGTTGGTGTGGCACCTTCGTAACGATTTTTGTACCACCTCATTTTTGTTTTATAAAACTTTATTGCTTTTAAACTTACAAAATCACCATCATTACCTCTATCAACAGACAAGAGTACAAATATCTGTCAATATTTTGTACTAATTATGTCCCCTTTTTATCCCCCGCTTTGCTTTTTCGAAGAAAAAAGGGGGATTATTAATTTGGTTTGTCTGTCTGTCTGTCACACTTCGTTTCCGTGCAATAACTGCCACAAATGTTAACCGTTTTTTTTTTCAAACTGGGTAACAAGGTTAAATGCCTTAAGGGCTAGGCCAAGTTTGATCGTCAATTTCGGCGGACTTTATTCGGTGGAGTTATGGCCCCTTATTTAACAAAAAATGTTGTTTGTTGCCGTTTCCGTGCAATTACTGCCACAAATGTAAACCTTTTTTTTTCAAACTTGGTAACAAGGTTAAATGCCTTAAGGGCTAGGCCAAGTTCGATCATCACTTTCGGCGGACTTTATTTGGTGTAGTTATGGCCCCTTATTTAACAAAAAATGTCGTTTGTTGCTGTTTCCGTGCAATAAGTGCCACAAATGTGAACCTTTTTTTTTCAAACTTGGTAACAAGGCCTTAAGGGCTAGACCAAGTTCGATCGTCACTTTCGGCGGACTTTATTTGATGGAGTCATGGCCCCTTATTTAACAAAAAATGTCGTTTCTAGCTGTTTCCGTGCAATAACTGCCACAAATGTGAACCATTTTTTTTTTTCAAACTTGGTAACAAGGTTAAATGCGTTAAGGGCTAGGCCAAGTTCGATCGTCACTTTCTGTGGATTACTTTATTCGGTGTAGTTATGGCCCCTTATTTAACAAAAAATGTTGTTTGTTGCTGTTTCCGTGCAATAACTGCCACAAATGTGAACCTTTTCTTTTCAAACTTGGTAACAAGGTTAAATGCCTTAAGAGCTAGGCCAAATTCGATCCTCACTTTCGGCGGACAAATTGTCCGTCATGCCTGCATACATTAACTTTTTGGTTTTAAACGATCGATTAATTTTGACTTATAAATATTGATTGAGATAAATTCTGTAATTGAATTGAAAAGAAATCAAAGGTAACAGAAGAGTCACTAGAAGTTAAATTATAATAACTGCTCAGATATACCTGTGTAATCCGGGCTATGACACAATAAGAATAACTTTTATCAAGAAAATCTTTCATTAATATGAAACATATGAAAACAGGATGAGCCAAAATGAATGATTATTATCCAGCTTTATTATAAAGCAAAGGCAATAATGAAGTAGTTAACAAATTGTGGACCTACTAGTTAACAATTTTAAATCAGAGAATTTATAAAAGTATTCCCATCTGAGGCTATGTGACTTTTACCTTTTATTTGCTAATTTAGAAGTACAAAGAATCATGTGTAAGTGATTAAAGTGTTTAAACTATGGGATCATGTTTCAAGATAATGTTCCTTAAATATTCCATTGTTACCCTCTTGTTTAAGTCATCTCTCCATATAAATTAAGTAAGAAACATGGCATGCAGGTAGGATTTAAAAATGAGTAAAATGACCAAAGTTCAACAAAAAATTCTTGAAGATTTTGTCAGAAATGTTTACAAACAATATTCCTCAGGTGATACTTTATATAATAATTTTCAGCCATATTGATTGGTTGAAATGTGTCAACTAAACATTCTGAGAAAGGTGTTAAAAGGACAAAATTAGTTGGGAAAAGGCTGAAATGTTAAATTTTTAGTAAACAGAATGACATGATTGTTTATGTCATTTAAATATATGTGCCATATTTATGTGCACTTTCTCCATTGAACGATAAAGGTCTTCTTACTTATAAATGTGTTAATTTGTCCAATAAATCATTCAGTCCACATTGTATGCTGTTGCTTCTACTAGCATTAGGGGTTAAAATATCCTTTTTTCTTTATGAAATGTAACAACAAGGAGATAACTTATTGAGATGAAATTTAAAAATGTTGTAAATGTTTTCCAATTAGTTTCACCAAGTATCAATAATTTAGTCTTCATTTCAGAACTGAGATCGAGACGAACGATGAAGAATTTTTATTTGTTTATCAAGCTGCTTGGCAGCAAAGGCTGCTGCCCATGTATGGCAATGAGATTTGTTTGCTGGATGCAACCTACAGACTGTGCAAGAGTGATGTTGCATTGTACTTTGTGTGTGTATCGACAAATATTGGATACATTACAGTAGGTTGTTTCCTGCTAGCAACTGAAAGTGTTAAAAACATTGCCAGAGGCCTTAAAGTCTTGAAAGACTGGAATGCAAGTTGGTCCCCTCAATACTTTATTACTGATTTTGACGAGAAAGTAATCTGCGCCATTGAGACCACATTTCCAGGTATGTATATAAATACTGGACTACTGTAGAACACGGAATTCACTCTGTTCAAATTTCGTGATTTTTAACAAAAATCATGTTTTTTTAATTCGCTACATTGGCTTAGTCAAAAAGCTGTAGGAACATGTCTGTCATGCGTATTACTCCATTCAGAAGTAATGGAATATGTATCATGCTGAAACACACTGGTCAAACGCAAACGCAATGGACAGCTACTTTGTAAAACTTACCGTTTGTTAAAGTTTACTTCAGGTGAAATGCAGTCTACTCGTTACAAATTACTTAATTAAGACTGGTAATGTATAAATATTACAAACATAATAGGATAAAGAGCACATTTTCGTTAGTCTTAAACAAAATGGACATTTATTCGGGATGAATTCAATTCGGGAATAGTATAGAAAATTAATCTCGCGCGAATAAAACCTGTTTAACAGTATTCCATTTGTTAAACTATAATATAATTTGAACCACCAACTATTAAATATTTATGAATTTTTAAATATGCGGTCTTCTAATGAGAGATTCTTAAAAATAATACTTTATTTTTTTGAACTATCATATGATTACTACACTGGAGCGCCGATAATTCGCGGACGGGTGCAACGCGATTGCCAGTAGAACGCGATGGCGACTTGGCTCCCGTTTCAATCTTGAAAAAAGAGCCTTTTTTCCAATTTAATTAGAAAATTGAACCCCTCAAAAATACAATTTCGAAAAAAAAAATGTCCACAAAAATATGACATATAATTCTGTAAAACATGGTACTAATTGCAATACTGGAGAAAAAAACCATTTAGATAAATAAAGCACCAACCTGATTTTATAATCCAAAAAATTCCAAATAAGCAAAAACAAATAATTATTCCAAATTCAAAAAATATTGCTCCTTAATATTTTCTTATAAAAATAAAAGCGCGAAAATCGAACAAAGGGTTTAGTCAGGGTGTCGGTGTTGTTTTTCTAAACCAGGTGCCAATATCAACCATGCAATAAACCCTTGAGTCAAATTTGTCCGATTTCACACTTGAATAATGTGAATGATGCATGCATGACAGTCATGTTTCTCCTTTTCTGAAAATGTTTTCAAAAGCTTTCTGCTGCGACTGAGTCAAAGTAATTTACACAGAAGTAAAGATATGTTACGTGGACTGATCCAGATGTAAATGTTTGGGAAAATCTATTAAGATTACATAAGCCTTAAGGTCACGGTCACCTTATAATCACATGGCAGGATCTCAGTAACATTACGTCATACCCTTTTGTTCTATTTACTGGACGTATGACGTAGCTCATTTGTGGGGGGGGGGGGGGGGGGGGGGAATAGTTTTACCCGGGTCAATGATTTCCGGAAAATTGATTTAATCCTTACCAATTTGCACACGCATTTTGACGCACATGCAGCAGACTTCTTTTTATAGCATTGTGACAAAAAGAGATATTACTACATTTTGTTTGAAATTGGATAAATTAACTTTGAATTGAAAAGGATTTTAAAGGGTATGGAATTTTATTTTCCTTTGTTCAACAACTTTGAAACTAGAAAAAAAATGAAGGAAAGGATGCATCGCTGATAATAAGCAGTTTCTCTTTTTTTTCTCACAATGTTTTCAAACGCTGTCTGCTACATATGCATTTAAAGCTATTAATACATGGTTTGTGAATTGTTTTTCTTTTAAATAAGAAAAGAAGAAAAAAATGTAAGGAAAGGAGACATTGCAAATGGCGGTTAGAAAGAGTTTGTTTTACATCCCTCAATATTAGCCAATTTCGAAATAAAAGTGAGGATTATATTCGTAATACACTACAGCAAAAGTATATACACATAATAGACACCATATTTTGGACTGCTAAAATAGATTTGATTTTGAGATATTTTTCATCGCCATTGCATGCAGTTGACGAGTGTCGGGATTTGGCATGCTGAGGCATATTACTTGATTGCTTTAATTTCTAATGGTGATTCGCGATCGGATTCCAACGCGATGCTAGGCCTTGGACCCCGAACATCGCGATATACTGGAACTCCAGTGTATGTTAGAAAGTATGAATGTCCAGAAAAAAATAAAATCAGCAGGCTACTTAGAAAAAATTCTGGCAAAAAGTGAATTAATTTGTTCATATTGAAAAAAAAAAATTCTTTAACCATGATTTTAGCTCACCTGTGCACGAAGTGCAAGGTGAGCTATTGTGATCACATTTTGTCTGTTGTGCGTCGTCAACATTTGCGCTTGTTAACACTTACAGGCTACATTTTGCATCCAATGTTCATGAAAGTTTATCAGAACATTCATCTCTATCAAATATTGGACACGTTCGAAACTGGGCCAATGAGGTCCAAAAACTAGGTCACTAGGTCAAATTGAAGTGAAATCTTGTTAATGAGGCCACATTTTCAACTTGAGAATATTAAAACTTTATCAGAATGTTTGTCTTGATGATATATGTGAGTCAAGTTCGAACATGGGTCATGTCGGGTCAAAAAGTAGGTCACTAGGTCAAATTGAAGGAAAATCTTTTTAACACTCCAGAGGCCGCAAGTTTTACTTCAGCAGTATGAAATTTTGTCAGAATGTTTGTCTTAAAAATGTCTAGGTCAAGTTCGAATATGGTTCATATTGGGTCAAAAACTAAGTCACTAAGCCAAATTGAAAGGAAATCTTATTAACACTAGAAGCCACATTCTTTGCTTAAGCAGCTTGAAATTGGGTCAGAATGTTAAGCTGGATGATATCTAGGCCAAGTTCGAATATGGGTCATGCCTAGTTTTATCAGAATGGTTGTCTTAAAGATATCTAAGTCAAGTTTGAATATGGGTCATATTAGGTCAAAAACTAGGTCACTAGGCCAAATTGAAGGCAAATATTGTTAACTCCGTAGAGGACATTTTTTGCTACAGCAGCTTGACATTTGATGAGAATGTTTATCTAAATGATATCTAAGCCAAAATATTATGACATTCTCCTATTGCTACAATATTTTCCTATTACAGGGTTCGACATTAACGCACGACCGAACGACATTCACTAGTAGTTCATTGGTCCGGTCTAGCTACATTAGCATCTGGGAAGACCGACTGGTCGTGTTCTAATTCCGTCAATATCTGCCTAAATTTGTTGTCAAACAAATCAAAGGATCCGATAGATTTACGGTTAAAAATATTGACTGCCGATTCTCTTCTCTCGAATGTTTATTTGAAAATCCAGGTCTTTTCGGACATTTCAATATCGGCTGCAAAAACCAATGTAAACATACCGGAAATTGTTCTAAACTATTGTCGTAATTTTTGGGATCCCAATTTAATCGTTAGCAGCCGATATTGAAATGTCCGAAAAGTTGCGAATTCTCTTTTAAACATTCGTTGTAAAAATCAATTTTAATTTGTAATCTTGTTTTTTCTCTGCATGTTTACGCAACATTAGTCTTATTTATAGTAAATTAAAGTGTTTGATTCAAGTATAAACACGAATGCTAGCTTTATATTTAGCCGATTCATTGATATGGCATCTCAAAATTTACGACAGTTTAGACCAATTTCCGGTATATTTACATTGTTTACAGTAGCAGCTGATCATAAATTCTTCATAATGTCGAAGAAACTGTTTCAATTCGGATTTTCTTCCAATAAAAATGATGACAGCGGTAGTATCAATAAAAGAAAGAAAAGAAAGATTCTAAGAAGCTGTATGAGCAGACGAAACGAAAACGAGTATTTTGTAGTAAATGGAAAGATGAGATTAAATGGCTCGATTATGAAGCTGAAAAAAACGTTATGTACTGCAAAGTTTGAGAGACTATGAACAATGTGGGCCATTCATTGACGGAACAAATAATTTCCGAATTGATAACATTAAGGGATACAATGAATCTTCTTCCCATCAGATGAGCAATTTCTTCTTTTACCACAATGTTTTCAAAAGTCGTCTGCTGCAGTCCTGCAGAGGTGTCAGAAAGCGTCTGTATGTGGGAAAAGGTTAATATTTATTATTATACGATGTTCAGAAAAATTACAAGAATCAGAAAAAAGTACTGTATCATTTGTGTTTAAAAACTTTTACTGTAATTTGAATATCAATCCAAATATACACTACAAACTGAAGATTTACAAAATTAATCCTTTCTTGGTGTATTACATCATTGATAACATTCATTGGCTGGTCCAGTTGAGATAAGGTCAGGTCTAGTGCATTCCAAAACTCACTGGTCCAGTAACTAAAAAAGTTAATGTTGAACCCTGTATTACAATTATTTTCCTATAACTACAATATTTTTAAAAGTTGCCTGATGTAGATTCAACTACCTGCGGGAAATGGTTGACCAATGACAACAATTTACCTTTTATGTCAACTGCTGTAGACAAGTTAAAGGTCCTCTATGTCATGGAAGGGGTCAACCATAAATCTTCAAGTCTGTTTCAGACAGAAAAATATAATTTATCTAGAGTTGTTACCTGTTTACCGTATATGCTACTTTTAGTGATTACTGGTTTGAAAACTATGTGCTGATAAATGAAACACACAGTAAATTGCAAGCATAGTTTGTTAATGTTGAGGGCCATAGAGAAGAATAGTGTTACTGAGTTACCCTCTTTAACCCTTTCCCACATACAAAATCTGCAGCAGACGACTTTGAACACATTATGCAAAAATATCTAAAATGTTTTTAAATGAAAGTATAATCATTGAATAGGGTTGAAAACATTGTGACAAAAGGAGAAATTGCTCATTATGAGCAATTTTTCCTCTTGCCTCAATGATTTCCAAAGTCGTCTACTGCAGAGGTGTCAGCGTCTGTATGTGGTTAAATAAAGCATTATTATTGAATAAAGAAATGTTGTGTAAAATTTCTTGATTATATAATGATTAACCCTTTCCCTCATATAGAAGCTTTCTGATGCCTCTGCAGCAGGCGGCATTTTGAAAACATAGTGACAAAAGAAGAAATTGCTCAAAACAAGCAATTTCTCCTTTTGCCATAATGTTTTCCTCTTTTAGTCATAGGTTATCCATTCAATTATAGAGATTTTCCATTTTTTGTCAAAATATGTCCAAAGTCGTCTACTGCAGAATTGTCGTATGAGGAAAAGGGTTCACATGTATATAGCATCTTCTTAAGTTATTTGCTTTGAAAAACATCTGAGTTTTTTTTTTTTTATTACATGTATCTTGGAAACTACTCTTTTCAACCATATTCAATAATCATATTTTCATTTATACTATAGAGATGTTTCATAGTTCTGCCTTAATGTTTTCAAGGTGGCCTGCTGCAGATTTGCTCTATATGGGAAAGGAAAAGCATAATGGAGCAATGTATAAAATTATTTCTCTTTTCAGGAACAAGTTTGAAAAGCTCCATGATTTGAGAGGTCGTTCATTTGGGTACAATGCTGAAACATCCTTGTCAGGGTGTCTGCTGGTTATAGAACATTTGAAGAAGACGGGTTTTGACACATCTTTCTTTAGTGACATGTTCGAACAGGTAAGTGGTTATTGCAATATTAACCCTTTCCCACATACATACACATTTTGATGCCTTTGCCTACTGAAAACATTTTGTCAAATAATGAGAAATTTCTCCCTTTGTCACAATGCTTTCTACCCTTTTCAATAGTTCTACTTTCATGTATAGAAATTTTTCAAATTTTTTCCTAGATATTTTCAAGGTCATCTGCTGCAGAATTACTGTGTGTGGGAAAGCATAATCTTGTGCCAGTATGAAAGACTTGAAAACGAATTTGCGAACGCTGCAGGTCAAGATCTGCCTGAGAATGTATGCAGTTTAATCAATTATATTGGTCAACATAGTTTACTACCAAAAGATTGAAAGCTAGGAGTACCATACTTGTTTACCACAATGTTTCCTATTATATTCCTTAATTATGCTACAATTTATAGAGAGTTTCCATGTATCTGCCTAGATATATTCAAAGTTGTCTGCAATAGATTTGTTTTATTTCTTCCTCACTTTTTGTTGATTTTACCCTTTATACTCAAACTGTAAACTTTACGAATATTATCTCAAAAACAATAAATAATTACAAATACTTTCACATAAATATTTCTTTGGTGAATTGACAGTAGCCTCCTGTCACTACATTTGACTGAAGGCAAACAACAGTAGGATTATTTTGCATGAAAAGTCATCTGCATGTTGTAAATGTTACAAAATATATTGTTGTTCTGCAGGTTCCCATCTGGCATCCATACAAAGTGTCCTGGACGGACGAGTTGAAGTGGCTGCCATAGATTCTAATGTTCTGTCCAGTTACCTCTCATGGTATCCGGAGAAAGAGGCGGATCTCAAGGTCTTCTTATCACTAGGCCCTCTACCCACCTATCCTGTTGTGCTTAACAATCGCTTATCAGGTAAAGAGAGTTTTTACTCCCCCCACAAACAATGTTTTGGGGGGGTATATAGGAATCACCCTGTACGTCCTTCTGTCTATCCATATGTCTTGTAAGCACAACTCCGCCTTAATGGCTGGACCGATTCTGATGAAACTTTACACAGTTGCACAACCTAAGGATGTGCATGCAGTCAGATTATCCCAGTCAGCAATATTTCAAGGGAGATAATTGCCATTACTTAGTCCAATATTGCAATATGTGGTTAACTTAACACAGTTGCAGTACACAACCTGAGGATGAGCATGAAGTAATATTATCCCGTTTGGAAATATTTCAAGGGAAATAATTGACATATGGCCTAATCTGCCTTTCAGGGGAATGCAAAATTGGTTCTTCTCCATGCATTCCCCTGTATGGAAATGGTTGTTCACTTTAACAATATAAACTGTAGTGTGTGACGGGGGTATCCTTTTGTGAGTTCACTCACACTTCTAGTTTTTAGCTCTACTGGCCAAAGGCCAGAAGAGCTTATGCCGTGGTGTGGTGTCCGTCCGTAAAAAATTGCTTGTGAACGCGATACAGTCTTCAGTTTTGATTGTATCTCAATCAAACTTATACAGTAGTTAGATATCCATAAGAGCTCGGTTCCTTTTGCAAACCAGCCAGATACGCCCATGCAAGACTGGATTATGGCCCTTGAAATTGTCAGAATTGCTATAATAGAGCTTGTGAACGCGATAATGTCTTCAGTTTTGATTGTATCTCAATCAAACCTATACAGTAGTTAGATATCCATGAAAGCTCGGTTCCTTTCGCAAACCAGCCAGATCCGCCTATGCAAGACTGGATTATGGCCCTTGCAATTGTCAAAATTGCTATAATTGAGCTTGTGAACACAATAGAGGCTCCATTTACTAACTAATCTTCACCAAACTCAGATAGTAGTTAAATATTGATGAGAGCTTGGTTCCTTTCGTAAACTTGGGCCTCTTGTTTGAAAACCAGCCAGATGTGCCCTTGCATGACTGGATTATGGCCCTTGAAGTTGTCAAAATTGCTATAATACAGCTTGTGAACTTAATAGAGCCTCCATTTTCTATCTGATCTTCACCAAAGTAGTTAAATATTGATGAGAGCTTGGTTCCTTTTTTAGCTCCACTGGCTTATGTTATGGCGAATTGTCCGGCGTGCGTGCGTCTGTGCATGCGTTAACTTTTTCCTTTAAACCTTTTCTTCTCCTTAACCACTTGGCCAATTTGGTTGAAACTTCATAGGAAGCATCCTCTCAATGTCCTCTCTTAAATTCCTTCAATTTTTAGCTCTACTGGCCAAAGGCCAGAAGGGCTTATGTCGTGGCGATTTGTCCGTCGTCCGTGCGTGCGTCCATCCGTCCGTAAACAATTTCTTGTTAACACGATACAGTCTTCACTTTTGATTGTATCTCAACCAAACTTATATAGTAGTTAGATATCCATGAGAGCTCCAGATCCGCTCATGCATGACTGGATTATGGCCCTTGAAATGGTCAAAATTGCTATAAAAGAGCTTGTTAACACGATACAGTCTTTACTTTTGATTGTATCTCAAAAACCAGCCAGATCCGCCCATGCATGACTGGATTATGGCCCTTGAAATGGTCAAAATTGCTATAAAAGAGCTTGTTAACACGATAGTCTTCACTTTTGATTGTATCTCAACTAAACTTATACAGTAGTTAGATATCCATGATAGCTCGGTTCCTTTCGAAAACCAGCCAGATCCGCCTATGCATGACTGGATTATGGCCCTTGAAATGGTCAAAATTGCTATAAAAGAGCTTGTTAACACGATAGTCTTCACTTTTGATTGTATCTCAACCAAACTTATACAGTAGTTAGATATCTATGAGAGCTCGGTTCCTTTCGAAAACCAGCCAGATCCGCTCATGCATGACTGGATTATGGCCCTTGAAATGGTCAAAATTGCTATAAAAGAGCTTGTTAACACGATACAGTCTTCACTTTTGATTGTATCTCAACCAAACTTATACAGTAGTTAGATATCTATGAGAGCTCGGTTCCTTTCGAAAACCAGCCAGATCCGCTCATGCATGACTGGATTATGGCCCTTGAAATGGTCAAAATTGCTATAAAAGAGCTTGTTAACACGATACAGTCTTCACTTTTGATTGTATCTCAACCAAACTTATACAGTAGTTAGATATCCATGAGAGCTCGGTTCCTTTCGTAAACCAGCCAGATCTGCCCATGCAAGACTGGATTATGGCCCTTGAAATTGTTCAAATTGCTATAATTGAGCATGTGAACACAATAGAGGCTCTATTTACTATCTGATCTTCACCAAACTTAGATAGTAGTTAAATATTGATGAGAGCTTGGTTCCTTTTGAAAACCAGCCAGATCCGGCAAGACTGGATTATGGCCCATGAAATTGTAAAAATTGCTTTAATACAGCTTGTGAACACAAAAGAGCCTCCATTTACTATCCGATCTTCACCATACATACATGCTCTGGATTGAAAATGAGCAAAGAACAATACCAGTAGAGCATAGGCCCTCATGGGCCTCTTGTTTTTGATCCATCCATGATTCTGGTTTCCATGACAACCCAAAGAAAAAAATAGTGAAAACTTAAAAAATCTTCTTCTCCGAAAGTGTTAGGCCGATTTTCAAATAATTTTGCAGAAATGTTCCTTGGGTGACCCTTTATAAGATTCCTTCAAGAAATGTTGATTGGGTGAAAAACATGGCCGCCAGGGGGCGGGGCTATTTTGCCTTATATAGCTATAGTGAAAACTTAAAAAATCTTCTTCTCCAAAAGTGTTCAGCAGATTTTCAAATAATTTTGTAGAAATGTTCCATGGGTGACCCTCTATCAGATTCCTTCAAGCCATGTTGATTGCTAAAAAAACATGGCCGCCAGAGGGCGGGGCTATTTTGCTTTATATGACCATAGTGAAAACTTAAAAAATCTTCTCCTCCGAAAGTGTTTGGCTGATATTCAAATAATTTTGTAGAAATGTTCCTATGCTTACCCACTATCAGATTCCCTTAAGCCATGTTGATTGGTTGAAACATATGGCTGCCAGGGGGTGGGGCTATTTTGCCTTATATGGCTATAGTGAAAACTTAAAATATCCTCTCCGACGAAAGTGTCAGGCCGATTTTCAAATAATTTTGCAGAAACATTCCTTGGGTGACACTCTACAAGATTCCTTTAAGCCGTAAAAAAAATAGCCACCAGGGGGCAGGGCTGTTTGGAGATTTATTTTTGCCTTATGGCCGTGGAGCGATACTGGCCCTCTTGGGCCTCTTGTTTGAAAACCAGCCAGATGTGCCCTTGCATGACTGGATTATGGCCCTTGAAATTGTCAAAATTGCTATAATACAGCTTGTGAACACAATAGAGCCTTGATTTACTATCCGATCTTCACTGCCAATGCAAGACTGGATTATGGCCCTTGAAATTGTCAAAATTCCTATAATACACAAAAGAGCCTCCATTTACTATCCGATCTTCACCATACATACATGCTCTGGATTGAAAATGACCAAAGAACCATACCAGTAGAGCATAGGCCCTCATGGGCCTCTTGTTTTTAGCTCACCTGTGCACGAAGTGCTCAAGGTGAGTTATTGTGATCGCCCTATGTCCATCGTCCGTCGTGCATCGTCCGTCAACATTTTCTCCTCTGTAACCGGTGGGTCAACTGGGATGAAACTTCACAGAAAGCATCCTCTCAATGTCCTCACCAGAATTCCTTAAATTTTTTGGGATCCATGCAGAATTCTGTGTTTCCATGGCAACGAAACGAAAAAAACTTCAAAATTCTTCTTCTTCTCCCAAACTGGTTGGCATATTTTGAAATTATTTTGTAGAAATGTTCCTTGAGTGACTCTCTATCAGATTCCTTGAAGCCATGTTGATTGGTCGAAAAACATGGCCGCCAGGGGGGGTGGGGCTTTTTTGCCTTATATGGCTATAGTGAAAACTTAAAAAATCTTCACCTCCAAAACTGTCAGGCCGATTTTCAAATAATTTTGTAGAATTATTCCTTGGATGACCGTCTATCAGATTCCTTCAAGCCATGTTGATTAGTCAAAAAACATGGCCGCCAGGGGGCGGGGATATTTTGCCTTTTATGGCTATAGTGAAAACTTAAAAAATCTAAAATTTCTCCTCCAAAAGTGTCAGGCCGATTTTCAAATAACTTTGTAGAAATGTTCCTAGGGTGACCCTCTATCAGATTCCTTCAAGCCAAGTTGATTGGTTGGAAACTATGCCCGCCAGATGGCGGGGCTTATATAGCTAAAGTGGAAAAAAAATCAGGTGAGCGATTCCAGGGCCATCATGGCCCTCTTGTTTAACCCTTTCCCACATACAACAAATTTGCAGCAGATGACTTTGAAAACATATTTGCAAAACCCCGGAAAATATCTATAAACGAAGGTATAATTACTAGAAATAGTTGAAAATATTGTGGCTCATCTGCAGCAGATGCCTCAAAATGCTTCTATGGGGGAAAGGGATACTTTTCCCACATGTACTTTTAGTCAATTCAATTCTTCAAATGAAGATGTATTTTAATGCACCTGCAGTCGACAACTTTTGATACTACATTGTATTATGGTAAAATGAGAAATATATTGAGCATTTTCATCTTTTGCCACAATGTTTGTCTTACTCTGGCAAAGTCATCTACTGAAAATTTGTTGTATGTGGAAAATATTAAAACAGGTTAACCAATCACTTCCAAAGATATGTATGAAAATTCACAAGATCTATGGGTTTTCCAAGTACAGTGGTATGAATAATGTATTCACATGTCCTTAACCCTTTCCCTCATATGACAATTCTGCAGCAGATGACTTTGAACATATTTTGTCAAAACATAGAAAATCTCCATAATTGAATGGATGACCTATGACTAAAAGTGGAAAACATTGTGGCATAAGTAGAAATTGCACGTTTTCTGCAATATCTTCTTTTGTCACTATGTTTTCAAAAAGCACGTCTGCTGCAGAGGCGTCCGAAAGCGTTTATATGAGGGAAAGGGTTAATCATTAATTTTCACAAGGGAAGGCATTATTTGCGTATACTCGGGTAACAGATGGATAATTTTCATTTCAGATGACCTGAAAAGTAAGATAACAACAGCGTTACTTGATATATCAACCAATCCAAAGTGGAACGACAGACTAGTAAAGCTGAACATTTCTGGCTTTGTGCCAATTGACATGTCAACCTACGATACAGAGAAAACGCTCATAGAATCAAAACTTAATATCAAAAAGACATATTATTAGACTATTAAACATTATTGCTTTTACTACATCTCTACCACTTTTCCTCATGTATACACTTTTTATGTGCATCCACAACAGATAACTACATGTATGTGGCAAAAACATTGTAGCAAAAAGACAAGTTGCTCATCACGAAATATATCTTTCCTTTTCCAACAATGTTTTCAACTGTAAAATAATAATTATGCTTTCATTGATCAAAACTTTACATGTTTTTGTTGTTGTATGTGGGAAAGGGGTTCATTTTGGGGGTAATTATACCCCTTGGTATATAGGAATCGCCCTGTCTGTCTGTCCGTCCGCATGAGAGAGTACTTGTGGGGTGCATGTTTTTTCCTAAAGCCTTCCTACCACCCTTATAAAGACACTTAGATAAATAGTTTTTTTAATGTTATTCATTCCGTAAAAGGGGGTTAATTACGGAATGAATTGCATACTTGTGGGGTGCACCCCACAAAAAAACATCAAACGAAATAACCCCACAAGTACTCTCCCATGAGTCTGTCCGTATGTCCACATTTCTTGTAAGCACTACTCCTAAACGGCTCAATGGATTTGGTTCAAACTTTACATGAAGGTTACACATCATATGTAGATATGCATAAAGGAAGATCATACGCCTCGGATTCTTCCAAGGGGAGATAATTCAACTTCGAGGTTACCTGCGAGGGACTCCTGTGCACATACCTCCACATTTCTTGTAAGCACTACTCCTCCTAAACGGCTCGATGGATTTGGTTCAAACTTTACATGAAGGTTACACATCATATGTAGATAAGCATGAAGGAAGATCGTATGCCTCGGATTCTTCCAAGGGGAGATAATTCAACTTAGAGGTATCCGATGCTTTGGGAGAGGAGCGGGGGATATTCTTCAGTAAGCTTTGCTCACAGTATTTCTAGTTTGTATTGTTTAATTCTTAATCAACCTCAAAGCCTGATATTTTTAGCTCACCTGTCGCATAGTGATAAGGTGAGCTTTTGTGATTGCCCGTCGTCCGTAGTGTGTCGTCCGTCGTCTGTCAACAATTTCTTGTCAACACGATAAAGTCTTAATTTATTATCCGATGTTTACCAAACTTATTCAGTAGCTAGATGTCCTGAGAGCTTGGTTCCTTTCGAAAACCAGCCAGATCCATCCATGCATGGCTGATTTATGGCCCTTTAAAATTGACAAATTTTTTATAATTGACCTTTTGAACACAATAACAACTTCATTTATTTGTAACATGTCCTTTACATTGGCAACATTGACGGATTGTTGGACGATGCAGATATTGAAAACAGAAATTCTACCTTTACATTTGCTCCTGGAGAAGGTCAACGACCTCTCAGTATTTTTCAAGATAAAGATTCAGAATGTTCCTTAAGTGATCCACTATCAGATTCCTTCAAGCCATGTTGATTGGTCGAAGAACATGGCCGCCAGGGGGCGAGGCTATTTTGCCTTATATGGCTTGAGTGAAATCTTAAAAAATCTTCTCCTCCGAAAGCGTTTGGCCGATTTTCAAATACTTTTGTAGAAATATTCCTAGGGTGACCCTCTATCATATTCCTTCAAGCCATGGTGATTGGTCAAACAAACTATGGCCGCCAGGGGGCGCGTTTATATGGCTAAAGTGAAACAAAATAATATCCGGTGAGCGATCCAGGGCCATCAGAGCCCTCTTGTTTTTAAAACCATTACAGATATAGCTTATACACTTACGGTACTTATTTACCATCATTACCTCCACCACCAAAGAAGAGTACATAACTCTTTCATGTTTATTTTAAGAAATATGGCTCTTTTAAGCTCGCCAGAGCACAAAGTGCTCAAGGTAAGTTTTTGTGATCGCCTTTTGTCCGTCGTTCGTCGTCAACATTGGCTTGTTAACACTCTAGAGGCACTATTTTGCATCTTATCTTCATGAAAGTTTATCAGAACATATATCTCCATCAAATCTAGACCAAGTTTAAAACTGGGTGATGTCGGTTCCAAAACTAGGTCACTAGACCAAATTTAATGAAAACTTTGTTAACACTGAAAGCCACATTTTTGGCTTGAGCATGTTGAAACATTGTCAGAGTGTTTGAATTAGTGATATTTAGGCCAAGATTGAATAAAGGTCATGTCGGGTCAAAAGCTAGGTCACTAGGTCAAATTTAAGAAAAATCTTGTTAACACTTTGGAAGCCGCATTTTTTGGGAAAAGGAGAAATTGTTCAAAACAAGCAAGTTTTCCATTTGACACAATGTTAAGATACAACCATTTTGCATGGATTCCACCATCTCTATCCGAAAAAAAAGCATACAAAAGGTTTTGAGTCTTATAAACAACTTAATAATTAGTCTGCATGATCATGTAAGATTATTGTCCCCCGCTTTTAGCGAAAGCTGGGGACTATTATTTCTCATTCGTCAGTCAGTCAGTCACGCTGTCACAAAAACTTTAACCTTGGTCATAACTTCTGAACCGTAATAGGTACTGCTTTCATATTTCACATGTGTATTCCTTGTGACAACCCCTTTCCATCAATACCAATTTTTTTGACCTTGTGACCTTGACCCTGGCAAAGGACCATGATTCTCTGAATTTGCTTGTTTTGATAAATGTGTATTTAAATTAAATGAACATATGTAAGTGCAGGCTAATCTTGGTTTGCATTCTTAGCTCACCTGTGCTCTATATGAGTTATTGTGATCGCCCTGCACAATATCATGAATTATATTAAAGTATCCAGATGAGCGATACATGTTGAACATGTATAACTTATAAATATATATGTAAATAAATATACTTGCCTTATATATTGAATTATATTGATAATAAAAGCAATTTGAAATTGGTAAATTGAATGTGTTATCCTTATCATAGTGTCGCCTGCCTTTAATGCACTTAAAATGGTCTCGTTTCTCTGTCGTTGCATTGCATAAATTGTTAATAAGTTTGTATCGGTTTGGCAGATTTTTTTCAAAGTTTCAACTCTATATATCTTGCGATCAGGAGAATGCGTAAAAACATCCCTATCAATGCATATGTAAACAATCAGTATACAACAGACTAAGGATACCCCGTGCCTGCCTTGATATTTAACTGGCACTGTTTCCATAACTTTAGTTCCAAAATCTGATCATTTTCGTAAGAATCACATTACTAATAACGACTTTGCATGTCCCTTGATCCATAAGTTTGTCCGTATGTACTAGACCAGTATTCACTTGGATCCGTTCAACTGACTGGACCTTGGTCAACAACAAAAATCGAAAATAGGTTTAAGTAGGTCGGTGTATATTCAGTACATTTAACTAAGATGACCGATAAGGTAGGTATTACTTCATGTATTAAAGACAGCAAGTACATGTAGGCCACTATATACTGATTCAATTAATTCCAGGAAGATGACAAATAGGGTCGTTAGTTACGCATTTCTTAAGGACTAAATGTGTTTAACTTGAGGAAAACGGGTTACTGTAGGTGGATACATATTCAGTTCATTCAACTAAGATGACGCATTAGGTCGTTCTTACTGCTTTGCTTAAGGACAACGGGTATCTGTAGGTCGGCATATATTCTGTTCAGTCAATGAAGATGACCACTTCGATCGATATTAATGTTTTGCTTAAGGACAACGGGTATGTGTAGGGGGGTATACAGTCCGTTCATTCAACTAAGATGACATATAAGGTCGTTCTTACTGCTTTGCTTAAGGACAACGGGTATCTGTAGGTGTGTAGGTGGGTAAATAGTCCGTTCATTTAACTAAGATGACAAATAAGGTCGTTCTTACTGCCTTGCTTAAGGACAACGGGTATCTGTAGGTCGGCATACATATATTCCGTTCAGTCAATGAAGATGACCACTTCGATCGATATTAATGTTTTGCTTAAGGACAACGGGTATGTGTAGGTGGGTATACAGTCCGTTTATTTAACTAAGATGACACATAATGTCGTTTTACTGCCTTGCTTAAGGACAACGGGTATCTGTAGGTGGGTAAACAGTCCGTTCATTTAACTAAGATGACAAATAAGATCGTTTGTACTGCCTTGCTTAAGGACAACGGGTATCATTAGGTGGGTATACTGTCCGTTTATTCAATCAAGATGACAAATAAGGTCGTGTGTACTGCCTTGCTTAAGGACAGCGGGTATCATTAGGTGGGTATACAGTCTGTTTATTCAATTATGATGACACATAAAGTCGTTTGTACTGCCTTGCTTAAGGATATTAATATTACTAATTAAGCCTTTTTAGCGAGTTACTTAAGGACAAAGGGTATCTGTAGGAGGGTAGATATTCATTTATTTCAACTAAGATGATCACTTAGATCGTTATTAATGTTTACTAGAGGACAACGGGTTAATGGAGGTGCGTATTTATTCAGTTCATTAAACTACGATTACAAATTCGTTAGTTGTTACTTTCTTTGCTTAAGGACAACGGGTATCTGTAGGTCGGCATATATTCCGTTCAGTCAATGAAGATGATCACTTCGAGCGATATTAATGTTTTGCTTAAGGACAACGGGTATCTGTAGGTGGGTATAGAGTTCGTTCATTCAACTAAGATGACACATAAGGTCGTTCTTACTGCTTTGCTTACGGGCAACGTGTATTTGTAGGTCGGCATATATTCCGTTCAGTCAACGAAGATGACACATTAGGTCGTTCTTACTGCTTTGCTTAAGGACAACGGGTATCTGTAGGTCGGCATATATTCCGTTCAGTCAATGAAGATGACCACTTCGAGCGATATTAATGTTTTGCTTAAGGACAACGGTTATGTGTAGGTGGGTATACAGTCCGTTTATTCAACTATGATGGCAAATAAGGTCGTTCTTACTGCCTTGCTTAAGGACAACGGGTATCTGTAGTTGGGTATACAGTCCGTTTATTTAACAAAGATGACAAATAAGGTCGTTTGTACTGCCTTGCTTAAGGACAACGGGTATGTGTAGGTGGGTATACAGTCTGTTTATTCAATTAAGATGACAAATAAGGTCGTTTGTACTGCCTTGCTTAAGGATATTAATATGACCAATTAAGCCTTTTTAGCGAGTTACTTAAGGACAACGGGTATCTGTAGGAGGGTAGATATTCATTTATTTCAACTAAGATGATCACTTAGATCGTTATTAATGTTTTACTAGAGGACAACGGGTTAACGGAGATGCGTATTTATTCAGTTCATTAAACTACGATTACAAATTATTTAGTTGTTACTTTCTTTGCTTAAGGACAACGGGTATCTGTAGGTCGGCATATATTCCGTCCAGTCAATGAAGATGACCACTTCGAGCGATATTAATGTATTGCTTAAGGACAACGGGTATCTGTAGGTGGGTATAGAGTCCGTTCATTCAACTAAGATGACACATTAGGTCGTTCTTTCTGCTTTGCTTAAGGACAACGGGTATCTGTAGGTCGGCATATATTCCGTTCAGTTAATGAAGATGACCACTTCGATCGATATTAATGTTTTGCTTAAGGACAAAGGGTATATGTAGGTGGGTATACAGTCCGTTCATTCAACTAAGATGACACATAAGGTCGTTCTTACTGCTTTGTTTACGGGCAACGTGTATTTGTAGGTCGGCATATATTCCGTTCAGTCAACGAAGATGACACATTAGGTCGTTCTTACTGCTTTGCTTAAGGACAACGGGTATTTGTAGGTCGGCATATATTCCGTTCAGTCAATGAAGATGACCACTTCGAGCGATATTAATGTGTTGCTTTACCACAACGGGTATGTGTAGGTGGGTATACAGTCCGTTCATTCAACTAAGATGACACATAAGGTCGTTCTTAGTACTTTGCTTAAGGACAACGGGTATCTGTAGGTGGGTAAACAGTCCGTTCATTTAACTATGATGATAAATAAGGTCGTTCTTACTGCTTTGCTTACGGACAACGGGTATTTGTAGGTCGGTATATATTCCGTTCAGTCAGTGAAGATGACCAATTCGAGCGATATTAATGTTTTGCTTAAGGACAGCGGGTATATGTAGGTGGGTATACAGTCCGTTCATTCAACTAAGATGACACATTAGGTCGTTCTTACTGCTTTGCTTAAGGACAACGGGTATTTGTAGGTCGGCATATATTCCGTTTAGTCAACGAAGATGACACAGTAGGTCGTTCTTACTGCTTACTGCTTTGCTTAAGGACAACGGGTATCTGTAGATTGGCATATATTCCGTGCATTCAACTAAGATGACAAATTAGGTCGTTCTTACTGCTTTGTTTAAGGACAACGGGTATCTGTAGGTAGGCAAACAGTCCGTTCATTTAACTATTATGACAAATAAGGTCGTTCTTACTGCCTTGCTTACGGACAACGGGTATTTGTAGGTCGGCATATATTCCGTTCAGTCAACGAAGATGACACATTAGGTCGTTCTTACTGCTTTGCTTAAGAACAACGGGTATCTGTAGGTCGGCATATATTCCGTTCAGTCAATGAAGGTGACCACTTCGATCGATATTAATGTTTTGCTTAAGGACAACGGGTATCTGTAGGTGGGTATAGAGTCCGTTCATTCAACTAAGATGACACATTAGGTCATTCTTACTGCTTTGCTTAAGGACAACGGGTATCTGTAGGTCGGCATATATTCCGTTCAGTCAATGAAGATGACCACTTCGATCGATATTAATGTTTTGCTTAAGGACAACGGGTATATGTAGGTGGGTATACAGTCCGTTCATTCAACTAAGATGACACATAAGGTCGTTCTTACTGCTTTGCTTAAGGACAACGGGTATCTGTAGGTCGGCATATATTCCTTTCATTCAACTAAGATGACAAATAAGTCGTTCTTACTGTTTTGCTTAAGGACAACGGGTATCTGTAGGTGGGTAAACAGTCCGTTTATTTAAATATGATGACAAATAAGGTCGTTCTTACTGCCTTGATTAAGGACAACGGGTATGTGTAGGTGGGTATACAGTCTGTTTATTCAACTATGATGACAAATAATGTCGTTTGTACTGCCTTGCTTAAGGACAACGGCTATCTGTAGGTGGGTATACAGTCCGTTTAATCAACTATGATGACAAATAAGGTCGTTTGTACTGCCTTGCTTAAGGACAAGGGCTATCTGTAGGTGGGTATACAGTCCGTTTATTTAACTAAGATGACAAGTAAGGTCGTTTGAACTGCCTTGCTTAAGGACAACGGGTATCTGTAGGTGGGTATGCAGTCCGTTTATTCAACTATGATGACACATAAGGTCGTTTGTACTGCCTTGCTTAAGGATATTAATATTACCAATTCAGCCTTTTTAGCGAGTTACTTAAGGACAAAGGGTATCTGTAGGAGGGTAGATATTCATTTATTTCAACTAAGATGATCACTTAGATCGTTATTAATGTTTTACTAGAGGACAACGGGTTAATGGAGGTGCGTATTTATTCAGTTCATTAAACTACGATTACAAATTCGTTAGTTGTTACTTTCTTTGCTTAAGGACAACGGGTATCTGTAGGTCGGCATATATTCCGCTCAGTCAATGAAGATGATCAATTCGAACGATATTAATGTTTTGCTTAAGGACAACGGGTATGTGTAGGTGGGTATACAGTCCGTTCATTTAACTAAGATGACAAATAAGGTCGTTCTTACTGCCTTGATTAAGGACAACGGGTATCTGTAGGTGAATATACAGATCAATATTATTGTTTACTAAAGAACGACGGGTAACCTACAGTAACGCGTTGTCCTTTAGCTTCATTCTATTAATATTTTGCTTAAGGACAACGGGTTAATGTAGGTGGGTAAATATGCAGTTCATTCAACTAATATAACCAATTAAGTCGTTTTTAGCGAGTTACTTAATAATATATAAGGACAACGGATATCTGTTGGTGGTGGATATTCAGCTATTTCAACTAAGATGATCACTTAGATCAATATTATTGTTTTATTAAAGGACAACGGGTAACCTACAGTAACGCGTTATCCTTCAGCCTCAATCTTTTAATGTTTTGCTTAAGGACAACGGGTTAATGTAGGTGGGTAAATATGCAGTTCTTCAAATAATATAACCAATTAAGTCGTTGTTAGCGAGTTGCTTAAGGACAACGGGAATCTGTTTCTGGGTAAATATCCAGTTATTTCAACTAAGATGATATTAATGTTTTATTAAAGGACAACGGGTAACCTACAGTAACGCGTTGTCCTTCAGCCTCAATCTTTTAATGTTTTGCTTAAGGACAACGGCTTAGTGTAGGTGGGTCAATATGCAGTTCATTCAATTAATATGACCACTAAAGTCGTTGTTAACGAGTCTTTAAGAACAACGGGTATCTATTGGTGGGTAGATATTCAGTTAGTTCAACTAAGATGATTATAAATGTATTACTAAACGCGTTGTTCTTCAGCCTCAATCTATTACTGTTTTAATTAAGAATCACGGGTTAATATAGGAGGGTATATATTCAGTTCTTTCAATTAAGAAGATCAATTAGTCCGTTCTTAATGCTTTACTTTAGGACAACGGGTATCTCTAGGTCGGTATATATTCAGGTTTTTCAACTAAGATGATCACTTAGATAAATATTATTGTTTTATTAAAGGACAACGGGTAACCTACAGTAACGCGTTGTCCTTCAGCTTCAATCTTTTAATGTTTTGCTTAAGGACAACCGGTTAATGTAGGTTGGTAAATATGCAGTTCATTCAACTAATACGTCGTTTTTAGCGAATTACGTTCTAAGGTAGGTTCATCTCTAATCTGTAAGGGAAAGTTTAATTATTGAAAAGAGGTTAAAGCATTTTGGCAAAAGGAGATATCATAATAAACAATTTCTCAATTTTGCTTCAATAATTTACAAAGTTGTCTTCTGCAAATGCGTCACAATGCGTCTGTATTTTAGGAATGGGTTAAATGTTGTCTGCTTTGAAAACAATTGAAGTAAACATTATGACATATGGATAATTGGAAGTTGAATTTAAGTATAAAAGTGAATACATTTGCTTAGCAATTTTTCCTTTTCATGCCTCAATATTCATCTAGCAGAGGTGCGACCACAAACACTTTCTGCTCTTTAACTTGACCACATTCTGTTCAATCTTTAACAAAGTTGATCCCAATGTTTATGTTGCTTTAAACAATAGTTAATTTCCCTTTTGTGGGGCATATTGTGACAGTGTAGAACTCTTGTTCCACAATGTTATCATATGAAACCTTTGCTGCAAAAGCATCAAATGTCATATATATACCACATAAAGGTTTAAAATATAAAAGAGAGGTCTTCAAAAAGGATACGCTGTCAAACTATGAATAATGTATCATTACTTGCATTTTTTTTCCAGTGAAGGCAATGTCATTCATTGAAATCTAATTGAAGCATTTCATTGTTTATGACCAATCTATCTGTTGAATGTGGGAAAGGGTTAAGCAAAAATCGGTGCCCATGCCCCATATAAAAAAAGAAAAAAAAATGTCTAGATGCTAATTCAGTGAAAACAGGGTTGATAACAGCGAAACAGACCAGAACACAGTATCAGATATCCTAGCTATAACAGATCACCTATGGTCTACCTGCATCTCATATTTATCCCATTGGTTTAACCCTTTTCCCACATACAACAAACCTACAGCAGACGAATTTAAAAAACATACCCAATATTGTTTCTGAAAATTCCCTTTAAGTAAAAGTACAATAATTGAATAGAGTTGAAGACATGGTGACAAAAGGAGAAATTGCTTCTTTTGTTTCCATGTTTTCAAAAAGCCGTCTACTGCAGAGGCGTCAGAAACTGTCTATATGAGGTAAAGGGAAAACTATGTTAAACTCCCAATTAATCACATCAAATAGTCTCATGGCGTTAGAGGAACATAAGCAGACACTTATTTGAGTCAAAAATGTTAAACGCTTCCCACTTGCAGACACATTTTGACGCATCTGCAACAGACAACCTTTGAAATCATTGTGTCAAAGGGAAAAATTGCTCATAACCAATCTGAGCCATACTACATTGAGAGCATCTAAGCAAAAATATGGAACATCTTAAGTGAAATTTAAATTATTGAATACAGTTGAAAACATTGTGAAAAAAATAGGAGGAATTACTACTTAGAATGTTTTTTTCATTAAGATTTCTCCTTTTGCTACAATTTTTTCAAAAGTCGTCTTCTGTAAAGGCAGCAATTGTTGTCTGTATTAGAGAAAGGATATAAATGTAAAGTATGATTTTAACAGAACCAGATAATGGGTAATTAATAATCAAACATGTCAGTGACGTGTCAATAGTTTCTTTGACACTGATGATTTTGTTTTGTTTGTACGGTGTTATAAGTAGCTTCCCACATTCATGAGATATATCATGGCATTGCCTGGATAAGATTCCAGTACAACTGGTCCATTTTACCCAACATCGGCGAGTCTGTCGTAATGCTAACCGGTAAGACCTGGCTGGAGTATCAAATATGCGACCTCCCTCATCCAAGGTGGACGCTCTAAAACTACACAACCCAGGCATTTCACAGCTTTGCAACAGAGGATTTTTATCCCTATCGTAAAAGGTTCAGTTCCTTAAAAAAGGCAATTTTTATTTGTAAAACTTTTTCAACTAGTAATATACTTATCCTTTCATTTTGGAGATGTAACATACTTTGTACTCATACATTCGAAAAACAAGCAACAATGAAATCCTGCCCTGGGTTAAAAAAAATTTAATTCGCACCTTGCTAAAAATTGTTTCCTTTGTTTGCCTCTTTTAATAAATGACTTTTTAATAAAAAAATCAAATTTATAGATATATGTTTCGATGATTACTGTGATTGTGTTGACAGTGTAGATTCAGATCAGTCGTACCATGCATACAGCCTGATCATCATCAATACCTACACTGTTTGTATGTAACTTACATAAGCTTGTAAGAAGCTTCTGTCAAAATGTGCCGAATCTGATAGACGAGGCAGAAGAACAACTGTTTCTGAGCTTACACTATACAGAAATGCCAACTTGTCCCTTTGTGCATGGATGGGCTCATATATAAAGTCGTCTGCTGCAGTGGTGTCAAAAATTGTCTGTATGTGGGAAAAGGTCAAACATAATGTTTTATTAAATTAAACTACTTAGTACTTTAACCCTATTCCAAATACAGAAGATTGTTTACGCTTCTGCAGCAGACGACTTTTGAAAACATTGTGACAAAAGTAGAAATTGCTCATGATGAGCAATTTCTCCTTCTGCCACAATGTTTTCAACTCTGTAATATTATCAAGCCCTCATTTATTGAGATTTTTCACATTTTTGGCAAGACGTCTTCAAAGTCGTCTGCTGCAGGTTTGCTGTATGTTGGAAAGGGTTAATGGTCACTGGTTGAGTTTTATCCCTTTCTCACGTACAAAAAAAACAACAGCAGACGACTTTGAAAACATTTAAAAAATATATTAGGAAATCTCTATAAAGGAAAGATAGTCCAACCTGTTTTAATAGACCACCAATGGGATGAGAACAATCTGGACTTTGTTCAAAGGTGGTCTTTAATTGCAGGGTCATTTATGCAGAAAATGAGTAATTTTGAAATTAAAAGTGTTTGCTATAGAAAGGGAATTGCTAAACAAAGGTGCTTTTTAGCAGAGGTTTGACTGTATATTATAATTGAATAAAGTTGAAAACAGTGTGCCATTCTGGGCAATTTATCCTTTTGCCACAACTTTGTCAAAAGATACATCGAAATGTATCTGGAGGTGAGAAAGGGTTTATATGGCCTCTTTTTCATGATTGGTATAATTATCCCTTCCGACCACTGTTTTGGGAATGTTCCACTGTTAAATATGGTGTTAAAAAGTATTTCAAGTGGTTCGATTAATATGTCAATACTTTCTTTAAAATATTCATTGATAATGTTATCGTTTGCACAACTTTTCCCCGTACTAAGCAATTTCACCGCTTTTCTAATCTCATCCTGGGAAATTCGTACGTCGAGTTCAGTAAAAGTCGGGGCCTCCGTTTTTTCCGAAAATGTAGACATGAACTCTTCTACGTCTACATTTTCTGTGCTACCTACGGACGATGCCAGATTCTTGAAGTGTTCGTAAAATGATTTTAAGTTCACGCTTTCGTCGTTACACGTATTAGTCTTTTTCATGTTAAATACCTTCCAGAATTCTTTCGGTGATTTTCTCCTTAAAGTGTTCATTTCTCTACATCTTTTAGCATTAAACATTTGTTTACATTTTCTTGCAAAATACTTATACTCTTTCTTCTTTATCAACATGTTTTTTCTGTTCTCTTCTGTGTGCTCACAATTATAAGCTTCTACAGCTATCTGATATAAGCGTCTTTTATCGCGACAATCACCGAAAACCATTCCTTTTGTGCATTATTTCTCGCGCTATGGAATGTCGAAGCGGTTTTTATTCGTTTTTCTTGCTTGAAATAGGTATTTCCTCTCTCTATCAGGAATTCTGTGAATGATTGTACCTTTTCTTCTATTCCGTTTTCACTGTTTACTACATTGTATAATATGTCGATGTCTTTACTAAGATCGTTTAAAAACTGGTCCTTGAATTCTCTTTTCCATTTATATGACACGTTAGTTCTTATTACCTCCCCTTTTGTGGTAGTTTTTGGTCTGATTGCATATGAAACCGGTGAATGATTTGAAAATTCATTATATTCGTGCACTTTGAAGTCTATAATATTCACAAAATTGTTAATCGGGGTTAGTACGTAATCAACGGTACTTTCTCCATTGTGGGTTACACACGTGTATCGTGCACTGTCCGAGTTCACCCGACCGTTCACTATACACACATTCGTGGATATACACATATCAATTAAATAATTGCCAAATCGGTTTACTCCACGGTCTACCGATGATCGCTTACTTGGTTTTGGGCATGTGTCATCATAAAAGTCGAGTTCTGTTAATTCATCGCTATTATTGAAATCCAATTTTTGACCGACTCTGCTATTCAGGTCCCCAATTATCCATGGAATTCCAATATGGGAATAAAAGGATATATCTTCTTCTAGTTTCTTAAATATGTCTTTTTCATATAAACTGTGCATTGGGGAATTTTCAGGCGGGATATAGTTCACAGCCACAAACTGGTCATATTCAGTTTCAAAGAAATAACGATCAAGTCGCAACCAAACTATTTCTGCTATGTCATTTTTCACTAATTGAACCCCTTTTCTTATGTCGTCTTTTATATATACGATTATTCCTCCACTACATCGTTTTGCTCGTTTATGTTGATATTTCCTATAGGAATGAATGGGGAATTAAAACCGTTTAGTTTAATATTTGAGTACTTACTAGTCCATGTTTCGCTCAAACAAATAATGTCATAGTCGGTGATGAAATTGACAAATTCACTCGAAGATTTCTTAATAGCACTTAATCCCTCAATGTTCCAGCTAAGGATACGTACGCCACTCCCGTGTAATTCCTAGGCCACTGGCTCAGGCACGTATACACTTCCGTCAATGAATAGTTTATCAAACCTCAAAAATGCTATTTTCCCTTAACTTTTTGCCTTTTTCATAATTGGTACGAGCTCTTTGCGTTTAGCTAGCACTTCTTTTGGGTTCTGCGGGCTAATTCCATATTGTTTACCTTTCAGATTCGGACTTGATTTTCGCACTTTTTCTCTATCCACAAATTGTTTGAATTTTACTAGTATTGGTCGTGTTTGCGTTTCGTTGTATTTACCGAGTCTCTGTGTCGATTCTAGATGGATGGAAGTTCGTGCGTCCTGAAGTTGTAGATCGTCTTGTATGATCGTGTAGATCTTCTCCTCGCAGGTCTGATCTGATTCGTTGTTTTCATCTGCGACTTTGTAGAATAGGAGGTTGTTTTTCATTTCACGATACTGAATTTCAACAACACTGGCTCTGCTGATTTCTCGCTCTTTCTCATACTTTTCCATTTTTTTAACTAGAAAATCGATTTCTGTCTGCTTTTTGGAGATCTCATCCATACTGGTGGAATCAAATGTCCTGCTTTTTTCTATGTCCGCCATTTTTTGTTCGAGTTTTACAACCCTCGTGTCGAAATCGCCCATTTTTACTGTTATTGTATTTAGCGTGGATTGAATGGTGTCTAAATTTGATAGTTTTGTGTCCATATTATCCAGTCTCTGCATCAACATAGACATAATGTCTATCTGTGTATTCTGTTGTTGTTGTAACACGGGGGTTTGGATCAGGTTATGAGTCAATGGTACATGTGGGTTCTGATTTATAGTGTACACCGGGGAAATTGGAGTACCGGTCACATTACTGTTATATGTATTTACCCCTGGGTATTGATGAGAGTAATTCGTCTGTCCTATATACGAGCCATTTAGACTTGCCAGATTTTGTCCCGTTGGTGATTGGAAATTTGCCGCCATTTCTGCTCGATCAATTGTTTGTCTTTTTGACAAGGACTCCTTTTCCGAGGGGGAGTTTTTGTCCTTTTTTCGTTTCCGAGGCATGGATATCCTTCTATTACACCATCACATACATAATTCTCCGCATTATATCCAGTGTTTAATACAAAAGTTAAATGTTTTTCTTCTCAACCAAAATTTTCAGCCATATAAATCGCGCATGCGCACAGACATATGACGGTATAGCTAGATAGCGAAAACAAGTTGGTATCGCGAAAACAACCTGGATGTCACGATAACAACTTTATATATGACTAATAATAAAGTCCATATAACCATAATTTTTTATATTTATTAACATTATAGCACATTCAAGAACATATTACAATACATTTTAACACTGTTTGTAATAGTGTTTTTGTACTTATTATCGCGAAATAGAAAAATTACAGAGTGGCCTAGGCTAAAACGCATATAAATAAATAGAATCGGCTCACGAAAACAACTTGGCTGTCACGAAAATAACGTTATAACCATATTTTTAGATTGTCTGATTTTTTGAAAAAAAAACCCAGCTATTGTCGTCACTTGATCGTCGTCGTCTGAGTCAACGTCGGCGTTGGTTAAGTTTTGCGTTTAGCTAGTTCACTTATATGGAAACTATCAAACCTACAGTACAGCTCACGCGGAAAACGCGTTTTCCGCGATCCCACGATGGACAAATATTTTTCATCGCGGATAATCACCGCAATACCGCCTACGGGCTAATTATATCACCGCGATTGACATGTCGTCGATTCGAGATTCTTATCTATTCTTATCTATTTTTAAATCACCGCGATTCCACCGCAATATTTACCTGTAAAAATGTTATACTTTTATTAAAAAGTTGTTTTTTTCCGATTATGTACATGTACACTTTTATTGACGAATTGCGATTATTTTATGACACAACTTGCTAAAATTCATTCCATTTCAGCAAATTATTCGAAAAACAGTGGAAGATTGTGTTTGTTTACGATAAGGTCAAGTTTCGTAATAGAAAATGGCAGACATTGGATATACGTTTATCGTACATATGATTATCTCACATTTTTTAGTAAGAGAGAAATATTGTTAAATTACAATACATGTACTTGACATTGTATATATATCTTTGAATTTTGTATGTACAGTACATGTACTTAATAAATATAATAAATAAATATATTTGCGACTTTTGAAAACATATATTGAAAAGGTATTTACAATATCTACAAATAAAAGTGTAAATATTGATAAAAGTTCAAAAATTGTATGTTACATTTTGGAGAATAAAGTCGTTAGTCCTTTCCCACGTATAGACGTTTACCCTTTCCCATATCAAAAGACGATTTTTAGACGCCACTGTAGTGGACGACTTTTGAAAACATTGTGGCAAAGATGAAATATATTCACGACTTTTGAAAACATATACTGTATTGAAAAGATATTTACACTATATACAAATAAAAGTTTAAGACAGTTGTTTGTTGCGTTTTGGAGACTATAGTCATTAGCCCTTTCCCACATTCAAACATGGTAAGTACTAAGTACAGTACAGATAATGATGTTCATATGCATCCATGTATTCTGATCTGACTGAAACCTTTGGTGACAAATTATCGAGCAGCGCAGGACCAGATCAACAGTACGTTGATCTGGGTCTACATTGATCATATCCACCTACATGTTTTACTGTGTACTCCGTGTTATCAGAATCTACACACTAAGTAAGTTTCATGTGTGAAAATTGTTGATATTGATGCACTGACTCATATAAAATATAAAAAAAAGCGCACGACGATCAGCAAAATAGAACACCGAAAGTAACCTCAAGTATAATCAGGTTCGAATATTAAAGTGTTATGAAGATCAGTTGTTAACCCTTTCCCACATATAGACGTATCTTGACGCATCTGTAGCAGACGACTTTTGAAAACATTGCTTTCATTTTTTTTGCTGCAGATACTTTTGTATGAGGGAAAAGGATAAGTTGTGTGAGAAACGTTAAATTACCTTATCTGTATCCTTAATGAATCCTCTGCTTCTCACTTGAAAATTTCCATCAATATCGTAACGTACCAGAAAGAAAGAGTGCTGCTTAGATAACTGTCTTAAAGACATTGTTCTTTGACACGAAAAAAGCACTTACAATTCACAAAACTAGCGCACAAAATTTCTCTTTAAATGTGAACACTGAATTTCAATTGACATACGCAAGTTGAAGACAAGAGTAAATCGTCATCAAATCAGATTATATAGCGTAATGGATTTAAGTGTCCGCCCCCGAAAATAATTGCTTAATTTGTATAAAAACATGTATAGATGAGAGAAACACATTTTAATTTGTTTGCGGCACCTTAATTCACAAGTATTTTTATGAGTAAAACATGCCAATTAATGAGACTTCGTAATCTCTTTCAATTTAGATAATTAGTTTTTGGTTGTTTAATTAAATCCGGGATCAACATGGGCGCTTCACACTTCTTTGTTTGCAAAGTTTGTTTTTGTTATTCAGCCGACTTTGAAACAGGTTTTAAAGAAATAATTTATAGGCGATTAAGAATGAACAATGCATTGGTAATTGTGGTGATTGACAATGGAATTACGGCATTTATTAGTGAGATTTAAAGTAAGCTACACATCTTTCAGGCAGAATTAACAGTTTTATTATCACGTAGTTGTATCGTTTACAGAATACATCAAGTTTAGGGGAATTGTATTGATGAATTTTAATGAATTAAGTTGTTACGCATATATGCTGCTTTATAGTTAGTACTGATGTATAATCATTATCCTCTTCAACAACATTTATTAGTACTGTAATGAAATAAAAATTAAAAATTAAAAAAAAAATCCTAGCAAAACGGCGAGAAAAAGCTTATCTATTCAAAAAAATATCACCGAGATTCCGCGATGGTTCCACCGCAACTCCACGATTATCGGTTGTATCAACCCCCTGGGGTTATCTTGTTACGTCCGCGATGGACATAAAAACAAATCGCGGTGATGGGTGGAATTCCACCCACCTTCGCGGACCAAAATATTTGTCCGCGTTGAGATTTGTCCGCGGTGGCTCGCGGACGATGCGTTTTCCGCGTGAGCTGTACTGTAATACTATGAAACTTGGAGAACTTGTTCATCTAATACCCTTCTTCACATTGTATGCTAAAGATACATAATTTTGTAGAAATGTTCCTTAAGTGACCCACTATCAGATTCCTTCAAGCCATGTTGATTGGTCGAAAAACATGGCCGACAGGGGGCGGGCTATTTTGCCTTATATGGCTATAGTGACAACTTAAAAAATCTTCTTCTCCCGAACTGTTTGGCAGATTTTAAAATAATTTTGTAGAAATGTTCCTTAAGTGACCCAATATCAGATTCCTTCAAGCCATGTTGATTGGTCGAAAAACATGGCCGCCAGGGGGCGGGGCTATTTTGCCTTTTATTGCTAAAGTGAAAACTTAAAAAATCTTCTCCTCCAAAAGATTTAGGCCGATTTTCAAATAATATTTGTAGAAATGTTCCTTAAGTGACTGACTATCAGATTCCTTCAAACAAGTTGATTGGTCAAAAAACATGGATGCCAGGTGGCGGGGCTGTTTTGCCTTATATGGCTATAGTGAAAACTTAAAAAACTTCTCCTCCGAAAGTGTTAAGCAGATTTTCAAATCATTTTGTAGAAATGTTCCTTAAATGACCCTCTATCAGATTCCTTTAAGCCATGTTGATAACATGGCGTCCAGGGGGTGGGGCTATTTTGCCTTATATGGCTATAGTGAAAACTTAAAATAATTTTGTAGAAAAGTTCCTTAAATGACCCTCATCAGATTCCTTCAAGCCAAGTTCAGTGGTCGAAAAACATGGCCGCCAGGGGGGCGGGGCTATTTTGCCTTATATGGCTATAGTGAAAACTTAAAAAATCTTCTTCTCCCGAACTGTTTGGCAGATTTTAAAATAATTTTGTAGAAATGTTCCTTACGTGACCCACTTTCAGATTCCTTCAAGCCATGTTGATTGGTCAAAAAACTTGGCGGACAGTGGGCAGGTCTATTTTGCATTATATGGCTATAGTGAAAACTTAAAAAATCTTCTCCTCCAAAAATGTCAAGCCGATTTTCAAATAATTTTGTAGAAATGTTCCTAGGGTGACCCTTTATCAGATTCCTTCAAGCCAAGTTGATTGGTCGGAAACTATGGCTGCCAGGGGGCGGGGCTTATATAGCTAAAGTGAAAAAAACAAATCAGGTGAGCGATTCCAGGGCCATCATGGCCCTCTTGTTTATATAGAATAAATAAAAGGTAAAAGGATAATATCAGACGAGCGTCAGGCACCCGCGGGCGGTGCTCTTGTTTCATATTTATTAACCTAATAGCACTTTCACGATCATATTACAATACAATACATTTTAACAGTTTGTAAAAACTGTGGCTCACGAAAACATCTTGGCTGCCACTAAAACAACTTTTTATATGCCTATAAAACTCATATGAGCCATAATAAGGTGTCCAGTTTTTTGTGTTACATCACAGGTTGTAGGTTTAATTACCTATATTTGCAAAAGTATGTGTTGTGTAGTTTAAAAAGATGTCAGGATCTGTTAGTAACACCTAACAGAATTAATTAAAATATGTCATTGACCCTTGAAAGGAATGTTAATCCATTTAAATTATACATTTCTTGTGAATTTTAATGGTGTCCTTCCCGACAATCTCATGATAGGATTTCTTCAAACCCCACAAAAAATTGTTTTCATTTTTTGTAATGTCTGCAAACTTATTTGTTAATAATAAAAACTAAATAAATTATTTGTAAATATCATTTTTACATCGTATAGCGGTGTATAAATACTTTTTTTGTTTCAAAATAAAATCTTGGAATACGACGTAATGAAATGTGTCCACCCTGTTGCGTCATGTCTAAAAAGCATTAAACTGAAGACATATACTGCCTATTTTATTTGCGCTGCATTAAAATCACATTATCGTTACAGTTCTTTTTTAATGTCGTAAACGTGTTGATCTGGTGCATGTATATTTTTTCTGACACGAGGTCAACACATTGTGTCCGAAAATGGTGTGTTTTATGTTACGCCGATTTTTTTTTATAAAATTTTCAAATACTTTGTCTACACTCTAGGAGGGCATGTACTATTGTCGGTTCTACTTACGACATTAATTTTCGTGCTTTATTCAGTTTTGATGGAGGAAAATAGTGTCTCTTGTTACGTCAAATGTAGATATTTGAGTGAAACCAAACACACAGATGTTGACAATTAATTAACTGTGTTATACATCCATGTTTTAAATATTTCAGAATTGTATATTGTTAGTGATTAAGATGTTATTCATTCTCTTAAAATGGTTATTGAAATATAAAACAAACAAAAAGAAGATTAATCTTATCGTATCATCTAAATATTTATGTAACCCCTTTACTTTGAGTTGATGTAACATAGTGTCCCTTACTGGTGTCTGTTGTTACACCTATGTTACATACTTGTGTCTGTTGTTACACCTGTGTAATTATCACATACTTATTTTAGTGTCCTTTTTACACCCATGATTCTCTGTTAAATAAATTATAACAATTCTCCCAAAAGTAATCATAAATAAACAGCATTTTGGAATGTTTTGAGTTTCAACTCCTTTTTAGAAAAGGAATGCAGTTTGTAGTAACTACATTCAAAGAAAATGACACAGTGGCGTAACAAGACACAACTATAGGGTGTCCACGGTTACACCATGGATATCAGTTTGGTGTCCATGTTACATGATCTAATTATTTCAGTGACAACATTTTAAAGTCAAATTGTATACTTGTCTTCAAGTAGCAAAACACACTAAACAACTCGATAATTGACTGATTGGGGTTTAACACTGTTTTCAGCAATTTTCTTTGTCAAATCACAACGCCCAATTAACCTATCTATGTGTTTCCTGTCTTTCTCACACTAGTACTCCACACAACAGTCTTTCAACGCAACCTACTATTTTTCCACAAATCTTAAGCCCATTGGTTGATGACATTCATAGCATGGACTTGTGTTAAACGCCTGAAGAAGGTTAACAAATTAGGGCCCATACTCACAACCCCTAGATTTACAGCCGGCTACAAGGGCTCGACTAAACAAGTCTAAATCCCTAGTTACATATTGTAATGAATGTCTATTCCTTCTCTGTTTTCAGTATGGCAAAGGACCCAAATCTCAGTGGTGACATGGAGGTCCCACTAGAAGGTGAGGATAACAGTTCACCAGAAGTTGACTTGGACATTCCCAGAAACATCAGTCATGTCAGTCTTGATGCCTGGTGATTTGAAACTTTTTAAACAAGTACACATGTCTTCTAGTATGAAGACACACTAATTGTGACTAAACAACTCGATAGTCGACCGATTGGGGTTGAACACTGTTTTCAACAAAAAAATTATTCATATCAAGGTGGCCAGTTTACCTTTCCCAGTTTCCTGGCTTTCTCACACTAGTACTCTACACAAAAAAGGTAAATCCTCTGAAGAAATGTTAACTCAATTTGAGCAAAAACACTTAACCCCTGGATTGACAGACCGCGCCACTGCCAGGGCTTGACTAAAAAACTCTAAATACCTAGTTATATATTGTAGTGAAAGTCTATCCCTTCTCTGTTTTCAGTATGGCAAAGGACCTAGATCTCAGTGGTGACATTGAGGTCCCACTAGAAGGTGAAGATAACAGTTCATTAGAAGTTGACTTGGACATTCCCAGAAACATCAGTCATGTCAGTCTTGATGCCAGGTGATTTGAAACTTTTTAAACAAGTGTCACGGATTTCTTTGCATGTTTTTCTCTCCTTGTGACACAATGTCTTCTAGTATGAAGACACACTAATTGTGACTAAACAACTCGAAAGATGAACGATTGGGGTTAAACACTGTTTTCAACAAAAAAGATTATCACGGCTTTCTCACACTAGTACTCTACACAAAAAAGGTAAAGCCTCTGAAGAAATGAGCAAAAACTCTTTAACTCCTAGATTGACAGCCCGCGCCACTACCAAGGCTCGACTAAACAACTCTAAATCCCTAGTTACATATTGAAACATCAATCATGTCCCTTAATGTGTTTCTGAAGTTATTGCAGAATAATTTAGTAAATACTTATTTTTTGAATCCATATTATAAACTATTCGTTCTATTTTTAACGTCAACAATGAGATGACATATTTCCGTTCCACCAGCATCGTCTATGCATTTATATGGGTTTAAGCCTATGCCCATCCCGAAATACATATTTTTTTGATAATATGTACAAAAAAATGTTAAAGAATGGATTTAATTTGTTATAAATCCATTTAGCATGTGTTGTTTAAATGATATTTAATGAAAACATATTGTTACATGGGTTTTAAAGTCATACAAAAAGTTGTTTTCGTGACAGATAAGTTGTTTTCGCTATCTAGCTATACCCGACATATGACTTTATAGTTCAGCTTAGAACGTCTGCAGTGAAATGAGTTACAGTGAACTCGTAACCTGGTATAAGTGAATTCGTAACCTATTGATAATTATTCTACTTTTGATATATCCTTCTTGACCCAGTTACCGGTGGTCTTAATGAAAACGATCTGTGTAAAGTTAAGAAATCATTTTTCATTTGCTTTAATGCAAGTCTTTAGTAGATGGGCATTTTAACAACATTATCTGATAATCAAAACTGAAATAAATTCCATCTGTCAATTGCAATTTAGCCTCGATTTACATGTATACAAAAAAATGTAAGACGCCATTTTGTACGTTGAGGCTAGATACAATTGATAAGCCAGCTAGAAACAATTCGATAAGCCTGTGTCCACTTCCTGCCGTAAATTGGCAATTTTTATTCCCTAGTTGTATGGTAAACATGTTACCTTACCCTAAAACGTTCTGATATAATTCTGATTTAGGATGCTGAATTTTGGTGATTGACACATGTATTCATTAAATTATTATAGAATGTAATTATATAGATTATACACAATGCTGGTTTGACAAGACTTTAAGTACTCATTTATTGGATATATACATTGCAGATTTGACCACGGGATCATGCATACAAGTAGTCTTTTATTTTAGAGGAAGTTGTCCCTCGCACGTTCTAACACTGCAGAGTCGAGACAACTTATTTCTGTGTACCAAGCATTTTGATGGGTTACACTTTTGATCACCGTAAGTTGTTTGCTTGATTATTTTTGTAATATTACATGGCTAAAATTTGCAACCCAACAAAATATAAACTTTACTGTTTAATAGAGTAAGCAAGTAGCTTTAACAATCTCATCAACTTCACTACTCCTAAAGCAACAATATATTATACATGACAATAAACAATAATCTTTATTGTGTGGCAGTTATGGCCCCTGTTGCAGCCAAAAAACCCAGGGAAATGCTTCATGTTCCAGATAAATTTTTCGATGCCATAAAGGAACTGATAGGACCCCTCACATCAAGCTCCCACGTTTGTTCCATTTGTCCTCACCAGCCTCTATTGGCCCGTTGCCCCGCCATAAGGTCGTCCTTATGGCATACCTTATTTACTCCCACCAAGCATTTCCCCAGAATTTTCAGCCACACAAACTAGTGTTGCCCCAAAATTACGGCCAAGCATCACTCGTGAAAAACCTTCTCCAAAGCATCTGTTACATTTATCTGACCGACACAGTGATATCTTCATGATTGATAAAAATTCCCCCATCATGCACAACCAAGCGCCTCAAAAACCTATTTAGCTGCTTCCACGTCTTCTCCAGTTTAACAACCAGTGTGCATGTTTTATCCCACACTAATCTTGTAAGTAAAGCTGATAAAAATAAAGTATGTCAGGAAAAGTTTCAAAAAGAGAAAGAATATCTTGTCTCATGGCGTGTCGTAAGACAATCCTTTTGTCGGTTCCTATGTCGTTCGAGCCCAAGTGTAAGACTATGGCCTTAGGAGTGGGATTATGTAAAGCCATACACTGTAAACTATGACTAAGCTGAGTCCACTTCATTCCACGCAAGCCTGACCATCTGATGCCAGCTATCTTACTTAGGCCGAGATAATGCTCACAGTGCCGAAATACTGCACGCTGTTCCGCCCAGAACACATGAGAATTGCCTAGAAACCATATATCTGAAAATAGAACTTATAGGAGTGTTAGGCAGGGTATAAGTAAGCATGTAGAACATGTTTATTTCAATCTTATGTACCTTGTTAGTTAAGGTGGCAGATGCCCACCTGTCCATGCAGAAAAAGTTGTTTATAATCTGATATATTTCAGGAAAGTGTCGGATGACCACCTGCCCATTCTTTTGATAACCTCATATGAAACACCCTTCTGGGCCAACCATGTGGCAGCCCCTGTGCGAAAAGAGTTGGTTTTGAAGCCCGTAGAATTGGAATTGTGTAGTTTTTATTATACGCCCGTTTTGAAAAAACGGATCGTATTATAGTTTTACCTGCGGCGTACGGGCGGGCGGCGTCCAGTATGTTGTCAGCTCAATAACTTTAGAAGCCTTTGTCCAATCATCACCAAATTTGCTCAGAATGTGTATTGGGATACTATCTCGGACAAGTTCGATATCTAGCCTTTAATTATAGAAATTACCCAAAATTGGTCTTGTCAGCTCAATAACTTTAGAAGCCTTTGTTCAATCAGCACCAACTTTGGTCAGACTGTGTATTGGGATAATATCTCGGACAAGTTTGATAACTAGCCATATCGCTTTAGTCAATCAAGAGTTATCACCGTTTAATTATAGAAATTACCTAAAATTGGTCTTGTCAGCTCAATAACTTTAGAAGCCTTTGTCCAATCATCATCAAATTTAGTCAGAATGTGCATTGGCATAATATCTCGGACAAGTTCGATAACTAGCCATATCGCTTTAGTCAATCAAGAGTTATCGCCCTTTAATTATAGAAATTACCTAAAATTGGTATTGTCAGCTCAATAACTTTAGAAGTCTTTGTCCAATCATCACCAAATTTGGTCAGAATGTGTATTGGCATAATATCTCGGACAAGTTCGATAACTAGCCATATCGCTTTAGTCAATCGAGAGTTATTACCCTTTAATTATAGAAATTACCTAAATTAGTCTTGTCAGCTCAATAACTTTAGAAGCCTTTGTCCAATCATCACCAAATTTAGTCAGAATATTTATTGGCATAATATCTCGGACAAGTTTGATAACTAGCCATATCGCTTTAGTCAATCAAGAGTTATCTCCCTTTAATTATAGAAATTACCTGTGATAACTTACAACGTTATCTTAGACACTACACAATTATGTCCCTCGAAATGGCCAAAACTGTACTAACAGTGTCCGCTCTCTAAGTTTGGCTGATGTACAACAAATTATCACTATACTTGGTCTCAAAAAAACAGGACGGGCGTATTTTGTGACGTTTGGCGCTCTTGTTACTTTTGTTAAAACTGCACCAAACTGGTATCTCGATAATGGTGTACCATCACAATGGCAAAACAAGTATTGACATTTTGTAACTTGTTGACGAACCCTAAGTTATCACGCATGGAAGCAATGAAACAAGCCCGGGTACCTGTTGCCGCAATTATGATAATTACTGGGGGCCCTTTCGATTTGTTTCAGATGTCCTGAGGCGTACCTTGAAGGACTTGCTTGATTCCAAATTTATTATATCAGACTCAAACAATGGGGCGTCGACCATAGTTACAGATGTGTAAACAAGTTCGCCAACTCCGAATAATGACATTATTCTTTATATAACTTACATTTCACCAGATGGTTCTCCAATTTATAGAGGAAAGGATGAATCAAATGGCATTTTGTTGCTTGAAAACAATTTAGCGCAATGACTACCCGGATTGTGTTCTATATATAGCGGGAGATTTTAACGCAAGGACAAGTGACTTATTTGATTATATACCAAATGACTCACTTGACTTTGTATTTAATACCTCAACCGACTATGCTGCGGATAACTTTGATTTGCCTCGCAATACGTGTGATAATGGAACGTTAAACTTGTTTGGTAGAACACTGGTAGATCTATGCTGCACTCATAATGTACACATTGTAAATGGGCGTTTATCTAATGACGCGACTGGTCAGTTTACTTGTTTTTCCAATGACGGTCATAGTCTTGTCGATTATCACGTTGCTTCGTCAGAGTTATTTCCCTTTATATCATATTTTAATGTTGAAGAGAAGGATAACTCTGACCATTTTCCTATTTTAGCAATTTTGAAGTTTAATTTGAAAACATTGACTGATAGTGAGGTTATGCCATCAAATGAATGTGTTCTTGCTGTTTCTGATCATTTTAAATGGAGAGACAACAAGAAAGATGCTTTTATTGTCAATTTCACCATGAATTTGCAATTGATTTATGATGAAATTGTATCATGTATTAACGTTGATGTAAATAAGGCAGTTAACCTTATTCTTAACACGTATAAATCATCTTCTTTAAACATGAAGGTAAATAACATTATACATATAAATAATGCTTTAGATGCTGCCCAACCACAGTGGTGGGATTCACAGTGTAAAGTTGTCAAACAGAAGAAGTATGCCAACTTAAGACGTTATCGTGTCTCGAACCAGAACTCAGATTTTATTAATTATAAAATATGTAGAAATGAATTCAAAGCATTATGTCGTAAGAAAAAGAATTTATACCAAGACCAAAAGAGACGATCGCTAGTTGAAGCAAGTTTAAATCCAAAATTGTTCTGGTCAATTATTAAAGGACATTTCGTTCAAATTCTATTCCACATACGCTTAATACAATACCCGGTAGTACATGGCTAGCATATTTTGAAACTCTGCTTTTTAGAAATGACCAATGTTCCGTGATGAACATAATGGATGATCCTACACATTTTAACGAAGAAATGGATACGTTACTAAATGATAAAATTTCCTTAGAAGAGGTTCTAAAAAGTATATCCAAATTAAAGTCTGGAAAAGCACATGGTAAAGATGGATTAAGTGCAGAAGTCTATAAGACCACTATAAATGAATTAAGTCCCCTTCTCGTTCAGTTATTTAACAGAATTCTTGACTCAGGAATATTCCCAGATTCGTGGTCTGAAACTGTTATCATCCCCATATACAAATCTGGTCCAAGAACCGATCCAAGTAATTACAGAGGTATCTCTCTACTAAATGTATTATACAAAATATTTTCATCTATTATAAATGATCGCCTAACAAAATGGTCTTCAGATTTTCATATTATAGACGAATGCCAATCTGGTTTTAGGGCAGGCTATTCTGCAATTGACAATGCGTTTTGCTTGCAATGTATGATACAAAAGTATTTATCACAAAAAGGTGGACGATTTTATGTTTTATATGTTGACTTCCAAAAAGCCTTCGATTCCCTAGATCATACGAAACTATTTACTTGTCTTAACAAGAAAGGAGTTCAGGGAAAATTCTTTCGTATTCTTTTATCTATGTATTCTAATATCAGAGCGCATATCAAAATTGATTCAAAACTAACACCATCCATGCTCTGCAACACTGGTCTAAAACAAGGAGATTTGAGTTCGCCTACATTGTTCAATATTTACATAAATGAATTGAGTGCAAATCTGAGGGATAAATGTAAGGGTGGTATTTTCATTACAACAGACATCCCGAATATTTTCTGTCTAATGTTTGCAGATGACGTAGCTAACTGTGCAGTTACAGCCATAAATCTCCAAATACAACTAAATACTGTTGATTCTTTTTGTAAAGAAACAAACATGGTTATAAACCTTAAAAAATCTGAAATTATTGTCTTCAGAAATGGAGGTCCTCTTCGAAAAATATGAGCAATGGACATATAGAAAAAATTACATCGGAGTAACCTCAGTTTACAAATATATGGGTCTTCTATTCACACCGAAATTGTCATGGTCCTTAACTACTAAGAAACTTGCAAATCAAGCAAGAAAAGCGGTGTATCAAATAAAACAATTCCAAAATCCCTTTGGGAAATTTAGACACAAAGAATATTTTAAAATATTTGATTCCATGGTCATGCCCATTTTAACATATGGCGCAGAACTTTGGGGCTACGACTATAATAAACAGGTAGAACAGGTACACACTAAATTTTGTAAAGACTTTCTAGGTATTAATACTTCTGCCAATGACTCAATGGCTTTAGGTGAATGTGCTAGATTCCCTATTGCAATAAATTACCATATCAAATTCATAAAGTATTGGGTAAGATTAATTGAAATGGATTCCAGCAGATACCCCAAACAATGTTACAAAATGCTTAAATCACAAGACGCTGTAGGTAGGAATAATTGGGTTTCAAAAGTAAGGGAATTTTTATTTTCTTACGGGTTTGGATTTGTTTGGATTTCCCAAGAAATAGGTAATACAAACCAGTTTATTACATTATTTAAACAGAGATTAAAGGATTGCTTTTTACAAACATGGCAAAGTGACATAAATAATTCAACAAGATGTGACTTTTACCGGAATATTAAAACTTTATTAAATGTAGAAAGATACCTTAATTCTGATCTTAGGCCTTACTATAAACGCTCCTTAGCGCGTTTTAGATGTTCTAATCATAAGCTAAACATTGAAATTGGTAGGCATTTTAACGTAAATAGAGAAGACAGAGTTTGTCTTCATTGTTTTTTGCAAAAAGATATTTTAGTTATTGAGGATGAATATCACGCATTTTTTATTTGTGAAAAGTTCGAAGAAATTCGACATATCTATTTAAATAGCTGGTATAAAGGGCTACCAAGCTTAGATAATATGTACAATATTTTTCAATCAGATAACCCTACTACTTTAAAAAACTTGGCTATCTATGTGTCAAAACTACTCGAAAATATATAGTCATAATTTATAATCCTTATTCGAATCTGTAAGACAAATGTTCAAACTTACCTCATTATTAAAATACATGTATATAGTGTATATTTCGAGGGTACATTTCAATTCGTATGTATTTTTTAATATGTATGTATTGTGGGCCGGAGGCCTAATTACCGAAATAAACAATTGTATTGTATTGTATTGAATAGCCCAAAAAAAGCTAAAGTGTAGGCTGCTTTAAAAAGAATACTCTCAAATTGAGAACTACAAGTTGATTCGAGTTTTAAGATAATGTCTGTCAAAATGTCAGGTAATTGGCATTCTAGTGTTGTGCGAAGGTTTTGAGCGATGATAACCTTCAAGCATTTTAACAACCAAGAAGCTTGATGAGTAATCTGACACGCCTAGCATTTTGTGTTGGAATCTACTTGCTGAAACATATGTAGCAGCTGTACTATAAGCGTAACTCTTGTGAAAAAGATATGATATAAATGCTTCCAAATGCGACACTGACGCCGGCCATGTCTGACTAAAGCCGTGGTCTCATCTTACGTAGTTGACCGTAGTGGGGAATGACCGTAGTTGGTCGTAGTTGAACTTATTAAACGTAGTTGAACGTAGTTACACGTAGTTGAACGTAGTTACACGTAGATAACCGTATTTCAACGTAGTAATGAACGTAGTTTGAACTTATGATTTGCCCGTAGTAAGCACATAATTTTTCAACATGTTCAAAAATTGGTTACGGTTAAGTACGATGTTGTGACCCTACTGTGACCATAGTTTGAACGTAGTTAACCTAAGTTAACTGTAATTTACCCTACTTAACGGTAGTGTGTACCGTAGTTGACCGTAGTACCTGCCAAACACATCAACACTACGGTTAACACTAAGGTCAACTAGGGATCTACTAGGGTTGAACTACGGCTCGTCAACTTCCAAAAGCAGAATGACTGTAGCTTACCCGTACTGCGCAGGCGCAGCCACAACGTTTTACCATATCTTAATGCAATTGACCCTAATTTACCGTAGTTGCGCGTACTTAGGACGTAGTTTATAAAGTTTCGCTAAGAAACCTCTTACGGTCAGGGTCAAAGGTCACATATACTATGGTGCTTTTTTGCTTGTTACAAAACGAAGTCTGTGGGCAATTAAGAACTACTCGGACATCCGATTTTCCGATTTCAGACTGTATATCAAATGTTAACATCATTGAACATGTATCGAAGATTCTGTTCAGAGAAGAATTCCATGAAAATGACGTCAGTGTCACTAAGCGCATTCAAATTTCAAGCTTTTCATTAACCACGTTAAAAATGGCAGATTTTATACCTCTGGCCCGTATCGACTGGATTAAATTGTTCAATCTAGTAGATCCGATATGCGTTCGTTGGTAACAAAATACAGGAAACACCCGTCATTTTATCACTTAGAAAACCGTTCAATGGATTTATTGTGTTAAAATGTCCATAACTGCTGAAAGTCAATGACCGTCAGGTAAGCTGGTGCTATCGTGTATTCATTCAAAACAGTTGATCATGGCCCATTTGTCACAAATCATGGTCTCTCAGTTTATTCTTAGGCAAATTTGTCACATTATATGTTTATTGCTAGGCCCAATGGGAGTCATGTTGTTTTGTTTAATCTTTGTGTCACGAAACCATATTAGTGCGAAACATGATAATTATTTGCAATGTTCCGGTTAACATTAGAGTTGCCGTTCATGTTTAACATGCTTGTATTTAAAAGACAACCAAAATGTGCAGACTTCGAGTATTTTGCATGTAAGTTTGAGCTGCATCCCCACAAGTATATGATTATATAAATAGTTTTTAATCCCCTCGAAACATTCTTTCCATGTCAGACATGTCCAATGCTTCTTAATGCTTAAAATGAAACAAGGATTCCTTTTCGTACCGAATGTTTTACGCACTTGAAGGTCAAGTCTGAAGTTGTGAACGCTATGTTTCTTCTTTCGTTCATCTGCTTCTCTGATAAGTAGAACCACTGAAGATATTCTCTGTTCATATATGTTGTAATCTTACGTCGCCTTGAGGAAGACATTATAGTGATGGTTTAGATTTTGTTATTGTTACTTCTTTATGGATAAAGATAAAATTTCTTTATATTTAGTAGTTTATACCAATTTTTATTCATTTAACCGATGGATCAGCTTAATAATTATAAGTGATCAATTGGTGGGTCCATCCGTGTGAATGTGTAAAATCTAATGAACCTTGGCAGATCTGTAGAAAAGACAATTCCCTATCCAAGTTGCCCATTTGTACTGGTTTGAACCAATGAACAGTCATTATGACAAGTAGTAAATTACACTTTGGCTTTATGGCATTGCTACCTCTTGTACTAGCTATGTCTCTCAACTATGTCATTGTTTGGTGTGTTTTTAGCTCACCAGAGCACAAAGTGCTCAAGGTGAGTTTTTGTGATCGCCCTTTGTCCGTCGTTTGTCGTCTGTCGTTCGTCGTCAACATTTGCTTGTTAACACTCTAGAGGCACCATTTTACATCCAATCTTTATGAATGTTTATCAGAACATATATCTCCATCAAATCTAGGCCAAGTTCGAAACTGGGTCATGTCGGGTCAAAAACTAGGTCACTAGGCCAAATTTAATGAAAATCTTGTTAACACTCTTGAAACCACATTTTTGGCTTGAGCATGTTAACACTTTGTCAGAATGTTTGTCTTACTGATATCTAGGCAAAGTTTGAATATAGGTCATGTCGGGTCAACAAATAGGTCACTAGGTCAAATTGAAGGAAAATCTTGTTAACACTCTAGAAGCCACATTTTTGGCTTGAGCATGTTGAAACTTTGTCAGAATGTTTGTCTTTGTGATAACTAGGCCAAGTTCGAATATAGGTCATGTCGGGTCAAAAACTAGGTCACTAGGCCAAATTGAAGGAAAGTCTTGTTAATACTCTGGAAGCCAAATTTTAAACTTGAGCATGTTGAAACTTTGTCAGAATATTTGTCTAAGTGATATCTAGGCCAAGTTCGAATAAGGGTCATGTCCGGTCAAAAACTAGGTCACTAGGCAAATTTAAGGAAAATCTTTTTAACACTCTTGAAGCCACATTTTGGCTTGAGCATGTTGAAACTATGTCGGAAAATTTGTCTTAGTGATATCTAAGTCAAGTTTGAATATGGGTCATGTTGGGTCAAGAACTAGGTCACAATGCCACATTTAAGGAAAATCTTGTTAACTTGAGCAGCTTGAAATTTTGACAGAAAGTTTGTCTTGATGATATTGCCATTGGCGCTGAAAGAGTTTAGTCTTAAATAGCCCATTCTCAGTAGAGCGATTCCAGGGCCTCATGGCCCTCTTGTTAAATGTTTTACACCGCTTTCAACAATAGTTATCTGATGGCGTGTACTGGGTAAGTTACCAGTACTTCTGGTCCATTTATCCTGACACCAGCCAGTCAGTTGTAATGCTAACCCCGCAACCCTGAGCATCAAGAAGGGCAGTCACAACTACTATTTTTAGTTCTACTGGCCAAAGGCCAGAAGGGCTTATGTCGTGGCGATTCGTCCGTCGTCAGTGCGTGCGTGCGTGCTTGCGTGCGTCCGTCCGTAAACAATTTCTTGTTAACACGATACAGTCTTCACTTTTGATTGTATCTCAACCAAACTTATACAGTAGTTAGATATCCATGTGAGCTCGGTTCCTTTTGAAAACCAGCCACAGATTCGCCCATCATCCATGCAAGACTGGATTATGGCCCTTGAAATGGTCAAAATTGCTATAAAAGAGCTTGTTAACACGATACAGTCTCCACTTTTGATTGTATCTCAACCAAACTTATACAGTAGTTAGATATCCATGAGAGCTCGGTTCCTTTCGAAAACCAGCCACAGATCCGCCCATGCATGACTGGATTATGGCCCTTGAAATGGTCAAAATTGCTATAATAGAACTTGTTAACACGATACAGTCTTTATTTTTAGCTCTACTGGCCAAAGGCCAGAAGGGCTTATGTCGTGGCGATTCGTCCGTCGTCCGTGCGTGCATGCGTGCGTGCGTCCGTCGGTAAACAATTTCTTGTTAACACGATAGTCTTCACTTTTAATTGTATCTCAACCAAACTTATACAGTAGTTAGATATCCATGAGAGCTCGGTTCCTTTCAAAACCAGCCAGATGCGCCCATGCATGACTGGATTATGGCCCTTGAAATGGTCAAAATTGCTATAAAAGAGCTTGTTAACACGATACAGTCTTTATTTTTTATTGTATCTCAACCAAACTTATACAGTAGTTAGATATCCATGAGAGCTTGATTCCTATCGAAAACAAGCCAGATCCGCCCCATGCATGACTGAATTATTGCCCTTGAAATTGTCAAAATTGCTATAATAGGGCTTGTTAACATGATACAGTCCTTATTTTTGATTGTATCTTTGTATCTCAATCAAACTTATACAGTAGTTAGATATCCATGAGAGTTTGGTTCATTTCTAAAAAACGGCCAGATCTACCCATGCATGGCTGGATTATGGCCCTTGAAATTGTCAAAATTGCTATAATACAGCTTGTGAACACAATAGAGCTTCCATTTACTATATGATCTTCACCAAACTTAGATGGTATTTGAATATTGATGACATATTGGTTCCTTTTGAAACAAGCCAGATCAATGCCAGTAGAGCATAGGCCCTCATGGGCCTCTTGTTTATTGTATCTCGACCAAACTTATACAGTAGTTAGATATCCATGAGAGCTTGGTTCCTTTCGAAAACAAGCCAGATCCGCCTCATGCATGACTAAATTATGGCCCTTGAAATCGTCAAAATTGCTTTAATAGAGCTTGTTAACATGATACAGTCCTTATTTTATATTGTATCTCAATCAAACTTATACAGTAGTTAGATATCCATGAGAGTTTGGTCCATTTCTAAAAAACGGCCAGATCTACCCATGCATGGCTGGATTATGGCCCTTGAAATGGTCAAAATTGCTATAAAAGAGCTTGTTAACACGATACAGTCTCGCTTTTGATTGTATCTCAACCAAACTTATACAGTAGTTAGATATCCATGAGAGCTCGGTGCCTTTTGAAAGTCAGCCACAGATCCGCCCATGCATGACTAAATTATGGCCCTTGAAATTGTCAAAATTGCCTGAATAGGGCTTGTTAACATGATACAGTCCTAACTTTCAGATCTACCCATGCATGGCTGGATTATGGCCCTTGAAATTGTCAAAATTGCAATAATACAGCTTGTGAACACAATAGAGCTTCCATTTACTATCTGATCTTCACCAAACTTAGATGGTATTTGAATATTGATGACATATTGCTTCCTTTTGAAACAAGCCAGATCAATGCCAGTAGAGCATAGGCCCTCATGGGCCTCTTGTTTAAGGTTTTGGCTTGATCGGACTTGCGACCTCCCGCATCCCAGTCCAAATAAATGTGGGACTACCCGCACCAAAGGCAGACGTTCTACCAAAACACTGCCGAGGCAGTCCACTGTGTTATAGGCACACTGGGGAAAAAAGTTTCTTCTCAATCAGAATTTACATAATTCTGTTGCTACCTTCAATAACGGCAAGATTTTATGGATTCATATAGGTTAAAGTTTAAACATATTATGTTAGTACATGTCCACTACACAGTTAATACAATCAAGGATTTTGCAAGCTGGAATGTACATGCTGGTTTCTAATAAGATGTAAACATTTTTTTTTTGTTATGTGTGCAACTAAACTTGTTCTTTCAGATTGAAATTGCAGGGGTTCGGGGGCGCAGCCACTGATGTTGTTTACAGTTGTTAACAAGTTTAGGATGCGTCTGGCAACATGAAATGAAATATTTTAACATTCATTCAAAGGGACTGATGTTGACCAATGTGTGGCAAATTATCTTCATTCTATATAGGTTTTGACAATTATAAAGACTTATTTTTGAGTAGACATTTTCAAAGTCGTCTACTGCAGATTTGTCATATGAGGGAAAGCTTCAAAGCGTTAAATTGATGATGTCTGTTAAAATTATTCTTTGATAAATTGGCAGTTAAACTAGATTAGCATGAAATTATAACCTTCAATTGTGAAAAGATTTTATTGATTCATATAGGTGAAATGTACTGTGCATGTCCACTCAAAAGATTTGCATTCTTGAATATGGTTATTTTTACTGACAGGCATAAACACATTGTTTATATATTATGTTGCCACAAAGTGTATTCAGTTTGACCTAGTCACCTATTGTTTTTTGTTACAAAGTTGTTGTTTTTTTGTCTATGCACAGTACAAATTATAATTGAATTAATGATGAAGCAGGAGTTTAGGGGTGTAGCCCCAAATTAGAATGGAATATCAGTTTAAATAAAAAATATTAACTTAAAGGAATACGCTCGGCTGAAAAAAATCTCTTTGACTTGAAAAATATTGACTTAATGAACATTTATTTACTATGCATTTCATTAACATACAACTAATAATGAAGATATTACTATTTAAAGATGACTATTTGTGCTGATCGGTGCGCAGCATGAGCGCGGCCATTGTTTACATATCGCAATGTCTCGAGACTTTCTGAAAAGAATCGTGACGTCATTTACCCACTATGTCCCAAACAAAACAAACAAGTAGAGTTAGCTAATGAACGACTGCGGTACTATAAAGGGAATACAAAATATACCTTTTCGTAAGAAAATTAACCCCGGAAGTTTACAAACCTAAACTTCAATTATTCAAAATGAAATTCCAAGCAGTACATTATATTATTACTAGCTCTATATAAAGTTGTATAGTAAATAGTATCCAAGCATAGTAGGTGGATAGAAAACACGAACTTGACTCGTGTAATATATATCAGCCAATTAAATATATGTGTGTTAACATTTATTTATACAATAATTTCATTCGTTAATATATTTGACAGTTGTTTGTTATGATTTCAAAGCTCGTTAGACATAATGAACCGTCGTTTTTGTAGAACAATCAAAGGTCATAGAAACAATCATATGAGCAGACATAATTCGATACCTTCCCTACATACTCTGAAGTTGACGGTAAAGACATTTTCCATAGTATTCATCTGCTGCAGATTTGGTGTATGTTGAAAAGGGAGAATTGAAATTGTTAATTTTGACAAAACTTCCAAAAGGATTTTTGTTGTAAAACTTTTATATTATATATTGAAGAAAAAATTTCAAACCTGCTTAAATATCCCTTTTAATTCCAAATGAAATCGTCCAATTTCTAAAATCGTTACTTGTTTTTAGTTGAATGTATTTTACCACAATTCATTACCTCCAAATACAAGACACAGGAAAGTTTATAAAGAATGAGTACAGCATAGCTTTGGAGGATTTACACAAATGAGCCACGTCACACACAAATCGCAATTCGGAGGTCATATTGTGAATTGCAAATAAGATCAAATTGCATATTTGTATGGTCGGTTTTTCATCAGGTTGCGTTGCAGAGGCTTACTGTACCGCTCAAAAGCAAAACTAATTTTCGGCCATGCCTATCAAGGCTTTCTTACACCGGCACTCCACACAACACTACAATCTCTATGACAGCAAATACATGTATAAATAAAGTTGTAAACGTTGTGACAAAAGGCGTAATTCACAGATTAATCGAAAATTAAAAACATTGTACCGTTTTTTATTGAAAACCAATTAAAGGTCATAAAACCCAATCATACTTCCGGTAGCAATCAGACAGTACTTATGATCTAACAACAAAGCACCGCCGAGGCTTTGATGCGCTGATCAGAAGCAGCAGCCGACTGGGGGTAATAAACAGCAAGTCAACTAATTAGTGATTGGCGCCTTTTGACACATTGTTTCCTTCTTAATTTCTATATGATGCCATACAGGTTGTACTGTTGTAATAAAGACATTATACACATGGGAAGGTGAACACGGCCGTGACATGATTGAAAATTGTTGAAATAGTGTCAAAATCTAATCAACTATAACAGTTTTGTACACAATTTTGCCTAGATGGTTTGGTGCAGATTTGCCGTATGTGGGAAAGGTTAATTGTCCAAACTGTCCATTATGTTTTATTTGCACCCCATTCCGTTTTATTTCAATGGTTGTGTTTGCTTTTTAATTGTGAATCACACCGTAAGTTTCTTGAGAAGATTCATGACCAAAAAAATACCACAAAATTATGCAATTTGATCTTATTATGAAATTAACACTGAAACTATACAAATGCGGAATTTGTGCTGACGCGGTTCATTTGAGTAAAATCATCACGCGCTATGACGTAAGCATTTCACATAGGCTCTCCCAAAATTCGTTGTTAAAGGTGAAATGCAATGCAGAATTTTGTATATCAATTATAACCGTACGCTTATTCAGTAATTGTGTACAAATACATCGGGAAAATTCTTTCCTCGGTATCTTTACTTAAATGGGCGCTATTAATGAAATACGCAACGTGATTTACTGTACTTTTTCACTTTCCCAATAATCAAATTGGTAGGAAAATTTCTTGTTTTATTCAAAGCTGAAATCGTTTTTCTCCCATTCTTTGTTTTCAAATATCTTCAAAGTTACTTCATTTGTTTATATATTTAGCCATTTCATTCGATCAAAACGATATTAACATATAACTAGAGAGACATATAAACATATGTTTTGATATGTCTCTGATATAACCGAACCGGCATTTTCGAAGATGAAAATTTCTACTAAAGCAGCAGTAAACTTTGGAATCTTTTCAACAAAAAATGCAAGTAAATATGGTAAATGCTTTCAAAATATATAAGATGTATAACATAAATATAACTTTTTGTTATCGAAGTTGAAAACATAAGTAGGAAAATAGAGATAATTTGCAATGGGAAATTTCTTCTTTTCCAATAAATACAATATATCTACAACTTTTTTTCACAGGATGTACAGAAATGTAGCCTGCCGAAGGCTTACAGGATGGATATGGCACAGACTTGGAAGGGGTGTGCGGAAAGTCCTACCAGCCTGTGCTGTGGAGAAGATCAGACAAAAGTGGCCCTCTGAGCAGTACACTGGATTTAAATATGCTAGAGACTATTCAATAATGATTGTTTTGACAGTTGACCCATGTGAAATAGATGTGATAACATTTAAACCAGTAAAAATACATATTGTTGTATTTATAATTCCATGTCTACATTATTGCAAGCTGTGAATGCATTGTTAAATATTTCCCACTTGCACCTGACTAATAAAGTCATTATGAAAAATGAAGTTTTTCCTGAAAAAAGAGAAAACTTCCCATAAAATTATTTTTTTCTTTATTCATAGAGAATTTGCATAATTTACACATATCTTGATGCTGTCTTCTGCTTCCGATTTTCAGTTTGCAGGACATGGTTAATTCTTTCCACTGCTCATGCCTATAATATATTGATAGCTACACTTGAAAACATTGTTTGCTTAATTAACCCTTTCCCACTTTTAGACGCTTTCTGACGCCTCTGCAGCAGACAACTTTTGAAAATATTATTGCAAAAGTAGAAATTGCTCATGATTGGACAAAATATTTCAACTTTGTTTAACAGTCAACGCTTTCCCTCATACAACAATTCTGCAGCAGACAACTATGACTAAAATTTGAAAACATTGTGGCGAAAGGAGAAATTGCAAATTCTTCTTTTGTCACTATGTTTTCAAAAAGCGTCTATATGAGGGAAAGGGTCAATCTATCTTTTATGGAGATTTTTCAGGTTTATGTCACTTTGATTATACAGTTGTCTGCTGCAGATTTGTTGTATGTGAGGAAGGATTAAAATGAGCAATTTCTCCCTTTCCCGATATGCTTGGAGCTTCTAGACTAAAATATAAATTACATTTAAAAGCAACTGTTCATCTGCCCACACTTATATCAATTGGAGCATTATGCAAGAAAACTAATCTAAGGGTAGCTATCAAATTGTCACCCTTTACATCCTTCCTACATGAATTAATCAATATTAACAATGTTGACATCTACCTTGACTGTTTGTTGTTTATAGCAGAGCTAGATCAAACAGCACATTTGTTAAGACTGATCTTGAACTACATTACTCTCAAAAGTCCACATAGTTGGTTTTACTAGATTATGGATCATATTAAGAGTTGATTGCTCTTTCAGGAACTAAATTAAACATAAGGATTGATTTATTGTTTTGTGTTTTACGCCTTTTTCAAGATTTTTTCAATGATATCAAGGCATTTCCTCTGGGAGTAACCAGAACTACGAATAATTTAAAGTTTTGCGAATCTTGACTTGTGAGCTGAAACAACAGCTTCTATAGCTGGGTATTCGTGACAGACAGGTTTGGGTGTGGACATCATTGCATCCTTTAAGTCTTCTCTGCATTGCTGGTAGCTGTTAAACGTCTTTCTCCTGTCGATAACTTCATCCATCAGCTTGTCGATGTAGTCTAAAATATAATGAAAAAGAATAAATAATAATAACTAGTATTTAAAAACGAATATGATGGAGAAAGGAATATTTTGACACATTTTGTTATTGAAAACATGAGGTGGCACAAAACGGTAAAATATATGCAATTCTAAAGAGGTCTATCACATCACAATGTGACCAGATGGCAGGGTGACTTATGTTATGTAACATTATGCAATTATTTCCTGTCTTGTTCAATGTGTGCTGGTTACATACTAATTAATTGGTTTTATAACCCTTTTATTGTACATACAGGGACTTGGGCTAATTGGTAATTAAACTCTTCTTATATAACCCTTCTCAAAATTTAAAAATCTGCAGCAGACAAATTCGAAATAATTCTTGGCAATAAATTGTGCAAATATATATATAATATTGTAAATGTACTTATGATAAAAAAAAGAAAGCAAAAAACATTTTTTAAAAGGAAAAAATTGCTCATGAATTTTGACCATCAAGCAATTTCTTCTTTCTAATAAAAATAAGTCTGCTGTTTTGAATGTTGGATAGGATTATGATTTATATAAAAATGTTCATGAATTTATAAGTTTTAAACAGAAAGGAATAAACAAGCATTTAATTACCCCCCCAGACCCCCCCTCCCCACTTCCATCTGAAAAATAATACAATTGTTTTACAAATGTATATTTAGAAATCAAATTCGTCATCATTTCACTAAATTCGTATTGTAAGCAACTTTTTCCCTTGACACAAAATGTCATTTTATAACGCTTTCCAACAATAATTGAACATACAATAATTATTCAGTAAAAACCATTCATAACATATTCCAGAGACATATAAATATATATGTCTCTGCATATTCATAGTTGACACACTGTATAACAAATTAAAAATTGGGCTACTATAAACATAATCCAGTTATTATGGGGAAAATATAACTTTTTGAGTGTATCACAATATTTTAAAAAACCGGGGCATACTCATAAAACCTCAAACACAGAAGAATTAACAATAATTAAATATTATCTACGATTGTTAAATATTGAAAAACTTTTCATTACCACTTGTCGCTGTTTTTTCCAAAAAGAACCACGGACTTTCTGTTCCTTCAAAATGGTAGTCCTAAATATCGTTGGCACAGCGTTCTTTTTTAATTGAAATCTTCCGGGTTTGAACCCAAGATCGGCAGCTAGCTTGGGACTTATTACAAAACAATCTTCAGTAAAATGTTCCTGACATAATCATGAATACTTAGTAGACTTCCACAACAAATAACGCTGGCTCAAAACAAAATCCACGGTTCATGTTCACCCTCCATTTCAAGTTTAAATCGGTGTCTCCTGGGAATGTAAACAAGGAAAGGCCTGATACGAACAAGTAACTACAGCCTGGAGCAACGCACCGAACCGGCATTGTGTCGTGTCAATTCAGCTTTCACGAGAAATAGATACAAATTATTAACACAACGAAAACAATCCTCTGAACTCTAATATTCCACCATTTCTGTAAGGCTTCAACTGACGTCACTTCCGGTTTAATCACGTGACACAAATTCTTTAGATTTTTTTAGTTACCGATACAGGTGCGCCAACACAAAATCCATGATAATAACATCCTTTCAAATAATTGAGTGACAATTTTTACGCAGTTGTTATTATAAAAGTAAAGGTCACAATAAAATACAATTGAAAAAGTGCGTTTCAATTGACCTTTAAATATCCGCTCTCCGGAATCGCGCGTATGTCAACAGTGTATACACACGCTGACTGGTTTAAATTATTTTACCCGATATTTTACCCAATAGTGATGCACGATATCGTCTACATCCGTGAACCAGTCAAGTCTATTGATACTTCTGGTAATGGAATACGTAAGATTTTACGATGTAGATTTTTCGCCAATAATTTCTTATGAGACACGGCTTGAGCCACTTTTGTTTTTTCTGAGCCATTTTTTTCATTTCTGAATTCCAAGCATCATATTGTTACTAGATCTATATAAAGTTTTATTGTAAAATAGTATCCAACCATAGTAGGTTGATAGAAAACACAAACTTGACTCGTGTAATATCTATCAGCCAATTAAATATATGTGTGTAAACATTTATTTATACAAGTAATGTCATTCGTTTATATTTTTGACAGTTGTTTGATATGATTTCACAGCTTGTTAGACATAATGAACCGTCGTTTTTTTTACAACAATGAAAGGTCATACAAACAATGAAATTTCAGGTAGTGGTTGAACGCTACTGTGAAAGGATCGAACGCTACTTATGATCTACCAACAAGCACTGCCGAGGCTTTGATGCGCTGATCAGAAGCAGCAGCCGACTCATGGTAACACACAGCAAGTCAACTAATTAGGGGTAACCGATACAGGTGCGCCAACACAAAATCCATGATAATAACATCCTTTCAAATAATTGAGTGACAATTTTTGCGCAGTTGTTATTATAAAAGTAAAGGTCACAATAAAATACAATTGAAAAAGTGCGTTTCAATTGACCTTTAAAATCTGTGACCTTTTGTGTTTCTGAAATTGGACGATTTAATTTGGATTACAAGGGATTTTTATGTAAGAAATTATTTTACAATTCATTCTTTAACAAACAAATAAATCTTTTGAAAGTTTGGTCAAATATAAAATCAAAGCGCTGAAGGCACTGCATTTGTTTGGGTACATAAAACTTTTCAAACATTTGCCTTTGCATAGATGTGTGATTTATAAACTATGCATTGTTTATAAATATTACAACTTCAGGTAAAAGAATAAATGACGCATCAGTTAAAATTAAATGCCATTTTAGTTGTCTATAAAAATAAATCATGAGCCATACATGTGAATATTATATTTAATTTCCAAGTTTCAAAAGACATGTAAAACAAATGGATAACCATTATGGCCCCGACTCACTCATCTAAGTATTTACCAATTTTTGTTACAAAAAAAATCACAATTGACCAAGGGTTTTCTAAAATCTTACTCAAAAGCTTTCTGCTTAACAAGAGATTTTTCAAGTTTTCACTATAGCCATATAATGCCAAATAGCCCTGCCCCCTGGCGGCCATGTTTTTCGACCAATCAACATGGCTTGGAGGAATCTGATAGATGGTCTCCCAATGAACATTTCTACAAAAAGAATTGAAAATTGGCCAAACACTTTCGGAAGAGAAGATTTTTCAAGTTTTCACTAGAGCCATATTAGGCAAAAAAGCCCCGCCCGCTGGCGGCCATGTTTTTCTACCAATCAACTTGGCTGGAAGGAATCTGATAGAGGGTCACCCTAGGAACATTTCTACAAAATTATTTGAAAATCGGCCTGACACTTTTGGAGACGAAGATTTTTTTGAGTTTACACTATAGCCATATAAGGCAAAAAAGCCCCAATGTGATATATGCACAAATTGGTTTCACAAATCTTGTGTTAATGCACCTGTGGATATTTCGACAACAGATGCGGACTTTAATTGTAACTTTTGTTAATTATTTGGCTATTATAATGATAAGATATGTGATTAAATTGGCAACATTTAAGTTGTTTACTTATAACAGCCTTCAAATACAAATTTGGTTTATACGACTGTAAAGAAAGGTTATGGGAATTAAGAAATTGTTTAAATAAGCAAATTCTCCTTTTCCCACAATGTTTTAAATATATGTTGCTTTTTACTGTTTACACAGCAAGAAAAAACATTTAACTTATTTGTTATAGATTAGTATTATTGTTGTATATATATATAATTACTAGAAACAAATTAAGATTAAAAGTGTTGTGTGTATATATATACTTATTGTTTATTTGTTATTTAAATTGTTCTGCCCCTTCCAAGTATCCTACAGAATAGAATGTTGCATGGATCATTTGCCTCGTAGTATGGCACATGTAAAACTGTTGAAAGTTACAAAATAGAAAATGAAGAGGCCAAATAATAACTAGAACCCATGACCCTTCAATCGATTGTAAAGGAGAGGATATAATTGAAGCAAAACCTATGGCTAGTTACTAGCAAACTATTCTATTCTTGCAATGTTTTAAAATTTCGTCCGCTGCAGATGCGTCAAAAGACATTTACTTGTCTGAAAATCAATCCCATCAATTCTCGTTATTGATATCAATAGATATGATATAAAGAGGAAAGTCGTTAAAACACTTTACAAAGAGATTTCATTTCAGCATGATCGCGATTTTGGTTTAATCTATATCACTGATAAAAGCAATCAAACACATTATATATTTACAAAGAAAACCCCGGATATGATCATATGTAATAAATTATACACATTTGCCCATCTTTAATTAAACATTTTTTACAACAAATCATAGCGTCCGCAGATTTGCTCTATATTCTATAGCGTCCGCACTTTCCCTCTATATTGCATTTGTCCGCATTTTCCCTCTATAATGTATTTGTCCGCAGATCGCGTCCGCACTTTAGACCCTCCCCCATACCGTTGTATTTATAAATACAATTCGACGATCACGATTTCTCTTCAAATGTGTTACTCTCATTTTAAATGCATTTTATGACGCACATATTTTTTTTTTTAATTCTTTATACTATATTTATATGGCCGACAAGGCACAAAGAAAATATTTTCAATTCTGTTTTTATCTACATTTTGAATGCGTGATTGAAAATTCAAATACCGTATCTGGAGCTTAAATCGGAAATAGTTCTTCCTGTAGCAGTTCACTCATTGAGATTTATAAATCTCTCCGCGTTCATGTTTTAAAATACAATGTTTCATTTTATTTCCAAATTCTCTTTGAATATAAGAACAACATAAGAAAACAAAGACGATATAAATATATCATTATTTCAAAAATCGTGATACATTTGAAAAGTAAGAGCAAGTATTGAGTACTACTTTCACGCGTATGAAATTTAGGAAATTTTTCACAAGACGTATGGCTTCAGAATTGTAGCTATCTCTAAATTTGTTTGTTCCAAACAAATAAAAAATGAATTTACCCTTTTATTGAACACGTCGACCATTTTCTTGTTGAAGACGCGTTTGTAGCAGACGACTTTTGAAAAACATCGTGAATAAAGGAGACATTGCTCAAAATTAGCAGTTTCTCCTTTTACCGTAATGTTTTCAACATTACCATTATGTTTTCAAATGTTTGCAATGATTATACTTTATAGAATTTCCTAATTTCTAAAATTATTTTGGACAAATGTTCCTTGGGGCACCATTTACCAAGATTGTTTAAATATTTCCGATCCGTTGAAAAACATGGCCGCCAGGGGGCGGAGCTTGTTTTCCTTATATGTGCATTGTTAAAACTTTAAAAATCTTCTTGTCCAAAAGTACCAACCCGATTTGAAATTTATTTTGCACAAATGTTCCTTGGGGCACCCTTTACCAAGATTATTCAAATATTTCGGATCCGTTGAAAAACATGGCTTGTTTTCCTTATATGTGCATTGTTAAAACGTTAAAAATCTTCTTGTCCAAAAGTACTGGCCCGATTTAAACAGGGGGCGCAGCCTGTTTTCCTTATATGTGCATTGTTAAAATTTTAAAAATCTTCTTGTCCAAAAGTACTGCCCGATTTGAAATTTATTTTGCACAAATGTTCCTTGGGGCACCCTTTACCAAGATTGTTCAAATATTTCCGATCCGTTGAAAAACATGACCGCCAGAGGGCGGAGCTTGTTTTCCTTATATGTGCATTGTTAAAACTTAAAAAATCTTCTTGTCTAAATGTACTGGCCCGATTTAAAAATTATTTTGCAGAAATGTTCCTCGGGGCACCCTTTACCAAGATTGTTTAAATATTTCCGATCCGTTGAAAACATGGCCGCCAGGGGGCGGAGCTTATTTTCCTTATATGTGCATTGATAAAACTTTAAAAATCTTCTGGTCCAAAAGTACTGGCCCGATTTGAAAATTATTTTGCACAAATGTTCCTTGGGGCACCCTTTACCAAGATTGTTCAAATATTTCTAATCCGTTGAAAAACATGGCCGCCTGGGGGCGGAGCTTGTTTTCCTTATATGTGCATTGTTTAAACTTTAAAAATCCCTTGTCCAAAAGTACTGGCCCGATTTGAAATCTATTTTGCACAAATGTTCATTGGGGCACCCTTTACCAAGATTGTTCAAATATTTCCGATCCGTTGAAAAACATGGCCGCCAGAGGGCGGAGCTTGTTTTCCTTATATGTGCATTGTTAAAACGTTAAAAATCTTCTTGTCCAAAAGTACTGGCCCGATTTAAACATTTTTTTGCACAAATGTTCCTTGGGGCACCCTTTGACAAGCTTTCAAATATTTCCGATCCGTTGAAAAACATGGCCGCCAGAGGGCGGAGCTTGTTCAAAGACTCATATAGGGAATAACTTAGAAAATCTTCTTGTCTAAAAGTAGAGGGTCCAGGCCTTTGATATTGGTTATGTAGCATCATCTAGTGGACCTCTACCAAGATTGTTCAAATTATAGCCCTTGGGTCAAAATTACCCGTCCCTGGGGGTCACTTGTTTTACATAGACTCATAAAGGGAAAAAAATAAAAAATCATCTTGTCTAAAACAAGATGGCCCAGGCCTTTGATATTTGGTATGTAGCATTATCTAGTGGACCCCTACCAAGATTGTTGGTTCTCTCTTCTAGAGACCCTTAAAGTCGGTCTTCGTTTCTGTCTGTTTGTTTGTAAAATGTTTGTATGTTTGTTTGTTTGTTTACGGCAAGCGTAGCGCCAAAACTATTCAACGGATTTGGACCAAACTTGGTAGGGATGAAGGGTCTAGGCTCTAGTTGTTCCTTTTGTAGTATGGTTGCCATAGAAACCACCGTTGCTATGGAAACGGGCGAAAGACGCTTTTCCTGCGAAAACTATCTCCTCCCACAGTTTTTCGAATTTAGAAACCACTCGGTGTGCGTTGTGTAGCCCATCAGTTGTTACATCGAATGATCGTCCCGATTTTTGATCCGTCTCTTCGTTTTCTTAATATTTGACTTGCCGTAAGGGGTACCATTTCCGCGGAAAACATAGACACGTCAAAACTAAATATATTGACACAAAAAGAAATGGTCTCCTATTACCTGATCGCTGATTGGCTAAAAATCCAGACACGACCAAATATCGACAAACCAGAGAGCACTTCACATACCCATTACAACTTCCGTTTCCCGTACTTTTACACGAGGAGAAGAAATATTCAAGTGAATCTGACGCTGTTTTCGCGACAACTCGATAGCTTGTTTCATGATTCGTGCTGTGTCGTGAGAGTAGAGACAAGAAAGAACCATCGTCGCAGTATGCTTGTTTAAATTATAGCCCTGGGGTCAAAAATGGCCCCATCCGGGTCACTTGTTTTACATATACTCGTATAGGGAAAAACTTTAAAAATCTTGTCTAAAAATTTAATATTTGAAATCTAACTTCATCTAGTGGCTTGTTTTCCGTATATATGTATAGAAAAAGAACAATGAAAAACTTTTTAAGTTTGATTAAATCAGGTGAGCGATATAGGACCATCATGGTCCTCTTGTTTAACGGAACGTATTATAGTTTTACTACCTGCGGCGTACAGACGGGCTGGTGGGCGGCGTCCAGTATGTTGTCAGCTCAATATCTTAAGAAAACTTTGTCCAATCATCAATCATTGTTAGAATGTGTATTAGTATAATATCTCAGACATGTTTGATAACTAGCCATATCGCTTAAGTCAATCGAAAGTTATCGCCCTTTAATTATAGAAATTACCTAAAATTGGTCTTGTCAGCTCAATAACTTTAGAAGCCTTTGTCCAATCATCACCAATTTTGGTCAAAAAGTGTATTGGCATAATATCTCGAAAAAGTTCGATAACTAGCCATATCGCTTTAGTCAATCAAGAGTTATTGCCCTTTATTTATAGAAATTACCTGAAATTGGTCTTGTCAGCTCAATAACTTTAGAAGCCTTTGTTTAATCATCACTAAATTTTGTCAGAATGTGTATTGGCATAATATCTCGGACAAGTTCGATAACTAGCCATATCGCTTCAGTCAATCGAGAGTTATCGCCCTTTAATTATAGAAATTATCAAAAATTGGTCTTGTCAGCTAAATAACTTGTGAAGCCTTTATCCGATCATCACCAAATTTAGACAATATGTTGATGGGCAGAATATCTTGGTCAGGTTCAATAACTTACCATGTTATCTTAGTCACTACACACTTATGTCCCTCGGAATGGCCAAAACTGTACTAACAGTGTCCGCTCTCTAAATTTGTCTGAGGTACAACCAATTATCACTATACTTGGTATCAAAAAAAAAAGGACAAGCGTATTTTGTGACATTTTGCGCTCTTGTTTAAATTACAATTAAACTATCACAAGCTCTGATTTATTAGGAATTTCTTTTTTTGGTAAAGAACATGAGGCATTTACCAAATGTGACTTTCTTTGAGGACAATCTTGATCGTAAATTAAATGTGTTTAGCTACATTTTGAGACCTTATAGTTTTAACTGGTAAAACACCTGGTCTAGCCAGGAGTTCTGAGTTCAAATCTCAATGGGGGAAAAATTACACTGTAGCTTAATACATACAATTTAATCAATATCAGCACAGCTTTTGTGATAATCCTCAATCCGTCATGCATATCCACCAGAAACTATTTATTTAAACAACGGCTGCTATTAAACTTCATGACCAATGTTAACTGATCTGCAAAGAAATATTGATTTGGTGTCCTCTTTCAAAATGTTCAAAGGAATAAATTCTGTGTTGAATTCTGAAAACTACCCCATCAGAAAAGAAGTAAAGTGACACAATGTTTAGGTATTCTGGTATTTCTGTATAATTTGGCAGGAAAGTTCCTTATGTAACCCTAAACATATTCAAATCATATTGAGTGGTTGAAAAATATTATCCGCATGTGGCATGAGAAAAGGAAGTTGCAGGTATAATTTCAAAGTTATAACACTGTTGCATTAATTTACCTTATGTGACCATCCATACACTTATACAAGTCATATTTATTAAATAAAAACCAATGTTGCCAGGCATTATCAGAGTGTGGGGTCTTGTTTCAAGATAATTTGGCTTAAAAAAACATTATGTTGCCCTTTCCAGAGTGGTTTAAGTTCAATGCTGCCAAAAAGTATCAGAAAGGGAGTAAAATAACAATTTTCCTCTTAAACTGCATGTCTTATGTCAAGATAGTTTGGCAAAAAACGTTCTTTAATTAACCCTCTACATAAATTGTTCAAGGGATATTGATTAGTTCAAAGCAATGCTGAAATGTGGCATCAGAAAAATGGTAAAATGACAAATCTAAACGTTTTTCCTCTGCAACTGCTTGTCTGATTTCAAGTTCAGCCTTGGCAGAAATGGTTTTTTTTTCTTCAAAACGTTGATGCATTTATCCAAAGACATATAAACATATTTTATATGTTAATTCATGCATTTATTATGGCTATCAGGATATTCCCTCAAATCATGGTCATAATACGTTCTATACTCTTTAAAGCTCTTGGGGAAATGTTCAATATTCACTGGTAAAAGTAGTCTTTGACATTCGGGAAGTAGGTTGACTCACGCGGCTTGAACCTGAACTCTCTACCCCTGGGTGACAAGTCTATCCATTATCAATTGAGTAAATAGTAAATGCGTTAGTGCACAACAGCCTAGTAGGTTATTAAACATGTTGAGACTGAATGCACTTTCCGAAACTTTCTGAGGCTTTGCCTTAATTCATATTATTAGTGTAACGTAGTTACTCGTAGTTAGTAATAGTGATACCCTAATTAACTCTTTGCTCGGATTTGAATGTAGTTGACCGTATTTACACGTAGTTCAACCTACTTAGACTTTCTATATTTCCTCTTTTTGCCAATTTTGAACCTACTTCGAACGTACATCAAGCTAGTTGACCGTAGTAACACTACGGCAGACTACGTTTGAAATGAACTACGGTCAACTACGTGCATGACCGTAAATGTGACCATGGCTTAAGATCATAACTAACTCTAAAGGAATCAAACGTGTCCAGAGCTCTTTATATATTGCTTTTGTGCTAGTTGATAGCCCTGCTTTCAAGAGCTGTCTGGCTGCAACTCGAAGATGTTCCAAAGAGAGTCGAGCATAGGTACTGGATTCGGTTAACTCTCTGAATCTGGTAATCTGCAAACGAGACAAACTGTCCGCGATATTATTTTGGACTCCCGGTATATGCTCAGCCTTTATTGCAAGATTAAGTTGCAAACATTCCAAAGTCAGACTGACTAAGACCATAAAGTCTGCAGACTTGGATGTCTGCCCGTTTATCACATGGACTACTGACTGGTTATCACATCGAAACAGGACTTTTTTGTTCCTCAGATGTTCACCCCATATGGAAATGGATACCAATATAGGAAAATACTCCAATAGAGTGATGTATTTTGTTCTACCCATTTTAACCCACCAAGCAGGCCAAACTGAGCATGCCCATTGCCCTTGAAAGTAAGCCCCGAAACCTTTATCACTAGCAGCAGAACTATATGTGAACATGCAAATATCGGCATTTGTAGACCAAATCATGTCTTGAAAGATTGAAACACCATTGAACTCTTTGATATGGTGGTGGGGGGATTTAACGCCGCATGTTGCATTTATCAGACGCCGACAGAAAGGTCAGCCGGGTACGATTGCTCTGCACATAAAATTTAGAGTACCCAAAATGGCCTGCAATTCTTTAAGTGTGACACTACATTTGTGATCCTGAATGGTGCAGATTTGAGAAACTATTTTTACAATTTTATCCAATGAAATTGCGCACCTGCATGATAATGGAATCTATTTCTAAACCAAGAAAAACCAAAACTGTGCAAGGACCTTCTGTTTTCTCAGCGGCAATCGGAACACCGAAATCTGCACAACGCCCAAAAAAGGAGTTCATCAAACATGAACAATGCCATGTATCCTGTTTGCCCCCAAATAGATAATCATCAAGATAGTGTTCCAATTCCCCAACAGAACAGGACATTCTAACTACCCATTCTAAAAAACAGGCAAACAGTTCGAATGTTGCACAGGAAATGCTACATCCGAAAGGCAGGGATTTGTCAAAATAGTATCGACTATCAAACTTGAAGCCTAGGATTCTAAAATCATCTGGAGAGACCGGTATTAGTCGGAAGGCAGACTTGATATCTGCTTTGGCCAAAAGTGCCCCGTCACCCAAACGCTGCACCATTTTCACAGCGGCATCAAACTTTGTATACTGCACCGAGCAGAGTTTGGGATCAATATGGTCATTTATTTAATCGCCCTTAGGATATGAAAGATGATGTATTAACCGAAACTCACCGGGCTCTTTCTTTGGAACTATAGCCCAAACGGTGAAACGCGAAAGTTGGTGAAGGGCAGTTTAACAAATTGGCCCTCCACTCGCCCAGCTTGAACCTCCTTGTTGATTTGTCCCCTTATAATGTGTGGACATAAATTGGCAGATTTTAAATTGTTGGCGTGATATGATTTAATTGGCCCTACATAAAGGAAAACCAAATATAAAACCATTATAAATTTTTGATGCAGCTATATATAACTGAGCTGGTTAATTACGTAAATATTGTTCCATGGCTTCAATTCTGTTTGCAAGTGAAAACTCAGATGTAGCTTTAATTTGTTTGCTTTTGAAATGCCCTGTTTGAATTGGCTCCCCCTCGAAAGGGCTGGTTGCCTTATGACCTAGGACACTTGTGCTGGGTGTGTGGTCCCCCGCAAACCAAACACACATGATCATACTTGCATGTTTTGAATGTGCAGCCATAAATGGAATTAAAATCAAAGCATTGACGAACAGATCTCCTGTTAGAAGCCGATGCAGGTGTGAATACATTGTGAGTCGGCCTGTGTGCCATTGATGCAGAGGTTGGAACGACATATGCAGACTGCTGTGGATATGGTTGTAAAGTCATAGTCCTAAGCCACATATCCGAGTTAATGCTTGACCATGACTGAGGCTGTACAGCCTGTCGCATACGGAAATTGTCATCATATATGCGCCAATGCCAAGGACCCCCCCCCCCCCCCCCCCCCCCCCCCCCCACACACACACAACGAGCTTCGGCCTCCCTGATCAATGCCATGTATTGCAAAAGTTAATTTGTCTTTTCCAGCTGCCTCTTGATAATGATGGCCGAAAATATCAAGAATGTATCCGTCCATTCCCTAATATTCTGTACCGACTTTGTTTGTTTGGCTCTCATTTCAATTTGCCCCTGTTCATTCACAAACAAATTTGGTGTATTAACCGTTTCCGCAGATCGCTTTAACAGCAGCACTAAATTAATATAAACCCCGGACCAAATTTTTTGCAAGTTCTCATTCGCAACATGCAAAGTCAGTGAATCATCAACACATTTAAAAGCATCAGGTGGCAGCTTGAAATCATTGTTCTCATTTTGAACAGGGTTGGCATTTAAAGCAAACAAACGCTCAAAGGGATTGTCCATACCTGCCCTGTTTTGGTCTGTGCCAAGCTGCACAACTTCGGGCGCCTCCCGATCACCTCCACCCACCGACTCGCTTAGTCTAGCATCATCTTCGCTGGCCCCTTTCTGGGTATATGGCTCTTTACCAGGCCTCTTACTCCCCTCCTTTGCGCTCAGACGAGGCATGACAAGATTAAGTTTAAATTTTAAATGTAAAATCGCGATAAACCGATTGATTAAGCATGAAACGTTTTATCCAGCTATCTCGCGACAATTTGGATGAATCAGCGGTGTTCGGATGGGCTTCTCTAGGATAGAGAACTGTACGTCATGTCTAAATATAAATTCAGAAAACATGCGCACTAATGCTTTCCATCTGAACGGTGTTTCCTCGTCTTAGTAGTAAACCATTCGGAACTACTCGGGTAATACCGTAATCCTTCATCATCCACTGGTTAAGCATTTATCACCGAGTATTCCGAATGAGTAGTAACATCGTTGGTCGCCATTTTGAAATGCTAGTAACCCCAGCCTTGAGATGACACATAACACATGCTTTCGGGATATTCGGATTTTGGCCAGGGTCAAAAATAGAAATGATAACAAATAGTAAGTTTTGGGTACATTTTTGGGTAAAGGTTGATTTTAATGTTCATAAATGTGAAAATTGAGCTCTAAGCATGGGATTGAATTTTTCAGTTGAACCCACTTCTCCTTCCGGTTTGACAACACAGGTTGCAGAGCTAGGCGTGAATTTAGAGGTAAATTTGAATACCAGCTTTCGCGTCCAAAATTGCTTGAAAAGGAGCTGGAAACGTGGTATTTCTGACTGCATCCACAGATTGCTTATTGTTTTGAGAGTCTTAGCAGCCTTTCAATTTTACACTTATCCCCTGCATTTTTGTTGGGTGATTTTTGGATTAAAGAGCCAAATTGATCTTTCTGTCCTACTTGTATCACCCTGTTTCAGACCACTTTTGTGGCCACTTCTTTCCATAATATGGACTGAGAGTGGACTTCCAGTCAGTTTCTTATAATTCTGGCACTCCTTGATACAGGTAAACCCTTTTTATCGAACCAGTATGGACATTATGAGAAATATTGAGAGAATAAACGTTGGGGTTTCCCAGGAAACAGAAAATCAGCTTTCAACTGTGTTATGCCACCTTGAGGTGGGCTATTAGGATTCGGGTCAAAAGGTCAAAATAACGTCACTAAGGTTAAAAGTATCACCGTTCAAATGGATTCCGAGAGCACTCGGGCTGTTCTCGGATCCCATATGAACTCGCCCTATGATTATCACACCGTTAAACGGTGTTCAGGTAAACATTGACCATTCCCCTCACTCGAGTAAGCATGGAAATTTTGCCGTGGTAATAAAGAGTTCTATTAATATCAATAGCCCCTATTAATTGAGAACCTCAAGTTACATTATTTACTTGTATAATTTACGAAAAACTATTGTTTAGTATTCGGAGGGATCCGTATTTGGACATTATTCGGTGGTTGGGACTTTGGGTAATCACGAAAAGAAGTATACGAGTGTTTTAAAATTAAACGTAATGAAATCATCATACGTTTATAATGTCATTGTGAACATGTTTGACTTTAAGTTTAAACGTCTGTTCAGCTTGACACATTTTAATCTCATTTCACAGATAGTATTAGAAGTTCCAGCAGCACATACAAGGGTCAAGGTCAATATTTCTAAAAGTAAAAGTGACTTTTCATTCAATTTTCATTCAATTCTCACACGAACTCAAATGTTTAAATGAGTAATGTGGAGTCAAACACTAGGACACTATGCCAAATGTTAGATAAACCTTGTGAACACTCTTGGGGTCTGACCGTCACATTTTACCTACATCACATTTAAAGTTTATCCGAAAATTATTTATTCTCTATTAAATCTTGATTCTCTGTGACTTGAACATCACACGTAAGCTCAATAGAAAGCATAGACTCATTGGTTTTATTAGTCGCCGGGCAGAAGCCCGCGACTTCTATTTTTAATAGCTTTTCGGAAATCACATGGGAGGAGGGATAATTATTGGAAAGAAACACATTAAGATGTTTTGAACATATTACAATTGTGTTTGTTTAAAAACACTAAGTAATGACACATCTAAAATGGAATAAACATTTCGATGTTTTAGGTATTTTTAGTTTCATTTTGTTGACTTGCATTTAAGTGTTTTTGTCTTATTTACGAAGACAAATGTGGTCCCTGCTAGACTTGCAACCAACTGCTATATGTCAATATTGAGATATATTGAAATAAAAATCACGTCAAATTCTACTTTCAATAGTAATGTTAACTTACTGAATGTTATTTTCATGTTCAAAAATATGTCTTGATTTGTGAAGAATTCATTTGATAATGTTAACTCGTGTATATCTAAAATATGAACTGTTTCTAACCTAGAACTGTTGATTACGTCACTACCGAGTACCGCCCGCATAGATTTGTAAATTTTGCACACGCTACTATATACTACTGTACTTACTGTGTGTGCGATAACCAATGAAAAGCTGGATTTGCACGCGATACATTTTACAACAAAAACCTGCGCGCGCACCTGCCTGACTCGCGAATACGGGTCTCGCGCGAATACCAACTGCGTAGATCAATCTCCTTTGCAGAGAGCCGCTCTTTACACTCACTTACAAATAGTAAATTATAGGTGATTTAAAATGTTTATTTCGTTCGAAACAAATGAAGAAAAGAACAAACCGAGATAAAACTGGTTTTAATGGAAAAATGACTTTGAACGAACACTCTCTGCCTATAAAGAGAGTTTCAAGAACGACACCTCTGCGAATAAGAAAGAATCGGGTCTTTCGTACGAAATTATTTCGTCCTTGACAATTTTAAATGTGTCATTTAATTCCCTAAAGGCATATTGCTTCCGATCTGCATATCATTAACACAAGGGCGCTCATCATAATATAATTTTAAAACATGAGTAGTTTGTTGTTTTCATTATAAAAAAGGAAGGAAAGAATTAAAATAAATTAACATGTTGTAGGGCTAAGTTTATGTTCGAAATTCAGTTTAAATTATACAACAATTTCAATGAGATTTAACTGTTTAGTTGATATTATATTTCGAAGGTGGTCTAATTTATAAATATTGGACTACATTTCAACATTTGTTAAAGTATGATATAATTAGGATGCTAAGCTAATATCATTTTGAGAAAAAGTGAAAACTCATGTCTTCAGCGATTTAACCCTTATCTCATTGTTTTAAAAGTAGATTGCTGCAAAGGTGTCCACTGTTGACTTTAAAATAGGAAAGGTAAAATGACGTGCTATTGCATGCAAATCCTAAATTGTCTGTTTTGTGGTTTTATTGAAAAATAATAAAATTCAAATATTCTGACAAACATCTTGAAAAGTGTATGTGGAATTCACAAATCTTATAATTATTCCTTAATGAAAGCACTGTATACATACTAAGACTAATGATTGGCAAGATTACTCATTTCCATTACTGTGTATGATCAATAATTAGTTGGTTGTGTGTATGGTCAACCTACTTTGGAATGGAGATTGATCATAAACAATGAAAGGCTTCAATTATCATTCACTTCGTTGACAAAACAATGCAAGTTATGATACATTTTAACTTGACCCCACCCCTGATGTTCCAATATGCCCCTCAGTTGATAACTGTTTATTCAACTACTATAATGTTAGTGTTATGCATAACTGCACTATGGATATCCGGCGACATTGATGCGTTGCATCAACTTTCTCTTGTGTTTATTTATATAACACATGTGTATATATATATGTGTAAATTAAATAATTTTTCATCAAGTTTTATGGTTTTGGTTCTATAAAACAGTTTTAATCTTTCCGGTTTTTGGCAATTGAAATATTTATGACTGTTCTCCTGCCACGAACATGTCACTAAGAGAGATGGCTCATACCATGTATACATAGTATAATTGTTATGCTGATATATTTATTAATTATGTATATATGTAACACAAAAAACTGTAAAGTTTACGTGTAATAAAATCTGTTCTGTTCTGTTCCCTGTTCATGTATTTAAAATATAACATATTAATTTGATCGGATCCACATGTTTTTAATGATGGATTAATTAATGTAGAAGGTCTTAAAATATTGTAAACAGTTTGTTGATTAAAGCAACAGGGTGTTTTATTGGTTTGGTATACAAACGAAGCTAGTAGATCAGTCAATAATTTATTATTAATGTTTATTTCTTTAATTTTATTGATAAATACTAAGTTGGTTTTTAGCTCAAGGTGAGTTATTGTGATCGCCTTTTGTCCGGCGTGCGTGATCTTCTTCTCCTCAGTAACCAGTGGGTCAATGGGATGAAACTTCACAGAAAGCATCCTCTCAATGACTTCACCAGATTTCCTTCAAATATTTGGGATGTATGCAGAATTCTGGTTTCCATGGCAACAAAATGAAAAAAAATCTTGAAAATTCTTCTTCTCCCAAACTGGTTGGAAGATTTTCAAATAATTTTGTAGAAATGTTCCTTGGATGACCCCCTATCAGATTCCTTCAAGCCATGTTGATTGGTCGAAAAACATGGCCGCCGGGGGGTCGGGGGGCTATTTTGCCTTATATGGCTATAGTGATAACTTTAAAAACTTTCTCCTCCGAAAGTGTTGGGCCAATTTTCAAATAATTTTGTAGACATGTTCCTTGGATGACCGTCTATCAGATTCCTTCAAGCTATGTTGATTGGTCAAAAAACATGGCCGCCAGGGGGCCGGTGTTATTTTGCCTTATATGGCTATAGTTAAAACTTAAAAAATCTTCTTCTCCCAAACTGGTAGGCAGATTTCCAAATAATTTTGTAGAAATGCTCCTTGGATGACCCTCTATCAGATTCCTTCAAGCCATGTTGATTGGTCGAAAAACATGGCCGCCAGGGGGGCGGGGCTATTTTGCCTTATATGGCTGTAGTGAAAACTTAAAAAATCTTCTCCTCCGAAAGTATCTGGTCGATTTTCAAATAATTTTGTAGAAATGTTCCTTGGATGACCCTCTATCAGATTCCTTCAAGCCATGTTGATTGGTCAAAAAACATGGCCGCCAGGGGGCCGGTGTTATTTTGCCTTATATGGTTATAGTGAAAACTTAAAAAATCTTCTTCTCCCAAACTGGTTGGCAGATTTCCAAATAATTTTGTAGAAAAGCTCCTTGGATGACCCTCTATCAGATTCCTTCAAGCCATGTTGATTGGTCGAAAAACATGGCTGCCAGGGGGGCGGGGCTATTTTGACATATATGGCTATAGTGAAAACTTAAAAAATCTTCTCTTCCGAAAGTATCTGGTCGATTTTCAAATAATTTTGTAGAAATGTTCCTTGGATGACCCTCTATCAGATTTCTTCAAGCCATGTTGATTAGTTGGAAAAAAAATGCCAGGGGGGTGCGGGGCTATTTTGCCTTATATGGCTATAGTGAAAACTTAAAAAATCTTCGTCTCCAAAAGTTTAGCTAAAGTGAAAGGGAAAAAAAAATCAGGTGAGCGATCCAGGGCCATCATTGCCCTCTTGTTTATTGTTTTTAGCTCTAATTTTCGAAGAAAAGGCTAGCTATACTACTCGCCCCGGCGTCACACCTTGGTTAAAGTTTTGTACCAATCCCTTTTTTTATCAAAACAATCAACAGACAAGAGTACATAACTCTGTCGAGGTTTTTGTAAGAATTATGGCCCTTTTTTTAATTAGAATTTTGGTTAAGGTTTTTGTACCAATTTACTTTTTTTCTAAACCATTACAGATATTGTTTTGAAACTTACAACACTTATTCACCATCATTATCTCTATCAACAGAGACAAGAGAACATAACTCTGTCAAGGTTTTTGTATGAATTATGGCCCTTTTTCGACTTAGCATTTTGGTTAAGGTTTTTGTACCAATTTACTTTTTTTCAAAACCACTACAGATATTGCTTTGAAACTTACATCACTTTTTCACCATCATTACTTCCATCAACAGACAAGAGTACATAACTCTGTCAAGGTTTTTGTACGAATTATCGCCCTTTTTTAAATTAGAATTTTGGTTTAGTTTTTTGTACCAATTTACTTTTTTTCAAAACCATTACAGATATTGCTTTGAAACTTACACCACTTTTTCACCATCATTACTTCTATCAACAGACAAGAGTACATAACTCTGTCAAGGTTTTTGTATGAATAATCGCCCTTTTTAACTTAGAATTTTGGTTAAGTTTTTGGTACCAATTTACTTTTTTTCAAAACCATTACAGATATTGCTTTGAAACTTACATCACTTATTCACCATCATTTCTTCCATCAACAGACAAGAGTTCATAACTCTGTAGAGGTTTTTGTAAGAATTATGGCCTTTTTTTCGACTTAGAATTGTGGTTAATTGTTTGTACCAATTTACTTATTTTCAAAACCACTACAGATATTGCTGTGAAACTTACAACACCATTTCACCATCATTACCTCCATCAACAGACAAGAGAACATAACTCTGTCAAGGTTTTTGTATGAATTATTGCCCTTTTTCGACTTAGCATATTGGTTCAGGTTTTTGTACCAATTTACTTTTGTTCAAAACCACTACAGATATTGCTTTGAAACTTAAAACACTTTTTCACCATCATAACCTCCATCAACAGACAAGAGTACATAACTCTGTCAAGGTTTTTGTATGAATTATCGCCCCTTTTTTAACTTAGAACTTTGGTTAAGTTTTTTGTACCAATTTAATTATTTTGTTAAAACCACTACAGATATTGCTTTAAAACTTACATCACTATTCCTTCAACAGACAAGAGTACATAACTCTGTCAAGGTTTTTGTATGAATTATCGCCCTTTTTTAACTTAGAACTTTGGTAAAGTTTTATGTACCAATTTACTTATTTTCAAAACCATTACAGATATTGCTTTGAAACTTACAACACTTATTCACCATCCTTACTTCTATCAACAGACAAGAGTACATAACTCTGTCAAGATTTTTGTATGAATAATTGCCCTTTTTCGACTTAGAATTTTGGTTAAGTTTTTTGTACCAATTTACTTATTTTCAAAACCATTACAAATATGTCTTCGAAACTTGCAACACTTGTTCACCATCATTAACTCCATCAACAGACAAGAGTTCATAACTCTGTCTAGATTTTGTTTAGAATTATGACCTTTTTTCGACTTAGAATTTTAACTAAGTTTTTTGTACCAATTTCTGTTGTTTTTTTCAAAACCATTACAGATTTTGCTTTGAACCTTACAACACTTTTTAACTCCAGCAACAGACAAGAGTACATAACTTTTTCGAATTAGAATTAGAGGTTTTTGAGAATTATGGCCCTTTTTCGACTTAGAATTAGAGGTTAAGTTTTTGTACCAATTTACTTTTTTTTCAAAACCATTACAGATACTGCTTTTAAACTTACAACACTTTTCACCACCATTACCTCCAGCAACAGACAATAGTACAAAACTCTGTCAAGTTTTGTTTAAGAATTATGGCCCTTTTTTATTTATAATTTTGGTTAAGTTATTCATATCAAATCATTTTTGTTTTCAAAACAATTAGAGATATAGCTTAAACACTTACAAAAATCTTTTAACGTGTTATTGGCAAGCACAAAAAAGTCGAGCATGCTGTCCTCCGACAGCTCTTGGTTTAATTGATTTAAAATTTGTCATTTGAACTGGTTAATTTTTTTTAATTCTTCAGAAATGTTTAAACAACTTAAATGAAACCGTTCTTCACAATTTGAACACTCGATCGTTGTGGGATTCGAGTCATCATGAAGCAATCTACACTAGTACAGTTTCCTTTACAATTGCAAATATTTTCTGTAAATTTTACACAACTAGAGACATGTTTTTATATGTCCCTGACACAACTTTCCATACTTGGTAGCAATAGAAAACAACAATTCAGGAAAGACAACTCAGGAAAAGTATGTCGTTCTAAATCTCACAGCTTGAATTGACTGTTGATTGAGATGAAAAATTTAATCAATAATGGTACGTGGCAGGAGACACTACGAAAATGTATATAACCTCTATAATATATCTATAGGTGCTACCTATTTACGAAAAAACCCATAAAATGAGTGTAAACAAAATATTAAAGAGTATCCTATGGCCACCAGAAAATATTTAAAAATAGACGATGAAAATCTTCATGTCATGTGTTTTGCATGATCATGACATGTTTGGAAGTCGTATTACTGTCGTCTATTAATACGGACAAAAAATAATAAAGTAAATGTTTTCAGAAAATGTATAATGAATTAATAATGACCAATGTTTGATAAAATGGCCAATTTTACCCTTAATGTGTCATCCGAATGATGGTATAGAAGCAAATGTGCAACTGATTGTATCAGGGGAAAATTTGTTTATTTCAGCCCTTTTCTGATGCCATCTAGCGACTACCTTTTGCAACCATTCAATATGGCTGAAACAAATCATGGAGGTCAAGTTTCTGCTCAACCATTTCCCTAATAAAGTTGGCTTCTTAAGCCCCTATACGACGTAGGAAACGTTTGCGACTAAAGGAACAATTGCTCATTATGAGCTATGTATACTTTTGCCACAATGCCCCATCAATAATTATACTTTCATTTATAGATATGTTATCTCCTTGCCAAGTTGTTTTCAAAGTCGTATGTAGCAGATTTGTTGTATGTGGGTTAATCATCTTGATATCGATCCCCGGCCGGGTCATACTCAAGACTTTAAAATGGAAGTAATGGCTGCCCTTCTTGGCGTTAAGGGTTGCGGGGTAAACAAATATTGACTGACTAGTGTCAGGATAAATAAACCAGTAGTACTTGTAACTTATCCAGGAATCATGTGATATAGCTGAAACCATAGTGGCCCTGGATCGTTCATACATAGTCAATGACAACAACTCTTTTGAACTTGGCCTAGATATCATTACAAGATAACCCTTCTGACAAAATACTGCTTCCAGACTGTTAATTCAATTTGGCCTAGTGACCTATTTTTTTTTATCAGACATGATCAACATTCAAATCTTACAATCTTCAAAACACCAATTCAAGTTGAAAATGGGGCCTCCTCCAGTGTATACAAGAAATTCCTTTAATTTGACATTGTAACTAAGATTTCTTTCCGAAATGACCCAAATCTTTACAGCAGTGTTAACAAGATATTTCTCAAATTTGACCTAGTGACCTAGTTTTTGACGAGTTATGACCTATATTCAAACTTAGCCTAGATATCATCAAGCCATTTATTCTGACAAAGTTTCATTATTTTTGAGTTAAAAATGCGGCCTCCAGAATGTTAACAAGATTTTCCTTCAATTTAATCTAGTGACCTAGTTTTTGACCTGACATGACCAATATTTGAACTTGGCCTAGAAATAAGCAAGATAAACAACAGAATAAGTTTCATGAAGATTCGAGGATAATAGTGAGTTTTAATAAGCAAATTATTGACAACGGAAGACAAATGATGGAAAAATGCGATCACAAAAGCTCACCATGAGAACTGTTTGCTCAGGTGAGCTATACATGTTGAAAGTAGCATAAAACTCCAAACAATCCATCATTAATCGACTAGTTGTGTAAAGGGGTACTTAGGGATAATTTCTACGTCTTTATTTTGAAAGCAGACAAGCAATTAAAGTCTTTCATTAAAATGACATTTTGTCATTTTGCCCCTTTCCTGAACCCACATGGCTGCCATGTTTTCAACCAATCAATATGGCTTGACAGTGTTTTAGAGGATCACCCAAAGATCGTTTCTGCATGATTATCTTGGAATTTGGCAACCGGATTCAGAGGAGAAGAATTGAAAAGTTTTGCAATTTTCACCTCTTTTTGATCCCTTGCAACCAAATTTCTATATCGAACTTAAGTCATTGAACAATTTTTGATGAGGGTCACCAGAGAATATTCATGTGACGTTTGATTAATTAAGCCTTTCCCTTATATAGACGCTTTATAATGCCTCTGCCGCAGACGGCTTTTTGAAAACATGTCAAAAGAAGAAATTGCTCAAAACAAGCAATTTCTCCTTTTGTCACCATGTTTTTTGAACTCATTCAATTATTGTAATTTCATTTAAAGGGAGTTTCTAAATTGATTTCGGGTATGTGTTCAAAGTCGTCTGCTGCAGATTTGTTGTATGTGGGAAAGAGTTAAAAGTGCACCACCAGTTTCAGAGAAGAAGATTTGATGTATAATGGACAGCGAGTGATCACAATAGATAACAATGAGCCTTCAGATTGAAGATGATCTAAAAATAAGTAAAAAGCGTAAAATTAAAGATCAAATCTTAACTTTAATTGTTATAGATATTGTATGTATTCTTACATTCTCACATACAAGGATACTCCTTTATAAAGAATTTAGATGATAGAGGTCGTACCCTAGAACACTTAGTTTCAGACTTTAATCTGTTTGTACTGACGACTAGCGACTTATGCTCTGGTGTAGATGCTACGTATGTTTCTTACGATGGAAAATATAGGTCTCTTGTTGACCATGTCATGGTCCCCATCGAATGCGTTGACATAGTGCAAAAGTGTATTATCGTTGATGACAACTTCCTTAATGTGTCATCGCACCGTCCTATCACGTTTACTTTAGCTGTGGATAACGTAAGCAGGTTAGACCAAATGCATACGTTTTCACCGATTAAATGGAATAAACTATGTCAGACTCACTTAGATGCATATGCCTCTTACTTACACACTCACTTAAAAGACAGTACTGCGTCTTTAACAACCAACTGTGTGAACGGTTATATTGACGCGTTGTATAACTGTATATTCACAAATATTAAGTTAAGCTCGGATATTTGTTTTCCTGTGTCTCAATTTAGACCATACCTTAAGCCTAACGAGTTAAAGCAATTCCATTATATCATGAGATGTAAAAGAAAGGCATGGATTGATGAAGGTAGCTAGGCCGAGAGGTCATACGTTCGAATCTTATGTTGCATACAAATCAGTCAAACGTGAATTTCGTAATTGGAATCGATTACGTTCCTTTCAGTATTTAAATAAGACAAACGAAGACATTGATAATGCATGCAAATTAGTCAGCGCTACATTTCAGCGGCTATTTAACTCTAAACGCAATGTAAAATCTTCGTCGGTCTGTAATGAAATGAAATTTAATGATTCGGTATTAAGGGACTCCAAACAAATTGCTGTTGCATGGGGGGATTATTTTACTTCACTTTACTCAGACACTGAATGTGATTTATATGACAATGAGCATTACCATAGAGTGTCCAACATAGCCTCGAATTTAAAAGGTATGGGTAACCCTTTAATTAATACAAAGGATGAGATTTCGTTAAATGAGGTTTTGGAAGCGATTAAAGTGTTGCAAAAAGGTAAAATATGTGGTCCAGACAACGTTTATAATGAACACATTATTTTCGGTGGTACAATGTTACATCACTACTTAACGCTGTTGATTAATTTAATGTATTGGTTCTCCTATATACTAGCTGTAAGTTTAAAATACGGTACAAGCATTACATTGCACAAAGGTAATGGAAAGCGCAAAGATGTACCTAAAAACTATCGTGCCATTACATTATCTTCTTCGATCTTAAAACTTTATGAAAGGATCTTGTTAAAAAGATTGCAAAACTGTATTTCTAAGCCTCTCCATCCATTACAAGGTGGGTTTCAGAAAAAAATGGGCAGTATGATGACGTCACTAATAGTTAAAAGAATAGTAAACTATACACATGTTTTCTGGATGCTCGTCAAGCTTTTGACGGAGTTTGGCATAATGGGCTGATATATAAGTTACATCAATTAGGTGTTAATATTACTTTACTTAAAACTGTTATTGCCATGCACATAGAAATGTATAGCCGAGTTTTACACGCTGGTCACTACTCAGACTGGTTCCCTGTTTTACAAGGAACACGACAGGGTGGGGTCTGGTCCCCATTTTTGTATCTGTGCTACATCAATGATTTAATAGAGATCTTGTCAAAAAGTAATTTAGGGCTTAAGATAAGCAATTATGACTTTTGCTCACCTTCTTTTGCAGACGATATGACTCTTCTTTCTTTGTCGCCAAAGGCATTACAATTGTTATTCGTATTCATGCAGATGGAGGTACCAGTATAATTCCGCTAAGTGTGCGGTTGTAGTATTTAACGAGTCAAAAATGCATTTAGAAAAAGCAACAGAACCTGGTACATGGGAAATTATGTTATCAACGAAACCGCAGAAATTGTTCATTTAGGGATATTAAGCAATAAATATTGTGATTCAAAGTCCATAGTACAAAATTCCTCCAAAAAGTTACGTCGAACTTTTTTCGGCATCTGTAAAGATGGGTTAAATGGATTTAACCCGATCACAAGTAAGAAGATATATAACGCAGTTATTCTTCCAAAGGCACTTTTTGGGACTGAATTGATTCCCTTTTCAAACAACGATATGATATTGTTAGAGCGTTCGCAGCCTATGTTTGAAACATATTCAGGGCATGCATATCAGATCCAGGACAAACGTTGTCCTGGGTCTCATGTCATGCCTGTCAATAGAATCTGAAATAGAAATGAGGAAACTAAACCTATTTGGGCAGTTTGGTACACTGGTTAATGACTCAGCGGCTAAAACCATGTTTTTGATTCGCCTATGTTCTTATATGTCAGGTGTATCGACAATTGGATTCGTTGTTGACATTTTTATAATTGTGCACAAATACAATCTAGGGTACATTGTTGATGCGTACATAAAAAGTGGGATCTTTCATAGTAAGTCATCGTGGAAAAAGCTGTATTTAAACAAAGTTAACAATTATTATGTATTTGAGTGGGAAAGAAATACTGCTGAAGTAGACTTCGCACTGTACAGACAAATCCAACCTTGTTTTTACTCGTCTGACATATGGAATTTCGCATTGAAATATCCAAGCATGCTTAAATACTGGTCATCTGTAGCTCAGCTAGTCGCTAATCTTATGTACTATAAGACGGAATGTTTGAAATACAGAAGTTCAAACTTACAGTCAAATCTTACGTTCACGTAATATTGGACTGTCAGGTTGTTAACACAGCTAGATTACAATTTAAAAGTCGGGACATTTTGGTCATGATATCCCACGTATATTGTTTAACCTTGATGGTTATAATTATGTGAGTATTCTGCTCGGCACCCCTTTTTATCCGCTGTACTTTGTTCTTGGAGATCGATACGATGTTTTCGTAAAGCTATGCTTCAGATTTGTCCATCATGCGTGGAAACTTTATACTTGTAATAAAATATGAATTTTGTTTCCCATAGCACTGACACGTTCCATAAATTATTCAACTATATTTTCGCTTTCGCTTTAAGTATGCAGCGGCTAGTGTGAGCTTTAATCTCTATTTAACTGCTGCAATTACTATTTTGGTAGTTGGATTAGCCATGGGACGTATTATATGTAAAAAAATAAAAATTTGCGTGGAAACTTTATACTTGTAATTAAATATGAATTTTGCTCTTCATAGCACTGACACGTTCCATGGGTTATTCAACTTTATTTTCGCTTTCGCTTTAAGTATGCAGCTGCTAATGTGAGTTTTATCTCTATTTAACCGCTGCAATTACTATTTTGGTAGTTGGATTAGCCATGGGACGTATTATATGTAAATAATATTCATTGTTGACAGTTATTGATTATGTGTGAGGTTTATGTGCGTGTATGAATGTTAATATTATTCTCATTACCATTGAATTGTGAATGTCTTGTATACACATGTGCTTTTGTAAATCTTCAATTTATGGAGGAAATAAAGAAATATATAGTAGTAGTAGTCTGTAAGTAGTAAAGGGATAACCCGTGTTTACATGTAGATGCTTTCTGAAGCCTCTGCAGCAGACAAATTTTGAAAACAGTGTGACAAAAAGAAATATTGCTCATAATGAATAATGTCCCCTTTTGCCAACATGTTTTCAACTATATTCAATAATAATACTTTTGAATATAGAAATTTTCCAAATTGTTGTCTAAATGTTTTCAAAGTGATCTGTTTCATTTTTGTTGCATGTTGGAAAGGGTTAACCCTTTCCCTCATACGACAATTTTGCAGCAGACGACTTTGAAGATATTTTGTCAAAAAATAGAACATCTCTATAATTGAATGGATAACCTATGACTAAAAGTGGAAAACATTGTGGCAAAAGGAGAAATTACTCGTTTTGAGCAATTTCTTTTTTTGTCACTATGTTTTTAAAAATCCGCCTGCTGCAGAGGCGTCAGAAAGCGTATATATGAGGGAAAGGGTGAATGTAGCTTGTCTGCTTTTGGACGGAAAAGAGTCGGGATACACTTGGCGTATTCGTCGTCGTTAGAAAACATTTACGTTACCTTATTATTCAAAAACCGAATAACTTTTTTCAAATGAAACTTGGTAAACATGTTCCTTGGAACAATACGCATGTGTATACCAAATCACATAACTCTGGCTTTAGTGATTTTGATTGCGGCACTCTTGTTGTTCTTTGTAGCGTTATACTTGTCGATTCTGTTATACATTGCTACGCTACTATCAACTACTAGTACATATTTAATCTTCTTTCTATAATTTGTGTTTTGATTTATGAAGTGTCTGTGTTTCTTACAATTCAAAGTAACACTGTTCAAAATTTAATTTTTATTTCCTAAGTAAAATCCTTTATTCTCGGATATGTCTTAAAATAATAAATAAAGTATAAGGGGGATTCTGCCATTCTTTGAAATCCTCCACTTCTGTATTGAGTGGTCGGATTCCATTCCATTACAAGCAGTAGCATTTGCTACTATACTATAACTAAGGTGGTCGATTTAGGGCCATCTTGGTCTTCTTGTTTTTAAATTATCATCACACTTTGAGATTAAGACATTTTTTAGTAGTTATTTCACACAAATCTAGCCATGAGCAATGAGTATAAAATATCTTTTCATAGGCCAATAAAAGACCAATGCGACATTTGTGTTGCATACAACAATTCCCATCCAGAACAAAGGGTAAGCTTGGAAACAACTTATACTAATAACATAGAAAACAAATTACTTGCACGTGAAAGATACAAATCAAATTTAAACAAACAAATCACTAGTTTGTGCTTGCTTGGACTTGCAAGCAATTTTAGTTACACCAAGGTGTTTTGAGTCATGTTTATACTACAAAAGACTTTTAATTTTGAATACTTTTAATTTTTCGTTACATGACTTGGGTACAAAGGATGGATTTTGCTTTGTTTGGAATGAAACAATTTCAAGCAGAGGAGCTTGTGAAATAAGTTCCTGTGTTTACAATTTCAATAGAAACAAGGTTGCTGAAGGAAAAAAGCAATTCATATTCTATAGTGATAACTGCTGCAGTCAAAACAAAAATAGGTATTACGTCACAATGCTCTGGTTTTGCCTTCAACAATTTGAAATCCAATCCATCACTCACAGGTACCTAGAAAAGGGCAAAACGAAAATGATGCAGTTCATGCAACTATTGAATGTTTATCACCAGCTCACAATGGGCTGCAGTTATAAGGTCAGCAAGGAGAGACCAACCATTTAATGTGAAGGAAATGACTTTGAAGGATTTGTTCGATTTTAAACTGGTTTCCAATTTTTTTAAACATTTTGATTTAAATACAGATGGTCAGAAGGTCTACTGGAATGCAATAAAGTCACTCCAGATTACATGCAACAGCCCAAGCACTCTAAAGTACAAAACACACCATGGTGGTCAAGAGTCTCAGATTGACTTCCTTAAACGACTCACAACCCACGCTCAACAGCACTCACACAGCTGAATCAAGACGAAATTCCAATCACCAAGGAAAAGTACATTGACTTGATCAGCTTGTGCAGAAAACAAATCATTCCTGCAATTCATCACCCATTTTACATTCTATTACCACATCAAATTGAGTAAATGTGGTCTGTACCATATGAAATCAGCGAAATGTTCAGTTGCCTTAGATTTTGCTCTGTATGGCTATCGCTTTGTAGGCAGTTTAGAGTATTTCTTGTAAATATGTTCAAGGTACTACTGCTGTAATCTTTGCTGTAGCTAAGCGAACAATATAATGAAATCATTTGCTGTAGTTCAGTCGGAGTTACTTGTGAACATTGTCATGAAATCATGTGTGGAAACTATCTGAATTTGAACAAAGTGGAACCTTGTAAAACCTGACTACTTCCAGTTTTCAGGCATTTTAAACAGTTGCTTTTAAATGTGTTCATGATATAATATTGTTGACTTATTGTTGGCAGAATTTCATTATACACATCATAACACATGGATCTGGTGATATTATATGGTAATAGAACCAAATTACACCATTCCAGGGTTCAGAAGTTACTGTCTTTACGGTGTTTCCTATTATTAAATTAAGAATGAAATAAATTGCGACTACTAAAATGTCCAGTTTTGCAACTATTCTGGTTTATACAGAGTCCAGTTTTAGCAGGTTCCACTGTCTAATAATTACAGTTCATTGAACATGTATTAGTTGAATATTTTCCTTGTATTATGTTGAAATTAAAAAACGTTGAATCCAAATTTTACCGACTTGCAGTTCTTACGTCTTCATTTTTATGTGTCTTATTCAGTTTTTAAATGTGAATAAAATACAGTGAATAAAACAGAGTTGTTTTACGTCTTCATTTTTATGTGTCTTATTCACAGTTTTTAAATGTGAATAAAATACAGTGAATAAAACAAAGTTGAGTTAGAGTAACATAGAAAAAGGTGTTGCCATCAGTTGTAAGTAACGAGAATATAAACGGAAAAATGTAGCTATCTTGAGTTACGAGTTTTCCATTAATTTCAGTATCAGTTTTCAAAAAGTTTCAGACGTAAAAGTGTCGCAAGTCAAAGATGCTTTAATATCATCTAAAATAAACTTTATTCCTAAACATCAAATTTTACAAGTATATGATGAGGATATTTTACGCCTATTTGTATTATAAAACTTAAAAAATTGCATTTCTTGTTATTTAATTAGTTTTCCTTAAGCTGAATGGAAAACTGTCGTAAGTCAAATTTACAAATGTTTACAGGGGAAGCAAAACATTGCATTTCTTGTTATTTAATTAGTTTTCCTTGCTTCCCCTGTAACAATTTGTAAATTTGACTTACGACAGTTTTCCATTCAGCCCTCGATTTGTCGGGACACTGATACACTTGCGACTGAATGTTCAAAATAAGATACTACGGGATTACTTCACCAATCAATGGTTCCAATCTTGTAAGCCCATAACACATGAGAAGAATAACTGTCACATCGTCTTTTTCGAGCATATTTCGCCTGTGTTATTCACCACGGAAACGTCCAAGTGAGAAGAATGGGCTGTTTAAACAAGAGTTGCCGAAAAATAGCGCGCTCAACAATTTTTAGTGTAAGTTTCAAAGCAATATCTCTTATGGTTTTGAAAACAAGAGGGCCATGATGGCCCTGGAATCGCTCACCTGAAGATTTGTTTAAAGTTTTGACTAGCAAAACAGCCTAGCTCCGTGATGGCCATGTTTTTGAACAATCAACTTGGCTTGAAGGAATCAGATAGAGGGTCAGTCAAGGAACATTTCTACAAAATTATTTGATTATCGACCCGACACTTTCGGAGGAGAATATTTTTTAAAGTTTCCACTATAACCATATAAGGCAAAAATGATCCGCCCCCGGGTGGTCATTGTTTTTTTACTAATCAACATGGCTTGAAGGAATCTGAAAGAGGGTCACCCAGGGAACATTTCTATAAAATTATTTGAAAATTTCTTTACACTTTCGGAGAAGATTTAAGAGTTTCCACTATAACCATATAAGGCAAAAAAGCCGCACCCGACACTTTCGGAGGAGAATATTTTTTAAAGTTTCCACTATAACCATATAAGGCAAAAATGATCCGCCCCCTGGTGGTCATTGTTTTTTTACCAATCAACATGGCTTGAAGGAATCTGAAAGAGGGTCACCCAGGGAACATTTCTATAAAATTATTTGAAAATTTCTTTACACTTTCGGAGAAGATTTAAGAGTTTCCACTATAACCATATAAGGCAAAAAAGCCGCACCCACCCCCCCCCCCCCCGGCGGCCATGTTTTTTAACCAATCAACATGACTTGAAGGAATCTGATAAAGGGTCACTCAAGGAGCATTTCTACAAAAGTATTTGAAAATCGGCCTGTCACTTTCGCCGGAGAAGATTTTTAAGTTTCCACTTTCAGTCCCGAGTTTTTGCCCTCCAAACTTATCATTTTGATAAAGGCTATCCTGGGGTCGGTGTTTATTAACACCTTACTGATAATGACCTAAAGCAAGCAGCAGAGTTATAAATACTGCCTGCCCGTATCAAATTCACAACACATGTTTCTGAGAACAGATTTTTAGCAACAAATATCAAGCTGTACTTGTATTTACAATTGTCTTTGCCGTTCAGAACCTTTTATTTGATTTAGTATACTTGAAATTTCAAGTTGAAGAATTAATTCTGTTGTATTTCATAATAATTATATAAATAGTTAAGAATGAACTGTTTTTGTGAGATTTATTAAATAATTATAATAACTACAAAGTTTACTTTGACAATAACATAAACAATTCATTGGTTTGCATAAGTTTATAAATAAAATGAAAATTTAGCAATTTAACATTAGCTTAACCCTTTCCCACAACAAATCTGCAGTAGACGACTTTGAAAACAGATGGACAAAATCTGAACAATCTCCATAAAAGATAGCTTATTTGTTAAATAAAGTTGAAAACATTGTGGCCAAAGGTGAAATTGCTCATCACACATGTTTTCAAAGGTCATTTGCTGCTATTGCGTCAAAATGCGTCTGCAGGTGGGAAAGGGTTAACACTCATAGCTAATACAGATCTTTGAATTATGTTATGATACTGAGTTATGCATATTCAATCCTTAATTAAAAACAAGATGTGTTTGTGAAACACTGATGCCCCCGAATGGCAACATCTAGGTCAAAGGTCAAGGTCGCCAGGTCAAAAATGTTGGTACTGACAGAAGGTCATGTCACAAGGAATACACATGTGAAATATGGTAGCCGTACCTGTTATGGTTCAAAAGTAGTGGTCAAGGTTAAAGTTTTTTTTTAGAATGGTAACATCTAGGTCAAAGTCGCAAGGTGAAAATTGTTGGTACTGACAGAAAGGTCATGTCACAAGGTATACGCATGTGAAATATGGTAGCCGTACCTGTTATGGTTCAAAAGTAGTGGTCAAGGTTAAAGTTTTTTTTTAGAATGGCAACATCTAGGTCAAAGGTCAAGGTCGCAAGGTCAAAAATGTTGGTACTGACAGAAAGGTCATGTCACAAGGAATACACATGTGAAATATGGTAGCCGTACCTGTTATGGTTCAGAAGTAATGGCCAAGGTTAAAGTTTTTTTTCGAGAATGGCAACATCTAGGTCAAAGGTCAAGGTCGCAAGGTCAAAAATGTTGGTACTGACAGAAAGGTCATGTCACAAGGAATAAACATGTGAAATATGGTAGCCGTACCTGTTATGGTTCAAAAGTAGTGGTCAAGGTTAAAGTTTTTTTTTAGAATGGCATCATCTAGGTCAAAGGTCAAGGTCGCAAGGTCAAACATGTTGGTACTGACAGAAAGGTCATGTCACAAGGAATACTCATGTGAAATATGGTAGCCGTACCTGTTATGGATCAAAAGAAATGGCCAAGGTTAAAGTTTTTTTTCGAGAATGGCAACATCTAGGTCAAAGTCAAGGTCGCAAGGTCAAAAATGTTGGTACTGACAGACAGGTCATGTCACAAGGAATACTCATGTGAAATATGGTAGCCGTACCTGTTATGGTTCAAAAGTAGTGGCCAAGGTTAAAGTATTTTTCGAGAATGGCAACATCTAGGTCAAAGGTCAAGGTCGCAAGGTCAAAAATGTTGGTACTGACAGAAAGTTCATGTCACAAGGAATAAACATGTGAAATATGGTAGCCGTACCTGTTATGGTTCAAAAGTAATGGCCAAGGTTAAAGTTTTTTTCGAGAATGGCAACATCTAGGTCAAAGGTCAAGGTCGCAAGGTCAAAAATGTTGGTACTGACAGAAAGGTCATGTCATAAGGAATACACATGTGAAATATGGTAGCCGTACCTGTTATGGTTCAAAAGAAGTGGTCAAGGTTAAAGTTTTTTTTCATGCAGACAGACAGACGTGCAGACGTGCAGACAGACGTGCAGACAGGCCAAAAACTATATGCCCACCGAATCTATGATTCCGGGGGCATAACAAGAAACATAAAGAAAATATTGGGATTTCATTCAATAAAATAAAATTGGATCTACATAGTATTTACATTCTTTCAATTTTCCGAGGATAAAGTCATCCCTCATTTTAAAGCAGAGGGGATTCCCTTCAGCATCAACGTACGCGTTCATTGTACCGCTTTTGAAAAACTACTTCTGCACAGTTTTCTCCATTTTTTTTCCTCGATGAACAAACTCAAAGCTATGTTAACATCATCAAAGCAATGTGAATCGTCTGATATTTCAACATATACATGTAAACTGTATGTGTTATGACAGTACCTTGAACAATCAACACAAAGTATATGTTCAATGACAGATTTATCAAACAAGAGGCCCAAGAGGGCCAGTATCGCTCCACGGCCATAAGGCAAAAATAAAATCTCCAAACAGCCCTTCCCCGTGGTGGCTATTTTTTTTAACAACCACCATGGCTTAAAGGAATCTTGTAGTGTCACCAAAGGAATGTTTCTGCAAAATTATTTGAAAATATGCCTGACACTTTCGGAGGAGAAGATTTTTTAAGTTTTCACTATGGTCATATAAGTCAAAATAGCCCCGCCCTCTGGCGGCCATGTTTTTCGACCAATCAACATGGCTTGAAGGAATCTGATAGAGGGTCACCCAATGAACATTTCTACAAAATTATTTGAAAATCGGCTGAACACTTTCGGAGAAGAAGATGTTTTAAGTTTTCACTATAGCTATATAACGCAAAAAAAGCCCCGCCCCCTGGCGGCCATGTTTTTCGCCCAATCAACATTTCTTGAAGGAATCTAATTAAGGTTCACACAAGGAACATTTCTACAAAATTATTTGAAAATCGGCCTGACACTTTTGGAGGAGAAGATTTTTTAAGTTTGCTCTTTAGCCATATAGGCAAAATAGCCCCGCCCTGTGACGGCCATGTTTTTTTACCAATCAACATGGCTTGAAGGAATCTGATAGAGGGTCACCCACGGAACATTTCTACATAATTATTTGAAAATCTGCTGAACACTTTTTGAGAAGAAGATTATTTAAGTTTTCACTATAGCTATATAAGGCAAAAAAGCCCCGCCCCCTGGCGGCCATGTTTTTCGCCCAATCAAAATTTCTTGAAGGAATCTAATAAAGGGTCACCCAAGGAACATTTCTACAAAATTATTTGAAAATCGGCCTGACACTTTCGGAGAAGAAGATTTTTTAAGTTCTCACTATTTTTTTCTTTCGGTTGCCATGGAAACCAGAATTTTGAATGGATCAAACAAATTTGAAGGAATTTAGTAGAGGACATTGAGAGGATGCTTCCCATGAAGTTTCAACCAAATTGGCCAAGTGGTTAGGGAGAAGAAGTCGTTTAAAGGAAAAAGTTAACGCACGCACGCACGCACGCACGCACGGACGCACGACGGACATTTCGCCATGACATAAGCTCGACTGGCTTTCAGCCAGTGGAGCTAAAAAGGAGTCGACAACATCTAGTTCTATGAAAAGTGGACTGTGTCGATTTCTGCCCACCACACAAATCTGATCATCGAAACCTGCCACCTCTTTGCGTTTCAGTCTTTTTGTAATTTCATTTTTTGACTGTGTAAGTAGCTCGCCAGCAACATTTTGGGTTCGTTTTAAGTGTTCATAATATAATGCATTTTTGGCAACTAAGCTTTCATACGCTTCTGTTCCCACATCTATATTATTTGCACGCATGAAGTGATGATCAAAGAAACACACTTTTGACCAGTCATTTTCACTAAACTGTCCCTTATAATGTGTGTTCAGTGTTTCCAAATTGTTATCATTTATTTCTAATGTTTTCATGTTATTCCTATCAAAAATGTTTTCAGATGCCACTTGCTGGTATATCTTCAATACAGTTGTCACTCTGCATTGTTTGCTTGTGATGCATTGATTGTAGATTGTCTACATACTTCAGACTGAGTTGAATTGGCAAAGAAGAAATGCACAACATTTTGAGCTTTAAACACAGTTTTGCCATTAATTTCTTTTACAATGATTTCCTTCCCTTTCAGCCACCGAAAAACATTGGCCTTTACAAAATGTGTCTCGTAAGGAAGATTTTCTCTTCTCAAAAGATCTATGAGTTGATGGATAGCAACATATTCTATTCCAGTATCATCAGTTACAATGAAAAGTTCTTTCAAACCTAGGGTGTTAAATTCCACCATTTCGATGCAAAATTTTACCTGAAATAAATAGGTTTTCAATTATTTTGACAATATAATTGCCTGTTTTTTTCAAATGCTAAAAGCAAAGGCAATTCATATTGATATTGTATATGTAAATGTAAATCTTACTTAAGAACGGTCCTTATTGAGAATAACATCTAAAACATCTTTTTAAACTGGTGGTTAATACAACAAGTTGTTTTATATAATCATATAACAAATTGTTGACTTCATTTGTGCTTTACTTTTTAACAAAAGAAAAATCACAGTCAATTTAAAATACTTAAAATATTTTTTTTTTTTTTTTTAAACCAGAATTATGCATGGATCCCCAAAATTGAAAAAATTCTGGTGAGGTCATTAAGAGGATGATTTCCGAGAAGTTTCATCCCGATTGACCAACTGGTTACATAGGTGAATATGTTGTCGCACAACGGACGTCGCACGACGGACAAAAGGGCATCACAATTACTCACAGTAAGTTTCAAAGCAATATATGAAATTATTTAAACAACAAGAGGGTCATGAGGCCCTGGAATCGCTCACCTGAGAATGGGCTATTTAAGACATAACTTCAGCGCCAATGGCAATATCATCAAGACAAACTTTCTGACAAAAGTCAAGCTCAAGGCAAAAATGCAATCTGTATACAATTTGGCCTAGTGACTTAGTGGTTGACCTGACCTGACCCATATTCGAACCTACCCTAGATATCATCAAGACAAATATTCTGACAAAGTTTCAACATGCTCATGCCAAACATGTGGCTTCCAGATTGTTAACAAGATTTCCCTTAAATTTGGCCTAGTGACCTAGTTTTTGACATGACATGACTCATATTCGAACTTGGCCTAGATATCACCAGGACAAACTTTCTGATAGAGTTTCAACATGCTCAAGTTTAAAATGCGGTTTCAAGAGTGTTAACAAGATTTTCCTTAAATTTGGCCTAGTGACCTAGTTTTTGACCCGACATTACCCATATTCGAACTTGACCTAGCTATCTCCAAGACAAATTGTGTGGCTTCCAGAGCGTTAACAATGTTTTTCTTAAATTTGGCCTAGTGATCTAGTTTTTGACGGAAATGACCCATATTCGAACTTGGCCTAGATATCATCAAGACAAACTTTCTGACAAAGTTTCAACATGCTCAAGTTTACTAGTGACCTAGTTTTTGACCCGACATGACCCATATTCGAACTTGACCTAGATATCTCTAAGACAAATTTTGTGGCTTCCAGAGTGTTAACAATATTATTCTTAAATTTGGCCTAGTGACCTAGTTTTTGACGGAAATGACCCATATTCTAACTTGGCCTAGATATCATCAAGACAAACTTTCTGACAAAGTTTCAACATGCTCAAGTTTAAAATGTGACTTCCAGAGTGTTAACAAGATTTTCCTTCAATTTGGACTAGTGAACTAGTTTTTTACTAAACATGACCCAGTTTCGAACTTGGCCTAGATTTGATGGAGATATATGTTCTGATAAACTTTCATGAAGATTGGATCCAAATGTTGCCACTAGAGTGTTAAGAAGCAAAAGTTGACGACGGACGACGGACAAAAGGCGATCACAAAAACTCACCTTGAGCACTTTGTGCTCTGGTGAGCTAAAAATTGAGGTGGTACAAAAAACCTACGCCGACTCCGAGGCGAGTAGGATAGCTTGCATTTTCTTCGATAAGTCAAGCTAAAAATAGTAACATATCAAATAACATGAATACTGCTATCAACCTACGCAAGTTAAAAGGCCACACATAGAAAGTTGTTATGCAAAAATGTTCTTTGTAGATGACATTGAAATTATAAGGGTTAATTAGATTTTCCTTGTGTATTATTTGTTGATTACGTAGGCACTTGCGTGATATACTCTTATACCTGCAAACAAAAGCACAAACAAAACATAATATATCAAATACATGTACACTGTCATGTGTCAATATTTACTGAAAAGCATGTAATCATACCGTTATATTTCATATCAGAGAAAATCAGAGTGCTTTGTTTTTTTCAGCATACATTTTCTATATCATTAAAACTTGTGAACCAACAATATTAGAACAAGAGCTGTCCGCAAGACAGCATGCTTGACAATTTGGCCATTTGATACAATAGACAACAGTTGTTACTGAGATAGTGGCTTGATAGTATAGAACTATAAATCAAGTTGGATCAGTCTTGTTTGAATATAATCTGCTGTTTGTGAGAAAAGGCCTAGCATGCAAAATTTTAACCCAAAATTGTAACTTCACAAAGGGCCATAATCTATAATAAATTCAGTCAGGAGTTACCTAATTTGATTGTTTGATACCTTTAAAGACTATATTGAAGCTTTAAATCAATCTCAGAGTGGTTACTGAGATACTGACAAATTTTAAAAGTCAAACAAGGGCCATAATTTGTACATAATTCATACACGAGTTATTTAACTTGACTGTCTGACACCCCTGAAGACATGAAAGAAGTTTCAAGTCAATATCATTAGTGATTACTGAGACATATCCACGCAAAACATAAGCAGACTTTCTAAGTCAAAAAGGGCTATAACTTGCAGTAAATGCAGGATCGAGATCTAACTTGATAATGGTGTTATGGTTGGTAATCGTTGTAGAAAGTTTCAATGCAATGCATCGAGTAAATACAGAGATATGGACTCTTAATGTAGTTGCACGCTAAACTTTAATCAGAATTTCTAAGTCCAAAGAGGTGCATAATTGTGTCAAAATCTGATATAGAGTATTGGGACTTGTGCTGCAAGGTCATTTGATGATGTCCAATAAGTGTGAAGTTTCAAAGCAATAGCATCTATGGTTTTTGAGAAAAAGCCTTGCATGTAAAACTTTAACCAAAATTTCTAAGTCCAAAAAGGTGTATAATTTTATCAAAATCTGAAATAGAGTTATGGGTATTGTCCTGCAAGGTCATTTGATGATGTCCAATAAGTGTGTGAAGTTTTAAAGCAATAGCATATGTGATTTTTGAGAAAAAACCTTGCATGCAAAACTTTAACCAACATTTCTAAGTCCAAAAAGGGGCAAAATTGTGTCAAAATCGGATATAAAGTTATGGGACTTGTCCTGCAAGGTCATTTGATGATATCCAATAAGTGTGTGAAGTTTCAAAGCAATAGCATCTGTGGTTTGTGAGAAAAAGCCTTGCATGCAAAACTTTAACCAAAAGTGCAACGCCGACGCCAACACCGACGCACAATTGACTGTAATAGCTCTCATATTCTTCGATTAGTCGAGCTAAACCCAGTTGAACATTTTCTTTAATCCACACGCTTTACGATTCAAGACTTAAAGTAATCATTAAAACATATTTATCACATTGGCATGCATTGTGCATACATTTTGTCGTCTTTATTGGGTTAATCGTCATTTTCCTAATCACATTCAAGTTTTAAACCTTCCAGCTCTATGGTAAGAAAGTCATTCTCGCCTTTCTTCCAGAGTCCTGATGGTACTGTGAACACTACATGCGTTGCTTCCTGTAATGATAATAATACTACTATCGATTTAATGATTATCATGAGCCATGATGAAAACAAAAGAGGACAAATTATTATGTGATCTAAGGAATAATCAAAGTACTGAAAGTACTGAAATGCGGGGGATGTTGGCTCTATAGTGTTAACAAGATTTTCCTTCAATTTGACATAGTGACCTACTTTTTGACCCAACATGACCAAATTTCAAGCTGCTGTAGCCAAAAAATGCCTCTACAGAGTTAACAAGATTTTCCTTTAATTTGGTCTTGTGACCTTGCGGCTTCTAGAGTGTTAACCAGTTTGTCCTTCATTTTGACCTAGTGACCTACTTTTTGACCCATCATAACCCATGTTCGAACTTGACCTACATATCATCAAGACAAATATTCTGATAAAGTTTCAACATGCTCATGTTCAATATAAGGCCTTTAGAGTGTTAACAAGATTTCCATTCAATTTGGCTTAGTGACCTAGTTTTTGACTAGGCTTGACCCATATTCGAATTCGGCCTAGATATCATATAGATAAACATTTTGACCAAATTTCAAGTTGCCTTAGCAAAAAATGTGGCTTCTACAGTATTAACAATATTTTCCTTCAATTTGGCCTAGTAACCTAGTTTCTGAACCATATTTGAACTTGACCTATATATCGTTATTATAAACATTCTGACAATATTTTCAACTGCTGAAGCAAAGGTTGCGGCTTCTAAAGTGTTAACAAGCTTTTCCTTTAATTTGACCTAGTGACCTACTTTTTGACCCATCATGACCAATATTCGAACTTGACCTACATATCATAAAGACAAACATTCTGATAAAGTTTCAACATGCTCAAGTTGAAAATGTGGCCTCTAGAGTGTTAACAATATTTTCCTTCAATTTGACCTAGTGACCTAGTTTTTGACCTCAAATGGCCCAGTTTCTAACTAGTCCAAGATTTGATAGATATGAATGTTCTGATAAACTTTTATGAAGATCCGATGCAAAATGTAGCCCGTAGAGTGGTAACAAGGGAAAGTGTTGACGATGCACGACAGCCATATTTCCGTATTTTTCATTGCAGGGATTTTCTCAAAAGATTTTTGAGCTACCCGCTTTCAAGCTACTCGTTTTCCATATAAAGTGCATACTGTTTAGCTTGTTGTGAAACGTATTTAACTGATCCCTGGACAATCAAGAAATATTGTCCATTTTGAAACAAGAGGGCCAAGATGGCCCTAAATCGATCACCTAATTGATAGTAAATTAGTAGCAAATATTTATCTGCAAATATCTGGAAAATGTTATCAGGGAGTGCAAATGAAACTGAAAGGAGTGGACACTTCTCAAGTAACAGCTTATCAGTAAAGGCCATTTATATCTTGAAATCTAACAAGAACTTTAATAAGAATGGAATTATAAAGTTTTTGTCATTTTGAACCTTTCCTGATGCCGCCATGCTGCCCTGTTTTTCAACGGAATCAATATGGCTTCAACAGTTTATTTAGAGGGTCACTTAAGACACATTTCTAACAAATTATCTTGCAATCGCACGAGTAGATTATAGAGGAGAAGGATTTTAAAATTTTGGTATTTTTCTCACTTTCTGATGCCGCAGCAACCAAAGTTCTCAATGGAATTAAAATCTTTGAACAATTTTGAAAGAGGACCACCAAAGGAACATTCTTGTGATGTTTTGTGGACATTGGTCTATTGGAATGGTAGGAGTTGGTTGTCATTTGTAGCTAAAAGTTCAATTTACCCTTTTTGTGATGACGCCTGGTTGATATGATTGTGTAACCAATCAAAACGGCTTAAACAAATTAAATAGAGGATCATTACAGTAAGATTCGTATTATATCTTCTTAAAATCAGACAAACACTTTCCTAACAAGAGCTGTCGGAGGACAGCGCGCTCGACTATTCCACCGCTTATTTAAGTTACCGAGATAATGGACTCTAATGTAGTTGCATGCAAAACATTAACCACAATTTCTTAGTGGGTGATAATTTGCATTATATGCAGGATAGTGTTATTTAACATGATTATTTTCATAGGTTTGATGGTTAGATAGGGTTGTATAACCTTTCAATGGAATGCGTCAAGTAGTTACTAAGATATGGACTCTTAATGTAGTTGCACGCAAACCTTTAACCATAATTTCTAAGTAAAAAAAGGGCAACAATTTGCACCATATACAGGATAGAGTTATCTTAATTGGTTGTGTTTATAGTTGTACAATTGGGAAAGGTTGTATAAAGTTTCAATACAATTGTTCAAGTTGTTACTGAGATTACACTCTAAATGTAGTTGCAAAACTTTAACCAGAATTTCTAAGTCCAAAAAGGTCCATAACTTGCATAAAATGCTGGTTGGTAAGGGCTGTATAACGTTTCAATGCAATGCATCAAGTAGTTACTAAGAGATGGTCTCTTTATGTAGTTGCATGCAAAACTTTAACCAGAATTTATAAGTCCAAAAAGGCCATAACTTGCATAAAATGCAGGATAGAGTTATCATACTTGATAATCTACATAGGTGTGATAGTTGGGTAGGGTTGTATAAAGGTTCAATGCAATGCATCAAGTATATACTGAGACGTGGACTCTTAATTTAGTTGCACGCAAAACTTTAACCAGTATTTCTAAGTAAAAAAAGGGCTATAACTTGCATAAAATGCAGAATAGAGCTATCATACTTGATAATCTACACAGGTGTAATAGTTGGGTAGGGTTGTAGAAAGTTTCAATGCAATGCAGCAAGTAAATACTGAGATATGGACTCTTAATTTAGTAGCACGCAAAACTTTAACCAGAATTTCTAAGTAAAAATAAGTGCCATAACTTGCCTAAAATGCAGGATAGAGTTATCTAACTTGTTAATCTACATAGGTGTAATAGTTGGGTAGGGTTGTATAAAGGTTCAATGCAATGCATCAAGTATATACTGAGATATGGACTCTTAATTTAGTTGCATGCAAAACTTTAACCAGAATTTCTAAGTAAAAAAAGGGCCATAACTTGCATAAAATGCAGGATAGAGTTATCTTAGATGATAATCTACACAGGTGTGATAGTTGGGTAGGGTTGTAGAAAGTTTCAATGCAATGCATCAAGTAAATACTGAGATATGGACTCTTAATTTAGTTGCACGCAAAACTTTAACCAGAATTTCTAAGTAAAAAAAGGGCCATAACTTGCATAAAATGCAGGATAGAGTTATCTAACTTGATAATCTACATAGGTGTGATAGTTGGGTAGTGCTGTATAAAGTTTCAATGCAATGCATCAATTAAATACTGAGATATGGACTCTTACTTTAGTTGCACGCAAAACTTTAACCAGAATTTCTAAGTAAAAAAGGGCCATAACTTGCATAAAATGCAGGATAGAGTTATCTAACTTGATAATCTACATTGGTGTGATAGTTTGGTAGGGTTGTAAAAAGTTTCAATGCAATACATGTAGTATTTAAGAACTTGCATGCAAAACCTTAACCAAAGTGTGACGTGGACGCCGACGCCGACGCCGACGCCAGGGTGAGTAGTATAGCTCTCATATTCTTCGAATAGTCGAGCTAAAAATGGAATTTTCAAATTTTGTCATTTTGCCCCTTTTCTGATGCCGCCTGACTGCCATGTTTTTCGACCAATCAGTATGGCTTGAACAATTTGTATAGAGGGTCACCCAAGGAACATTTCAAACAAATTATATTTGAATCTGACAAGCAGATTTGGAGGAGAAGATTTTTAAAGTTTGGACATTTTGTCCCCTTTCTGATGCCGCAGCAACCAAAGTTCTCAATGGAATTTAAATCTTTGAACAACTTTGAAAGAGGCCAACCAGAGGAACAGTCCTGTCATGTTTCACGGATATTGTCCTTGGAGTTTGGGAGATGATGTTTAAAGCTAAAAGTTAACACCGGACGGACGACGGACAAAAAGTGATCAGCCTTCGGCTCAGGTGATCTAAACAAGAGGGCCATGATGGCCCTTGAATCGCTCACCTGATTTTTTATTTTTTTTTCACTTTAGCTATATAAGCCTCGCCCCCTGGCAGCCATAGTTTCCGACTAATCAACTTGGCTTGAAGGAATCTGATAGAGGGTCACCCTAGGAACATTTCTACAAAATTATTTGAAAATCGGCCAGATACTTTTGGAGAAGAAGATTTTTTAAGTTTGCACTATAGCCATATAAGGCAAAATAGCCCCGCCCCCCCCCCTGGCGGCCATGTTTTTCGACCAATCAACATGGCTTAAAGGAATCTGATAGAGGGTCACCCAAGGAACATTTCTACAAAATCATTTGAAAATCAGCCTGACACTTTCGGAGGAGACGATTTTTTAAGTTTTCACTATAGCCATAAAATGCAAAATAGCCCCGCCCCCCTGGCGGCCGTATTTTTTGACCAATCAACATGGCTTGAAGGAATCTGGTAGAGGGTCATCCAAGGAACATTTCTACAAAATTATTTGAAAATCTGTTAACCAGTTTGGGAGAAGAAGAATTTTGAAGTTTTTTTCGTTTCGTTGCCATGGAAACCAGAATTCTGCATGGATCCCTAAAATTTGAAGGAATTCTGGTGAGGTCATTAAGAGGATGCTTTCTGTGAAGTTTCATCCCAATTGACCCACTGGTTACTGAGGAGAAGATGTTGAAGATTTTTTAAGTTTTCACTTTGGCCATATAAGGCAAAATAGCCCCCGCCCCCTGGCGGCCATGTTTTTCGACCAATCAACATTGCTTGAAGGAATCTGATAGAGGGTCACCCAAGGAACATTTCTACAAAATTATTTGAAAATCGGCCTGACACTTATGGAGAAGAAGATTTTTTAAGTTTTCACTATAGCCATAAAAGGCAAAATAGCCCCACCCCCTGGCGGCCATGTTTTTTGACCAATCAACATGGCTTGAAGGAATCTGATAGAGGATCACCCAAGAAACATTTCTACAAAATTATTTGAAAATCGGCCTGACACTTTTGGAGGAGAAGATTTTTTAAGTTTGCACTATAGCCATATAAAGCAAAATAGCCCCGCCCCCCCCCCCCCCCTGGCGGCCATGTTTTTCGACCAATCAACATGGCTTGAAGGAATCTGATAGAGGGTCACCCAAGGAACATTTCTACAAAATAATTTGAAAATCGGCCTTACACTTTCGGAGGAGAAGATTTTTTAAGTTTTCACTATAGCCATATAAGGCAAAATAGCCACGCCCCCCCTGGCGGCCATGTTTTTCGACCAATCAACATGGCTTGAAGGAATCTGATAGAGGGTCATCCAAGGAACATTTCTACAAAATTATTTGAAAATCTGCCAACCAATTTGGGAGAAGAAGAATTTTGAAGTTTTTTCGGTTTCGTTGCCATGGAAACCAGAATTTTGCATGGATCCCAAAAATTTGAAGGAATTCTGGTGAGGTCATTGAGAGGATGCTTTCTGTGAAGTTTCATCCAAATTGACCCACTGGTTACTGAGGAAAAGAAGTTGACGGACGACGCACGACGGACGCCGGACAAAAGGCGATCACAATAACTCACCTTGAGCAAAGCTCAGGTGAGCTAAAAACAGAGGGCAGCACAATTCTTTTTACAAATGTACACTTCCTGAAAGCTGGGCATGACAATATACGGAGGTATTCAGCATAGCTGAACCCCCCGCATAAAAATGTTACCATAATGATATCAAAAGCGAAAAATTGTCATCAAAATGATAATAGCGAGAATACAGGTCATCCATATTATAAAATGATTGATAATACAGGTAATCAATAGATAATGAAAATGATAATAAATTGTTATCAAATTAATCCTTTCACCTTTTCAAATGTTACAAGAACATGCATCATCTAGTCGTTTTTTTAGAAGCAAATGAATTATGAGGTAAACAGTTCACTCAACCAATTCAATGAGAGAAATTTTCATGTTATCTATGCACTTAAATTTATAATAAAATACGAACTTGTGGAAACATTACTAACATGATGGTATACCTTTATTTTACGATTTTCGTCTATTTCCTCCAACGTATCACACAACCATTGATAAGCAGCGTCTTGTGTTTGTTTTCCAGTAGGTCTCAGCTCATATAAATTTTTCATCGTCTCATCTTTCTTTGTCCATTGTACTTTAACAATTGTTTCATTCATTTTCTATAAAAGATTAACATTGAGATTGAAGACAACCAATTTGAATTTAACAGTAATGACATTTTGTATTTAACGGTATATGTTCTACATAAGGTCTAAAACATTCCTTAAAGTTTCCGCAATAGTTGAGCCCTTTAAGGAAACAATACGGAACCTTAATACACTTTATAGTGCATGTAATGCTTTTCATCTTCAAACAACACAGATCATTTCATTTGATTTAATGGGTATGATTGTCAGACATATTACAGGGACTTGTTCACAATGTGTACTCGTATTGTACATTTTCACTCAATTAATCCAAGTTAGTATACACATACTTTTATAAAAAGTACACATCTTGTTTTTGCATAAGTTAATTTAATTTAGGCCAATGTTTGCATCGAGTTTATCTTTATTTAGAACAATGTTTGCATCGAGTTCATCTTTGTAACCCGGCTGAAAGAATCCGCCCCGAACAAGGCAGTATAAGTATCCCCTTATACAAACACATAGCTACAGCATTATTGTTTATCTATGGGACAGACCACTATACTACATTTATTTAGGACATGTTTGCATACTTGTATCTTAATCAAGGACAATTCTATACTATTACAACAGCATGAAAGAAAGAAAAACACATTTTTCAAATTTCAGTAAGTATACTTGAGAGAAGACGAAACCCATAAGTAATTGGCATTTCCTTCAAATTTCTACGATTTTAACTCACCGTGTAGCATATGGTGTCAACATGTAGTTAGCGTTGACGTCGTCGATTGTGTCAAACATGTTTAAGCTTGACGTTAAATATTTTGTTAAACTTGCAAACTTTGCTGTCCTTAGAGACAATAGCCATGGCCAGCTTAGTCTTCCAAGTCATTGAAATAACTTATAAGATTACACATACCTCTTCTATTACTTCTCCTAAAGGTTTGCTCATTAAGTATCTCTGTAGTATATCATGTGTCTTGATTTCGTCAAGAAATACTCCAACCTTAGTGTTGTTGTGTATGTTCTTTACATTCCTGATTCCAAAGGAAAGTTCAAACTTCTGGTTCCACGCTCTAGTCACCTCTTCGATACTAGATAATTCGTGTATGCCCACTTCATGTGGACCTTTTCTAATGGTGATGGCAATGATGTCTGAATATGTCGTCAATGTATCACCATGGTTTTCGAAAAAGTCTCCTGTTATATGCAAATAATGACAGGGAATAATATGACAAACTACTTTCAAATAATGACATATCAGATTGTGATTTGAAACATCTGCTATTAAAGCGACTGAAATCCAGATGGCACGAAAAAAAAAAAAAAAAAAAATCGAATTCGCCCTCAATGTTATTCTTTATGTTATCCAAGTAAAACCAGGGTAGAAAATGTATCGTTTTTTATCAATAAAGTGAACTTGAGTCGTTTTCAATTTTCCAGATGAAGGGGTTTCCTATTTAAAAATACCTACCCCGTTACTGACAGGGTAGAATTTGCCATGGAAAAAGTATCAAAAACAAGAAAATCTCACCGATTATAGGGGTATGTAATATGTCAGTTATCATATTTTAATGCCCAAAATACAAAAATAACACTTATTTTCTTAAAATTGGATTTTTTTTTTCGACAGTTGGGTATCTGAAGCTCAGTCGCTTTAAATAGGAATTCAGTCAAAGTAAACAAACACATCGTCACAATGGTGAAAAAACTCAACAAGTCCATTTTTTCACAAAATCACTTTTTTTGCATAAAATAATTTACGATTTAAAGACACATGTCCTCAAAAAGTATTTAAACCAAATTCAACCTCAAAATGAGCTTATGTAAGAAAGAGGCATAAAGTGATAAGTACGCTGAAATTATTTCATTTTTGTGTGCAAAAAACCAATATGTACACATTGCACCACAACATTTTAACATTTCAAACAACTATTTGGTGCAAAAAAGATACATGTCCATATTTGTATACGAAATGGCAGCATATATAACACTTATTTCTGTTTCTTCATTATTTCTCTAATATATACAACTTTTGACACCTTTGTAGCAAAACAACTTTCAAAAACATTGCAGAAAAAGGAAATATTGCTCATGTCGATAAATATTTTCTTTAATTTTTATCGGATTTTTTTTTATTATACCTTGTGCATATCTGAGTTTCATTTTGTCAGACTTCTCATTCTCTTCTAAGATCTCTCCATTTTTATGAGAACATAATTATGGGGTAATGGATTAATGAGTTAAGTATACATGTTAACAAAAAGATGTTGAGGAGAACGATGTCAAATGAAAGGTGCAATGAAAGTTAAAATAGTCAAACGTCCCTCACTTTTGACATACATTGAAGCGATTAAAGTTTTTGAATGAATGAATGAATGTATATTGTTTTATGGCGCATCGACAGCTAAGGTCATTTAGCGCGCAATTAAATTTAATTAATCATGATCCCTGGGTAAACAAACCAGTACTAGGCTAGAAAATGTGCCTTGCCCAAGGGCACTCCACCATGACCGTAGTGCCGCGACTGGGGATCGAACCCGGGACACCCGGTTTCGAAATCCCCGACGCTAACCACTCGACCACAGCGGATTCCAGAAAGTTTTTGAAAACAACATGTTGTTGTTCATATTCAAAAAAGCATTTAATCAACTCTGAATTTAACTCCATGTAAACATTTAATTGTGGACAAGATGATAACCGTTGACTCAATGTTATATGTCAACAAGAGGGCCATGATTGCCCTATATCGCTCACCTGATTAAGAACTTCAATAGTTTTCAAAGTTTTATACTTTATACATATAAGGAAAACAAGCAACCCTCCCTGGTGGCCATGTTTTTCAACGGATCGGGTTTATTGGAACATCCTAGAAAGTCACCCAAGGAACATTTCTGCTAAATAATTTTTAAATCAGGCAGGTGCTTTTGGACAAGAAGATTTTTAAAGATATTACAATGCACATGTTAGGAAAACAAGCCCCGCTCCTGGCGGCCAAGTTTTTCAATTGATCGGATTAATTTGAACAATCTTGGTAGAAGGTCCCCCAAGGAACATTTGTGCAAAATTAAATCGGGCCAATACTTTTGGACAAGAAGATTTTTAAAGATTTTACAATGCACATATAAGGACAAGCTCCGCCCCCTGGCGGCCATGTTTTTCAACGGATCGGAAATATTTGACCAGTCTTTGTAACGGGTGCCCCAAGGAACATTTGTGCAAAATAATTTTTAAATCGGGCCAGTACTTTTGGACAAGAAGATTTTTAAAGTTTTAACAAAGCACATATAAGGAAAACAAGCTCCGCCCCCAGGCAGCCATGTTTTTCAACGGATTGGAAATATTTGAACAATCTTGGTAAAGGGTGCCCCAAGGAACATTTGTGCAAAATAATTTTTTAAATCAGGCCAGTACTTTTGGACAAGAATATTTTTAAAGTTTTAACAATGCACATATAAGGAAAACAAGCTCCGCCCCCTGGCGGCCATGTTTTTCAACGGATCGGAAATATTTGAACAATCTCAGTAAAGGGTACCCCAAGGAACATTTGTGCTAAATAATTTTCAAATCGGGCCAGTACTTTTGGACAAGAAGATTTTTAAAGTTTTAACAATGCACATATAAGGAAAATAAGCTCCGCCCCTTGGCGGCCATGTTTTTCAACGGATCGGAAATATTTGAACAATCTTGGTAGAGGGTACCCCAAGGAACATTTCTGCAAAATAATTTTCAAATCGGGCCAGTACTTTTGGACAAGAAGATTTTTTAAGATTTGGCAATTGTCCCCTTTTCTGATGCCGCAGCAATCAAAGTTCTACGTGGAATTAAATTCTTTGAACAACTTTGAAAGAGGACCACCTAAGGACCATTCCTGAGAAGTTATTTTGAAATCTGTCAATTGGTTTAGTAGGAGAAGTCATTTGTAGGAAATTGTTAACAGACACCGACGACGACGCCGGACGGTGAGTGATCACAAAAGCTCACCTTGCACTTCGTGCTTAGGTGAGCTAAAGATAGATTACATGGCACTGGTTGAAATATTTTTGTAACATCATTATAAGTTGAAAGGCTTATAAGACGTTGTACGACTTAAATTACTGTCACAGGTTTTTTAAACTATGTATTTAATTAAACAATGGCCTCTGATTTGCCAGCTTGTCATACTACTGATGCCGATTTAGTTGCAAATTGTAGTTTGAGAGAAATGCCAGCACAAGGTCACAGAGAGAATTATGCAACCTTGATCTAATATATGATCATATATGTTCATGAAAGCTTTCACAGATGGTTCTCAAATAATTATGAATCATGAAAAACAACCTATTATTAATTTGAGGATGTTGATACTTATTTTAACATGGGGATGTATATGACCATCTTCAAACTGCAATTCATCTGGCCCAAAGAATTTTGTAAAGACCCTGTACAATCATTAATCACTACCTCGTTACACATACCTCTAAATCATTAGCAAATGCCATCTTTACCATGAATATTATAGCAGGAGTAAGATTGTTCAGGTTGTTTGTGATTTCCTTAAGTTGCTAGAATATCGACAGTTGAATGGTAGGATTCTTAGATGAAACCTCTAAATAGTATCAAGTGACAGTACGTAGTACGTAAAGTTTTTCCCCTAATCGAGTATATGTAAAACATAAGGGACCCCCGGGATGGGGTCATTTTTTACCCCAGGGTTATAATTGGAACAATCTTGGTAGAGATCCACAATGATGCTATATACCAAATATCAAAGGCCTTGGCCTTCTACTTTTAGACAAGAAGATTTTAAAAGTTTTGCCTGTATATGAGTCTATGAAAAACAAGTGACCCCCGGAGTGGAATCATTTTGACCACAGGGTTATAATTTGAACAAGCTTGGTAGAGGTCCACTAGATGATGCTACATACCAAATATCTTTTAGACAAGAAGACTTTTTAAGTTTGTTCCCTATATGAGTCTATGTAAAACAAGTGACCCCTGGGGAGGGGTAAATTTTGACCCCAGGGCTATAATTTGAACAATCTTAATAGAGGTTTACTAGATGATGCTACATACCAAATATCAAAGGCATGTGCCTTCTACTTTTAGACAAGAAGATTTTTAAAGTTTTTCCCCTATATGAGTCTATGTAAAACAAGTGACCCCCAAGGGCGGGTCATTTTTGTACCCATGGCTATACTTTGAACAATCTTAATAGAGGTTCACTAGATGATGCTACATACCGAATACTTCTACTTTTAGACAAGAAGATTTTTAAAGTTTTTCCCCTATATGAGTCTATGTTAAACAAGTGACCCCCGGGGAGGGATCATTTTTGACCCCAGGGCTATAATTTGAATAATCTTGGTAGAGGTTCACTAGATGATGCTACATACCAAATATCAAAGGCAAGGGCCTTCTTCTTTTAGACAAGAAGATTTTTAAAGTTTTTCCCCTATATGAGTCTATGTTAAACAAGTGACCACCGGGGAGGGGTCATTTTTGACCCCAGGGCTATAATTTGAACAAGCTTGGTAGAGATTCACTAGATGATGCTACATACTAAATATCAAAGGCATTGGCATTCTACTTTTAGACAAGAAGATTTTTTAAGTTTTGGTTAATTTCCCCTTTTTTGTTGTCATGGCAGCCAAAGTTCTGCATGGAATAGAGTTTTTTGAACAAGTTTGAAAGAGATCCACCCAAGGAACATTCCTGTAAAATTATATTGAATTTGGTTAATTGGTGTAGGATGATAAGTAGTTTGTAGGAAAATGTGAACGGACGGACGACGACGACGATGACAGACGACGGACGATCACAAAAGCTCACCTTGCACTTCGTGCATTGGTGAGCTAATAAAATCGCATTCCTAGTACAGAAACATGGACTTACTTTTATAGGGATTTCATACTCATTTTTGGACAAACAAGTCCAATTTTAAATGGACAACATGAAGCACCTTTTAGGATCTATTACAAAACCAATGGAAATAAGTTTTAATACAGCAAAGATAACTTTCATCTTCATTAGGGCCTACTGAGGTTTGATACTTTTTGTTCTGTAGACATAAGGGATCAGCCAAATATAACATCATTTACTTCAATTACTAAGATGTGACTAATCTTCAGTCTGCTAATTAAACAAGAGGGCCAAGATGGCCCTAAATCGATCACCTGAATGATAGTTAATTAGAAGCAAACATTTAACTGCAAATATCTGTGAAAATTTGATCAGGAGTTCAAATGAAACTGCAAGGAGTGGACACTCAGTTAAAGAAATAATTTATCAGTAAAAGCCATTTTTATCTTGAAATCTAACAAGAGCTTTCTCAATTTCTGATGCTGCAGCAACAAAGGTTCTACACAGAATGCAAGTATTTGAACAATTTTGAAAGAGGACCATCAAAGGAACATTCCTGTGAAGTAACGTTGAAATTGGTCAAGTGGAATGGTAGGAGTTGTCATTTGTAGCTAAAAGTTCAATTTACCACTTTTGCGATGACGCGAGGTTGCTATGATTTTTAACTAATCAAAACAGCTTGAACAAATTAAATGTAGAGGATCACTGAAGTAGGATTTATATTCAATTTCCTTAATATCAGACAAGAACTTAAAACAAGAGGCCCATGAGGGCCTATGCTCTACTTGTATGGTTCTTTGGTCATTTTCAATCCAGAGCATGTATGTATGGTGAAGATCGGATAGTAAATGGAGGCTCTTTTGTTTTCACAAGCTGCACGCACGCACGCACGCACGGACGACGGACAAATCGCCACGACATAAGCCCTTCTGGCCTTTGGCCAGTAGAGCTAAAAATGGAATTTCCAAATTTTGTCATTTTGCCCCTTTTCTGATGCCTCCTGACTGCCATGTTTTCAACCAAACAGTATGCCTTGAATGATCTTTGTAGAGGCTCACCTAAGGAACATTTCTACCAAACTATAATGAAATCAGACATGCAGATTCACAGAAGAAGATTTTTAAAGCTTGGACATTTTGCCCCCTGGCAACCATGTTTTTTCAACGGATCGGAAATATTTGAACAATCTTGGTAAAGGGTGCCCCAATGAACATTTGTGCAAAATTATTTTTAAATCGGGCCAGTACTTTTGGACAAGAAGATTTTTAAAGTTTTAACAATGCACATATAAGGTAAACAGGCTCCACCCCCTGGCGGCCATGTTTTTCAACGGATCGAAAATATTTGAACAATCTTGATAAAGGGTTCCCAAAGGAACATTTGTGCAAAATAATTTTCAAATTGGGCTTATACTTTTGGACAAGAAGATGTTCAAAGTTTTAACAATGCACATATAAGGAAAACAAGCTTAGCCCCCTGGCAGCCATGTTTTTTCAACGGATCGGAAATATTTGAACAATCTTGGTAAAGGGTGCCCCAAGGAACATTTGTGCAAAATAATTTTCAAATTGGGCTTATACTTTTGGACAAGAAGATTTTCAAAGTTTTAACAATGCACATATAAGGAGAACAAGCTCCGCCCCCTGGCGGCCATGTTTTTCAAGAAATATTTGAACAATCTTGGAGTGCCCCAAGGAATATTTGTGAAAAATAATTGTCAAATCAGGCCAGTACTTTTGGACAAGAAGATTTTTTAAGTTTTAACAATGCATATATAAGGAAAACAAGATCCGCCCCCTGGCGGCCATGTTTTTCAACGGATCGGAAATATTTTAACAATCTTGGTAAAGGGTGCCCCAAGGAACATTTGCGCAAAATAATTTTCAAATCGGTCCAGTACTTTTGGACAAGAAGATTTTTAAAATTTTAACAAAAAAAAAAACAGGCTCCGCCCACTGGCGGTAATGTTTTTCAACCGATCGGAAATATTTGAACAATCTTGGTAAAGGGTGCCCCAATGAACATTTGTGCAAAATAATTTTCAAATCGGGTCAGTACTTTTGGACAAGAAGATTTTTAAAGTTTTAACAATGCACATATAAGGAAAACAAGCTTCGCCCCCTGGCGGCCATGTTTTTCAACCCATCGGAAATATTTGAACAATCTTAGTAAAGGGTGCCCCAATGAACATTTGTGGAAAATAATTTTCAAATCGGGCCAAGACTTTTGGACAAGAAGATTTTTTAAATTTTAACAATGCACATATAAGGAAAACAAGCTCCGCCCCCTGGCAGCCATGTTTTTCAACGGATCGGAAATATTTGAACAATCTTGGTAGAGGGTACCCCAAGGAACATTTGTGCAAAATAATTTTCAAATCGGGCCAGTACTTTTGGACAAGAAGATTTTTGAAGATTTGGCAATTTTCCCCTTTTCTGTTGCCGCAGCAACCAAAGTTCTCGATGGAATTTAAATCTTTGAACAATTTTGAAAGAAGTCCACCAAAGGAACATTCCTGTGAAGTTTGGTTGAAATTGGTCAAGTGGTTAAGGAGGAGATGATCTAAACGTCTAAATGTTAACGCCGGACGCCGGACGACGCCGGACGGACAAAAAGTGATCAGAATAGCTCACCTTGAGCCTTTGGCTCTAGGTGATCTAAAAAGGTAAAAAATTATCAAGTAATCATCAATGTTTCATTTTAAACAAGATGGCCCATGAGTGCCTATGCTCTACTGGGATGGTTCTTTGGTCATTTTCAATCCAGAGCATGTATGTATGGTGAAGATTGGATAGTAAATGGAGGCTCTATTGTATTCACAAGCTGTATTATAGCAATTTTGACAATTTCAAGGGCCATAATCCAGTCATGCAAGAGCACATCTGGCTGGTTTTCGAAAGGAACCGAGCTCTCATCAATGTTTAACTACTATCTAAGTTTGGTGAAGATCAGATAGTAAATGGAGCCTCTATTGTGTTCACAAGCTCTATTATAGCAATTTTGGCAAATTCAAGGGGCCAAAATCCAGCCTTGCAAGGGCGGATCTGGCTGGTTTTCAAAAGGAACCAAGCTCTCATCAATATTTAATTACTAGCTCTCATCAATATTTAATTACTAACTAAGTTTGGTGAAGATCGAATAGTAAATGGAGGCTCTATTGTGTTCACAAGCTGTATTTTAGCAATTTTGACAATTTCAAGGGCCATAATCCAGTCTTGCAAGGGCACATCTGGCTGGTTAGTGAAAGGAACCGAGCTCTCATGGATATCTAACAACTGTATAAGTTTGATGGAGATACAATCAAAACTGAAGACTTTATCGCGTTCACAAGCTGTATTATAGCAATTTTGACAAATTCAAGGGTTCATAATCCAGTCATGCAAGGACACATCTGGCTGGTTTTCAAAAGGAACCAAGCTCTCAGCAATATTTAACTTCTATCTAAGATTGGTGAAGATCAGATAGTAAATGGAGCCTCTATTGTGTTCACAAGCTCTATTATAGCAATTTTGACAATTTCAAGGGCCATAATCCGAGCTCTCATGGATATCTAACTACTGTGTAAGTTTGATTGAGATACAATCAAAACTGAAGACTGTATCGCATTCACAAGCAATTGTTTAAGGACGCACGGATGACGGACACCATGCCACGGCATAAGCTCTTCTGGCCTTTGGCCAGTAGAGCAAAAACAAGAGCTGTCGGAGGACAGCGCGCTCGACTACATGCCGCTTATTCACATAAAGCACTATTTCATTATATTGCACTTAAGAACTATTAAATCATATTATATACTCTATATGTAAAAGCAACTGAATAGATATACATACATTTAAATATAATTTAAAAATAATTTTTTTTAAGTCAATCAAGGGCCATTACTCCATATTTAGGATACAATGGAGTTATCTAACCTAATTGTACGATGGTCCTTAACAAATATGTGAAGTATGAAGTGATTTGAATGATGTAACTTTAACGTTGAGCTAAACACAAATGTTAAAACTGACAGAGTCCAAAATTAGCAAAACCTTAAAAAAAAGGTTTTCCTAATGTTTGACACCATGCAAAACCCGTTTGATATGTTGAAGAATTATATTTGATAAATAAATGATCACAATTAGAAAGAAATGTAACCAAAAATTAAGAATTTATCTAAAGTTTTTTACCCCCTAAAAGTCACACTCAGCATCTTCAACATACAATGTGAAGAAAGGTATTACATGTAATTATATTCCAAATATGGAAGCCCTAACACAAGTACTTACTTCGAAAAATTAGAAAATTAAATGAAAAAGCCAACTTGCCCTAAAACTTTAACCACCCAAAAAAAGCATGTGTTTTACCGCAAACAGAAGGTCACACTCAGCATCTTCAGCATATAATATAAAGAAATGTACAAGAGAAAGTTGATGCAAGGCATCAATGTCGCCGGAAAAGACTGCATTGATTTATTTTTTAACACACATGTCGTCTTGACTTTCATTAGTCTAAACATACACATAATGTTTTCATAAGGATTAATTCCAGGATTTTTGAAATTCCACATAGATCTACAAATTTCAGGATTTCTTTTGGTCAGGATTTTGGATGTTTTGTATTTGTCAAAAAAAACAACAAATTAATACATTTTGGGATTTAAATCTACATGCAATAAAAAGCTATTAAACCCTTTCCATGTCTGAAGCAACAATGAAAACCTTTAATCGCTTAAAACATTGAGAAAACGGTTAAATTGCTGAAGACATGAACTTCCTCCTTTTTAATACTAATTATTTCACAAGTAGACCACACTTGTAACAATATAACAGCTAAATTGTTTATCTAAATCGTTGATGCATACAATATATGTGGCAAGTATGAAATTAATTGGGTGCGAAAGAGCAGATTTTCTTTATTTCTAAATCTATTGTTTATCAGAGTTTGTTCTTCTCTTAATTTGTTTCAACATTTAATATCACATATATTTAATCATTTAAGTGTGTAATATTTTTAAGTGTGTAATATTAGCTATCTATCTGTAATAAGGTGTTTGAGCATTCTTTCGAAATGTTTACCCTCGTGTCAGGCTTCATCGAGTCGTAGTGTCAGACATCGAAGAAAGTGAATAAAAAATCAGGCAAAACTTTAGTGCATGTTTTATTCCACTGCATTCGAGAGAGAAAAGCATTTCTATATTATCTTTCTTTCTCCTACATTCGACCCATGCATTCGTTTCGTGACGTTTAAGAAAAATCAATTTGTCGTGCGACATTTTTTGTCTGCATAAACTAGTCACTTTTCTAAGTTTACATTTTACTTCCGGTCACTTCGCTTTGTTTACATTTTGGCAATATGAAACTAGGTCACAAACTGAGAAAAAGGCGTTTCGACGTTCACGACCGATAAACAGGCTTATATTTGAGACATATTTTCACAAATTATTTCTTATTTTTGTTTCTGTTACCAGTTTATGTTCATGGGAAACTATACAAGTGTGTGTGTGTCATTGTGCATATTCAGCCCATCGTATGAGTGTAAGCGACGCACGTTTTTGTTGTAAAATGTATCGCGTGCAAATCCAGCTTTTCATTGGTTATCGCACACACAGTAAGTACAGTAGTATATAGTAGCGTGTGCTAGGTTAGAAACAGTTCATATTTTAGATATACACGAGTTAACATTATCAAATGAATTCTTCACAAATCAAGACATATTTTTGAACATGAAAATAACATTCAGTAAGTTAACTTTACTATTGAAAGTAGAATTTGACGTGATTTTTATTTCAATATATCTCAATATTGACATATAGCAGTTGGTTGCAAGTCTAGCAGGGACCACATTTGTCTTCGTAAATAAGACAAAAACACTTAAATGCAAGTCAACAAAATGAAACTAAAAATACCTAAAACATCGAAATGTTTATTCCATTTTAGATGTGTCATTACTTAGTGTTTTTAAACAAACACAATTGTAATATGTTCAAAACATCTTAATGTGTTTCTTTCCAATAATTATCCCTCCTCCCATGTGATTTCCGAAAAGCTATTAAAAATAGAAGTCGCGGGCTTCTGCCCGGCGACTAATTAAATGTAATTATTTTCCAAATATGAAAGCCCTAGCACAAGTACTTATTCAGAAAAAGTTAAAAAAATAAAATAAAATCCTACTTGCCCCAAAACTTTAACCACCGAAAATCATGTTTTTTACCCCAAAAAGAAGGTCACACTCAGCATCTTCAGCATTCAATGTGAAGAAAGGTATAAGATGTAACTATATTCTAAATATTAAAGCCCTAGCACAAATTCTTATAAAGAAGGTAAAACTCAGAATCTTCAGCATACAATATAAAGAAAGGTATTAGATGTAATTATATTCCAAATATGAAAGCCCTAGCACAAGTACTTATTGAGAAAAAAAAAAAAAAAAAATCCAACTTGCCCTAAAACTTTAACCCCCGAAAATCATGTTTTTTTGCCCAAAAGGAAGGTCACACTCAGCATCTTTAGCATTCAATGTGAAGAAAGGTATAAGATGCAACTATATTCCAAATATGAAAGCCCTAGCTAGCACAAATACTTATGAATGTAAATCCCAACTTGCCCTAAAACTTTAACCGGATGCCGACGCCGAAGCTGGGGCGAGTAGTAAAGCTCTCATATTCTTCGAATAGTCGAGCTAAAAATGGTCCAATATTTAGATCGGAATTTTAAGCTGCTTTCAATAGGGCTTAATTTTTTATATCACAGTACTTTTCTGGGCAATTGTCTACTATGGGTAGATTTATCCTGACATTAGCACATCAGTCATAATGCTATTCTGTAACCATGTTTTTTTTCATGGAGGGAAGCAGATATTTAGAGTCTTTAGTATCTCTTAGTATGTTATCTCAAAATGCAAGTTCAACATGAAGTCTTTGGTTCAATCCTGGTGTAAATAAGCCACTGTAGGAGTCTTTGTGCAAGACAAATGCCCTTTCTTAGACTAGTCTAGCCTTGTTCATGAGTACCTTATTTTGTATGAAACACACCCTGTTCGAAAACTGTAAATGCATACCAAATTTGGTATATGTACATCTTGCAAACTAGGAATTAAATATGGCATTGATAAACTGAATCTGGATGGATGGTCAAATGATGATAAAATTTAGTCTCCCTGGCTACTTGATTGGGATCATATAAGTTAATAGTCCCCTACAACTTTTTTATTCACCCTAAATCTAAATTTACAATAACCATAATGTTTTCATTTGGTTTCATTTTATATTGTTTCAGTTGTATTTCAGATTTATCAAAGCATTTCCTAGGTTATCATAGCACAGAGTAAATATTAATATCAATCTTTGGGTAATAAAAAATCAATATTTGACTATCTGTTTACAACTAGTAAAGGAAAAATGGCACTTATGTAGTTTTTGCTCCCAAAAATCAAGTGCAATAAAGTGTTTGGTGCACTTATAATTTTATTGCACCAAACAAATTCAGTGAAATAGACATATATTAAAGTGCATTATTTCCAAATATCTTTTTTGTTTCTTTGCTTTTAAATAAGAACTTAAACAAAATGTAAAATCAAGTGTCATTTCTCTTAGAAAATCAGTTTAAATGTGCTCTCCTGTAAAATTACAAATATGTACTTATTGAGTTTTTACACTCAGGTGACGACATATATTTTTACAAATTCATACTATATAATGCTCGAGCGCAAACATGTAGCATAGTGCCAACATGTTTATCTTGGAAAGTTGTTGTGCTACCACATCTAGCGTATTTCAAAGACATGGCACTATGCGACTTCCGTCGCTTTGCAAAATCGACAAGCTCTTGGTGTTGCTATTCATAAGTTCTATCGCAGTAAACCAAAACATAAAGTGACGCTTTCCAGAAATTGACCATAGACTTAAATTATGTATATCTAATCATTGGGAGTACTTTTACAGTATACAGTGGCAAACTGCATGTTTTGATAAGTTTTAAAGGTCATGAACCGATGAAAATTGAAGAACAAATGTGATGTCACGAAAGCTTATGCCTTGATAAGCAAATGGCTACGAAGGACAAGTGACTCTTTAACATATAGCTTTCAAATGTGTAACATGCATAACCCTTTTTCAAGTTTTCCAGATTGGGAAATCATCATTTTGTTGTTTATTTTAAGCGAACAACTCTTAAAGGTATATTTGGAGATCAATCAATCAACCAACCTACTTACCTTTATATCTATGCTTAAGAACTTGTTTCAATAGCTCTGCTTTAAGTTCTTCTGTCGTGTTCAATATTTCAACTTTGAAATTGCGGTTATCTGTATCTTCATAGTGAAAATCTATATCAGTTGTCTTGTGTATGTAACCTATCAACAAATCCCATGCTTTCGTTACTTTTAATGTCATGGTTGGGTTGCTCCCGCCAACTGGTGGTTTTTTCATGTCCTTTTCAATCTGTTCAAACAGTGACACTACAGATATGAAATTGGGGTTGTCTTTATGACATAAACCGGTCGACTTCTTTTGCAAGGTTTCTACAAATAGCTTGGTAAAAGCGCTGCCTTTGCGTGTAAATGTAGCTTCCTCATCAGAACGTGATGCATTTAGTTGTAATCTTATATTTGGAATTGAAAATACTAAGTCAGGACTAAAACAACAGTCCATGATTAGAATAATCTCCTTTCTGATCGCCCCCAAGCCGCGTTTGAAATCATCCATTTTAAAAAAACTATGTTCGGCGTCTTGAAAACCCAACTTTTCAGTATGATGTCCAGAATAATATACAATGACTGTAAAAAGTGTTGTGCACTCTTCTATCTTTTGTATAGCTTCACTCAAACCAAGTAGTGTTGTGGTGATCACATTTTTTTCACTGAAATTTGAAAATACATTTTATTTCATTTTCTCTATATTGATTGATTGGGGTTTAACGCCGTTTTTAACAATTTCTCAGTTATATCACGGCGGCCAGTTCACCTACTCATGCATATCCTGGTTTACTCACACCAGTACTCCACACAACAATCTTCCCAAGCAACTGACTGCTTTTCCACATAGACTTAGCCAGTGGTGGAAGACGAATGATGCATGACTTTTGTCAATCGTCGGAAAGAAAGTTGGCCGAGCCGGGATTCAAACTTTTATGTATTAACAGACTAAACATTGGACTATCATTTGCCTACAAACTATATACTTTTCGGAAAATGTTTTTGTTCTTTACTGTATATATGCTATGAGGCTGAGCATCATCAAACTAAAGTACATGTTAGAATAGTTGATATTAGACACTTTTGGTGGAGGGTCTCTAAAGAAACATTTGTGTGAAAATAATTTAAATGTATTAGTGATTTGTGAGGAGTTGTTATTTAAATATTGTTTCAATTCTATGTTCAGCTCTGGCAACCACCTATTGCAGCGGAGTGAACTGGCAGAAGGTCACTAAAGAAACATGTATGCAAACTTCTATATATTTCTTTAAATGGACAAACGCTAAGTCTTTCTTTTGAATATAGTTTTATATTGTGCTTTGTCTGCTATCCTGTGGAGTGGAACAGTAAAGGTCCATGAACGACAGTGGGCGATTACGACGGATTGTAAGTAATCCCAAAAGTTTAACCCGAGCACTTCATGCTCAAATGAACAAAAGAGAAACAGTTCAAGGGCAATTATCTAAAATTATGGCTGAATTGATATGACACAAAATGGTTTCTTCCAAATCTAAAACTGTTTAAAGTTATAGGATCAAAGTGACTTAGTTGTATATGTCGTTAAAACACAAACGCTGTATGATGTTGACAATATCTGATCTTGAACAGGAATATGGCGAAGATCCTAAGCCATCAAACTTCTGAAGTACGAAGGAAATCATCCCACAATTGAAACTGATATGATGTCTTTATTTTATTTTATGATACGCTATTTATATCAATAAGGGCGGAATTCTGCTAACAAATCAAGTGCCAGTGTGCTGATGTCATTTTAGACGGATATATTTTAGCAGATGTGACCTCGACCTTTGACCTTAGTTTTTGACACAAACACTCATGCAAGCTCCCTTGACATGGGTATACTCCAAACTCACTCATTGTTACCATTCCAATTAAGGTTTAGAGCAAACTGTTACAGGGCTACAATGACATTCGAGTGAACATGTTTCACATCAGCCTGCAGAGTTTCAGACATTGTGTTAATCCAGGTTTATTTGGTAAACATTTCCTTCTAACTTGCATGTTTGGGTTATGACGAATTTATCCCATGGTAGGAAAACCATTATCGGCATTAGTTTGAGGACACCAAGCTCACAAACTTACCTTAGTCCAGTGACCAATGGGTATTTTGATGTAAGTATCTTTTTCATGTTCTTCACATCATTTTTGATAGCTTCACGATAATCCTCGTCCGTATCGTATCCCATAATTAATATGGCCGCCCAGGCATGACCTTGACATAATGAGAAGAGTCTTATTGGATGTCCAAACACCAGTGAAAATTCATGTTATCTGATATAATAATAGTTTACTGTTTTGCATAAGGAACAGTCAATATTTGTCCTGGTTTAGATGGATGCCAATTTCGATAAATGACAAGGTCGATGAATTGATAATATAATAATTGATAATATAGTTTAAACCTGATGGAGGTTTCGGTAAAATGTACCTTATAAATAAATATTGTATTGTTAAAGTATATTTCATACACAATCTGTCCTATGTGTGAAAAAACAATCAATTCACTGTTTAATTGGTTTGACATTGTAGCTATTTAGAAACATTATGGAAAACAAGAGGACCATGATGGTCCTATATCGCTCACCTGATTAAATCAAACTTAAAAAGTTTTCAGTGTTCTTTCCCCTATATGAGTCTATGAAAAACAAGTGACCCCCGTGGAGGGGTCATTTTTGACCCCAGGGCTATAGTTTGAACAATCTTGGTAAAGGTCCACTAGATGATGGTACATACCAAATATCAAAGGCATGGGCCTTCTACTTTTAGACAAGAAGATTTTTAAAGTTGTTCCCCTATATGAGTCTATGTTAAACAAGTGACCCCACGGGGAGGGGTCCTTTTTTACCCCAGGGCTATAATTTGAACAATCTTGGTAGAGGTCTACTAGATGATGCTACATACCAAATCTAACAAGATGTGTTTGTGAAACACTGATGCCCCCGAATGGCAACATCTAGGTCAAAGGTCAAGGTCGCCAGGTCAAAAATGTTGGTACTGACAGAAAGGTCATGTCACAAGGAATACACATGTGAAATATGGTAGCCGTACCTGTTATGGTTCAAAAGTAGTGGTCAAAGTTAAAAAAAAAATCTAGAATGGCAACATCTAGGTCAAAGGTCAAGGTCGAAAGGTGAACAATTTTGGTATTGACAGAAAGGTCATGTCACAAGGTATACACATGTGAAATATGTTAGCCGTACCTGTTATGGTTCAAAAGTAGTGGTCAAGGTTAAAGTTTTTTTCGAGAATGGTAACATCTAGGTCAAAGGTCAAGGTCGCAAGGTGAAAATTGTTGGTGCTGACAGAAAGGTCATGTCACAAGCTGTTATGGTTCAAAAGTAGTGGTCAATGTTAAAGTTTTTTTTGAGAATGGCAACATCTAGGTCAAAGGTCAAGGTCGCAAGGTTAAAAATGTTGGTACTGACAGAAAGGTCATGTCACAAGGAATACACATGTGCAATATGGTAGCCGTACCTGTTATGGTTCAAAAGTAATGGCCAAGGTTAAAGGTTTTTTCGAGAATGGCAACATCTAGGTCAAAGGTCAAGGTCGCAAGGTCAAAAATGTTGGTACTGACAGAAAGGTCATGTCACAAGGAATACACATGTGAAATATGGTAGCCGTACCTGTTATGGTTCAAAAGTAATGGCCAAGGTTAAAGTTTTTTTCAAGAATGGCAACATCTAGGTCAAAGGTCAAGGTCGCAAGGTCAAAAATGTTGGTACTGACAGAAAGGTCGTGTCACAAGGAATACACATGTGAAATATGGTAGCCGTACCTGTTATGCTTCAAAAGTAGTGGTCAAGGTTAAAGTTTTTTTTGTGCAGACAGACAGACGTGCAGACAGGCCAAAAACTATATGCCCACCGAATCTATGATTCCGGGGGCATAAAAAGCCTGGGGCCTCTACTTTTAGACAAGAAGATTTTTTAAGTTTATTCTCTATATGAGTCTATGTAAAACAATAGACCCCAGGGGAGGGGTCATTTTGACCCCAGGTCTATAGTTCGAACAATCTTGGTAAAGGTTCACTAGATGATGCTACATACCAAATATCAAAGGCATGGGCCTTCTACTTTTAGACAAGAAGATTTTTAAAGTTTTTCTCCTATATGAGTCTATGTTAAATAAGTGACCCCCGGGGAGGGGTCTTTTTTGACCCCAGGCCTATAATTTGAACAATCTTGGTAGAGGTTCACTAGATGATGCTACATACCAAATATCAAAGGCATGGGGCCTCTACTTTTAGAATAGAAGATTTTTTAAGTTTTTTCTCTATATGAGTCTATGTAAAACAATAGACCCCAGTGGAGGGGTCATTTTGACCCCAGGGCTATAGTTCGAACAATCTTGGTAAAGGTCCACTAGATGATGCTACATACCCAATACCAAAGGCCTGGGCCCTGTACTTTTAGACAAGAAGATTTTTAAAGTTTTTCCCCTATATGAGTCTATGTTAAACAAGTGACCCCCGGGGAGGGGTATTTTTGACCCCAGGGCTATAATTTGAACATTCTTGGTAGAGGTGCACTAGATGATGCTACATACCAAATATCAAAGGCATGGGCCTTCTACTTTTAGACAAGAAGATTTTTAAAGTTATTCTCCTATAAGAGTCTATGTTAAACAAGTGACCCCCGGGGAGGGGTCTTTTTTGACCCCAGGGCTATAATTTGAACAATCTTGGTAGAGGTTCACTAGATGATGCTACATACCAAATATCAAAGGCATGGGACTTTTACTTTCAGACAAGAAGATTTTTAAAGTTGTTCCCCTTTTTTTAGTTATGGTTAATTTCCCCATTTTTGTTGCCGTGGCAGCCAAAGTTCTGCATGGAATATAATTTTTTTTCAAAGTTTGAAAGAGATCCACCCAAGGAACATTCCAGTAAATTCTTTTTGAATTTTGAATTTTGAATTTGGTTAATTGGTGTGGGAGGAAAAGTCGTTTGTAGGAAAATGTGAACGGACGGACGACGACGACGGACGATGAGCGATCACAAAAGCTCACATTGCACTTCGTGCATTGGTGAGCTAAAAATACATTTTGTTTTCCAGGTGTGTTTGCGGATGATTTTAAAATATATAGATATACGAGTATGCCTCTTTTGTCAAAACTTAACCATGATTAGTTAATTATTGAAAACAAAGGTATGCTTTTCTCTTCCTTTTATTTCAGGTATGTTTGCAGATGGTAAGTATATCATATAAGTCTCTTTCATGTATTCCATTTATTTTTATCATAACAAAAATGTATTTCGTTTGTATAAAACATAATTTTTTTATTTGTGGTAAAAACAAAAAAACTTTTTACGTCTATAAAAGGTACAGAATCCAGAAAATATTTAACGGACGATACCAAATTAACTCTTTCCTGCATTATATTTAATAATTGCCGACATGTTTGAATAATTATATATAACCTCCAATACTCATACATGTGTTAAATATTGTTTTTCCTACATTTTTTTGCAAAATATTCGATTTTAAACCAAATACGCAATCAATTCATTGATTGTTCCCACCTACGACATTGAAGGGGGTAGGTGTTCTATAATAACACTATATAAAATCCTTCCTACCGAAACTTCCCAACAGGTTCATTCTATATTACCAATTTACTGAACTTCTCACTTACCAAAACCTTCGTTAACCGTTTAAATGCATTTGATGGCTATTCAGTACAGACATTTCAATACATAACATATGAAAACAAGATGGGAAACAAACACATTATGCCAATTCAACAGTCGCTTGATGAAAAGAAATTTAGAGGTTACGCCACTTAACAGGTTCGCCATGAGGAATTTGCGCTACCTCTACATGAGGATAGGCCACTGTTCTTGTTAGATTTTGGCCTGAAAAGGAGATGCCACTTTTTTATGCCTGGTTTATCGAAGACAAATTATACATGTAATATCAAAATCAGGAATCCAAAGAATTCATTCTTAACTTGTGCCACATGTAGAGATTGTGAACATTTATCAATATGATTTATTTTTATTATTTTACTTTCAAAATTTAATCTTTTAGAATATTCATTGGTTCAATCTCCAACGGAAACTTCAACATAACGCTTTATTTTTCATTCGCTACTATAGAATATGTATGTGAAGCGTGTGTAACAGTTTTGTCGTTTATTACTTGATAATCAAAACACTTACACAAAGCCTGTTCCAAACCAATAACCTATATCGAGGGCTTGGCGTGAAACGGTTGTAACTAAAAACTTATTTTGAAAACCTTGGTTTAGGGGCAATGTTGACCCTTTTATAAACAATGCAAATTTAGATGCCATTGCTAAGAACGTGCAATGGCACCTAAATTTCCATTGTTTACCAAGAAAAATGATTTAACGATTATAAAGGCTTTATGGCGAGGTGATTAACCTTGGTAAAAAATACAAATTTTAGTTACAACCGTTTCACACCAAGCCCTCGATATGTTCTATATCAAAAAAAGAAAACGTACAATATCATTTTCAAGCCAACATTTCACTAGTAGTAGACACATATCAGCAAATTTGGCTACCGATGTAGATTCAAAAAGAGATGTTTGTCAAACATTATGCCCTCCCCTGAGCGCCATGTTGTCAGGAATATTAGGACAATTGAGTAACATTTGCATGGACCGAAATGCCAGTTGATTTGTCATTTCACATTGGATGTCTTTGAGTCAGTTTTTAGATTATGAACAATGTTCATTCAAAGTTTGAGGATGGTAGGTACAGTTCTTAATCCCATTGTGATGATGACTGATATTTGCAGATATTATGTATCCTCCAGGTCCAGGCATTGTTGAGTCATCACTCAGACAAGCATAAAAAAGGTTATTGTGTTCAAGGTCACTGTGACCTTGACCTTTGACCCAATGACCTCAAAATAAATAGGGTTGATCTACTGGTCAGGCCCAACCTCCAAGTCAAATTTGAGGACCATAGGTCCAGGCGTTGTTAAGTTATCACTCGGACAAGCTTAAAAAAGGTTTTTGTGTTAAAGGTCACTGTGACCTTGACCTTTGACCCAATGACCTCAAAATAAATAGGGTTCATCTACTGGTCAGGCCCAACCTCCAAGTCAAGTTTGAGGACCATAGGTCAGGGCATTGTTGCGTTATCACTCGGACAAGCTTAAAAAGGGTTTTCGTGTTCAAGGACACTGTGACTTTGACCTTCGACCCAATGACCTCAAAATAAATAGGGTTCATCTACTGGTCAGGCCCAACCTTCAAGTCAAGTTTAAGGACCATAGGTCCAGGCATTGTTGAGTTATCACTCGGACAAGCTTAAAAAGGGTTTTTGTGTTCAAGGTCACTGTGACCTTGACCTTAGACCCAATGACCTCAAAATAAATAGGGTTTATCTACTGGTCAGGACCAACCCTCAAGTCAAGTTTGAGGACTATAGGTTCAGGCATTGTTGAGTTATCACTCGGACAAGCTTTGGTCTACAGACGGACCAACCAACCGACAGACATGTGCAAAGCAATATACCCCTCTTCTTCGAGGGGGCATAATAAAGAGGTAATCAAAACAGAAACAAATTTTGAGCTTAATCAGGCGGGAAATGTCAACCTTATCACAACAGAAAAGACAGAGGGCTTCAAGTAGAACGCTAAACACACTTGTTAAGGCAGGTTAGGTTTCCTTCGTTAGGAGTTCAAAACATGTGTTGAAGGACTTTTCAAAATGTCAGTTCAACAGCTTTTTTCTCAGATGTTTAAAACAGTTATACCTATCTTTGTAGGAATTGTTTTCCTGCAACGTAGACACTGGATTGGATTGAGGTAGGAGTTCCTCATACAGGCAACGCAAACTGGTGGCGCTTTATGTGACGAATTATCCAAACAATTCTGTAAACACAGGTTTGTGTCGCCAACTACAATACAAAAAACGCGTTGACCATGATGGTCCTAAAATTCTCACATTATTTTAATAAATATATAAGCAAAAGGAGCGCACACTCGTAGCTATGTTTATTAATGATTACGATATTTTAGGTAACCAAAGGAACATATGTGCCAAATTATTTTCAAATCATGTCAAAATTTCTGTACAAGATGATTCTTTAAGTTTATACTATATAAATAAAAACAAGATGGCCATGATGGCCCTAAATCGCTCACCTGAGTAAGTGTTTTAGGGGCCTAATTTAATTGCTCTACAAAAATAGATAACAATTTTGCCAATTTTATAGGGCCATAATTCAGTCATGCATGGTTTTCAAAAGTAACCGAGCTCTCATGTATATCTAGCTACTGTATAAGTTTGGTAATTATCTGATAATAAATGATGACTTTATCTTGTTCACAAGGTCAATTATAGCAACCTTGCCAATTTTAAAGGGCCATAATCCCGTCATGCATGGATGGGTCTGGCTGGTTTTCGAAAGGAACCGAGCTCTCAGAATATCTAGCTACTGAATAAGTTTGGTAAACATCGGATAATAAATGAAGTTTTTATCGTGTTCACAAGGTCAATTATAACAATTTTGCCAATTTTAAAGGGCAATAATCCAGTTATGCATGAATGGATCTGGCTGGTTTTCAAAAGGAACCAAGCTCTTATGTATATCTAGCTACTGTATAAGTTTGGTAAACACCGGATAATAAATGATGACTTTAACTTGTTCTCAAGGTTAATTATAGCAATTTTGATAATTTTAAAGGGCCATAATCCCATCATGCATAGACGAATCTGACTGGTTTTCGAAAGGAACTGAGCTCTCATGGATATCTAGCTACTGAATAAGTTTGGTAAACATAGGATTTTAATCGTGTTCACAAGGTCAATTATAACAATTTAACCAATTTTAAAGGGCCATAATCCATTCATGTATAGACGGATATTAAAATTGCTATGCTATAATTAACCTTGTGAACAAGTTAAGATATGGTTTTCGAAAGGAACCGAGCTCTCATGGATATCTAGCTACTGAATACGTTTGGTAAACATGGGATAATAAATGAATACTTGATGATTGATTGGGGTTTAACGCCGTTTTTAAACATTTCTCAGTTACATCACGGGGGCCAGTTCACCTACTCATATATTACCTTGTTATCCCATACCAGTACTCCAAACAACAATCTTCCCAAGCAACTGGCTGCTTTTCCACATAGACTTAGCCCATCAAATGACTTGATTGTGTTCACAAGAAATTGTGGAAGGACGACGGACAAAGGGCGATCACAAAAGCTCACCTTGTCACTATGTGACAGGTGAGCTAAAAAGAAAACTAGAATTGAATGCTCCTCGGAGCAAGGGTGTCACCTTGTCAGAAAATTTTAATTTTTGACAGAAAAGGGGCAATAACTCTGATATCAATTTTTTTTGGATTATCCCCCTTTTGTGAACCCATCACAAATATTGATATAAACATTTGTCAGAAGTTACAATGTAATCCTTTGAGTAGAAAAAATGACGAAAAAGTGTGACCACAGACAGACACCGGACAAAAAAAAAAATCCCTAAGTGCCTACCATGCTACGCAGGTGACACAACCAGGGGAACATTCTTTTGAGGTTTGGTTGTAATTGTTCTAGTGCTTTAGGAGGGGATGTAATTTTATAGCTAAAAACTAACAACGATAACGGACGGATCACGGACTCAGGTGATCTTAACAGATAACAATGGTAATAACAATTCAATTATTGTAATAATACTATAACATTATGCATGGTATTGAGGGTTTAGGGTCACCTAAGGACTATTTTAAGAATTTAAAAGATTGTTTATTTTCCCACCTCTATGATACCGCAGCACGCAAAGCTTTGCGGATAATTTAAATCTAAATTTTAAAAGAGGACAACCAGAGGAACATTTTTGAGAAGTTTGGTTGAAATTGTTCCAGTGCTTTAGGAGGAGATGTCATTTTTAAATACTAATGACGATAAGGACGGATCACGGACAAAAAGTAATCGAAATAGATACACTTGAGCCTTCAGCTCAGGTGATCTTAAACAAGAGGGCCATGATGGCCCTGGATCGCTCACCTTAAATATACAATGTACTGCAATGCAAAACACATCAAGACAATTATTCTGAATGCAACCTCCAGTATTAACAAGATTTTTCTTCATTTGGCCTAGTGATCTATATATTTTTTCCTGATATGACCCATATTCCAACATGGACTAGATATCATCAAGACAACATTCTGACAATGTGGCATTCAAAGTGTTACCAAGATTTTCCTTCAATTTAGCCTAGTGACCTAGTTTTGACCTGTCATGACCCATATTCGAACTTAGCCTAGATATAATTCAGCTCAACATTCTGACCAAATTTCAAGCTGCTGAAGCAAAACATGTGGCTTCTACAGAGTTAACAAGATTCTCCCTCAATTTAGCCTAGTGACCTAGTTTCTGACCTATTAAAAATATGACCAATATTTTAACTTGACCTAGATATCTTTAAGACAAACATTCTGACAAAATTTCAAACTTCTGAAGCAAAAATTGCGGCCTCTAGGGTGTTAACAAGATTTCCCTTCAATTTGACCTAGTGATCTACTTTTCGACCAATCATAACCCATGTTTGAACTTGACTTGTAAACATATCATCAAGACAAACATTCTGAAGTTTCAACATGCTCAAGTTGAAAATGTGGCCTCTAGAGTGTTAACAAGATTTCCCTTCAATTTGGCCTAGTGACCTAGTTTTTAACCCGGCATGACCCAGTTTCGAACTTGACCTACATATCATTCAGCTTAACATTCTGACCAAATTTCAACCTGCTGAAGCAATAAATGCGGCTTCTACAGTGTTAACAATATTTCCCTTCAATTTGGCCTAGTGACCTAGTTTCTGACACAATATGACCCATATTCGAACTTGCCCTAGATATTTTTAAGACAAACATTTTGACAAAATTTCGAACTGCTGAAGCAAAAATTGCGGCCTCTGGAGTGTTAACAAGATTTTCCTTCAATTTGACCTAGTGACCTACTTTTTGACCTAACATGACACATGTTGGAACTTGACCTACATATCATCAAGACAAACATTCTGATTAAGTTGAAAATGTGGCCCCCCGAGTGTTAACAAGATTTCCCTTCAATTTGACCTCATATGGCCCAGTTTCAAACTTGTCCAAGATTTGATGGAGATGATTGTTCTGAAAAACTTTCATGAAGATTGGATGCAAAATGTAGCCTGTAGAGTGTTAACAAGCTCAAATGTTGACGACGCACGCCGGCCGGACGCCGGACAAAATGTCATCACAATAGCTCACCTTGCACTTCGTTCATAGGTGAGCTAAAAATAACAATGGTTATAACAATTTAATTATTGTAGTAATGCTATAACATTATGCATGTGTTTTCATTGCTACTAAGAAATCCAACATAGCTGAGTTCCGGGCGTCCCATGTTCAATCCCCTTTGAAAAAAAAGATGAGCTAATCACCTATTTTAATAAAACTGATTTCCTTGTGATAATACATTTCCAGTTATACCAAACATGTTGATGCTGTGACTTGAATGTTGTTCATTGGCCCTATTTGTTCACTCAAAAGCATTATTTTTTCCACATTGCCCAGATATTGAAGGCCTACATTTAGCCGGCTCACCATTGTTCATGATATCATGTGTTCATGTTTCCATGTATAAAAGGGCAATAAATGCGATTCATGTAGCCCCTCTACTTTATGTATTCATATTGAGCATCAAAAGTAGATCCACACACAATCAAAGCAGAATATGTTGAATTGACACGTTTCCATTGCATCTTCTTGTATGTTTGGACCTCTGTTCGGCCACTCATATATTCATTGTAATATTAATTGATAAAAGTCATTGTGATTAACTGCATTCGGACTGCAGCAAACTACTAAATACCAGAAGTTGGTGTCCAAAACAAATTCTTGAGTGCGAACAACGGACAAGAGTGATCACAACAGTTGACCTAGAGCATTTTGTACTCATGTGAGCTACAAATAGCAATCAAAGCGCCAATGGCACTGTAGTGGCGATCGTATGGAAAATCCTGCAAAGTAACAAGTATATTTGAGAATGTATCAACCCTGCATCTTTTGACAGTAGAATAATGTTAGTTTGCCAGAATGTTGTCTTGGTGATCTTTTAGTTACGTTCTGAAATTGGTCGTGATGTGTTCAGAATTAGGCCTTTCCAAATTTATGAAAAATCTAGTTGGTACTCGATAGACTACCGTTTTAAGCTCATTAGAATGGCTATTTGTAATCTAAATTGTTCGGGTAATCACATGTTCGTCATCAGGTCACTGGGCCATATTAAGATAAAATATTTTGTACACTTTAGAAATGACTAAATTATCAAGGAAGGAGAGAAAACAGTATCCATTAGTTTGGTGTTTGTTTCAATGATGTCCGATATTAAACAGGTCTGTTCAATTTAGTCCCTTCACATTGCATGATTGAGGGTTGTCAGAGACATATAAACACAGTATATTTATATGTATCTGAGGTTGTTAAACTGCTTCGAAAAATGTGAGTGCAAAAACAAACACAAACATGCTCAAAAAGCACAATTTCACTATTTGCCAAACTGTTCAATTTATAAAAATATAGGCATATATTATAATGCTCGATCTCCAAACTAAATTAGGCTACACTTTCAATATTCATTGCTAATTGACTCTAAAACGTGCAGACGTGTATACATAACGTGTGTACACACTGACATCGTGTGTCCTTTAAACCTTTGTAAACCAGTCTTATCATCTAGACGCTTTCATATATTTAAACAACTACAAAATAAAGCGTTTATAATATTGAGATAACCAGTCTCGCGCGCTATTTATAGAACCTTTTGGAATTTCCAGATTTGAGTATCATCAGAGTTATTTGCAAGGCAGATAGAACGCGCAATGATATTTATTATCTGCCTAATCATGACGAAGATAATATTTACATATTTTAACTCTATGTAGATAATGTCTCGATAAAACTCAAATATTAGTAACAATCCGGTACCAAAGTAGCACTGACATAATTATTATTTATCACGTCTCTGCATCAATGATGGAACTATAACGAATGTGAGTAAAATAGTTTGCAGTAAGGAAAACAAATATCAACCGATTGTTCAAAACCGACTATGTAAATATTTTTCGTTGTTGTTGTTTCTGTCAGCATTGTGGCAATTGGCAAACCAATCGCCACAAAAAGGGCTATATAACGGTATAATAGACATGCTATATTATATATTGACATACATACGTAACTATTGAAGACTGGAAATGGTATGATTACGGTGTATATTAATCATTAACTCTAAGAGGTAAACAACATATACAAGAATTACGCATAATTAAATGTCTCGCTGTCCCCAGCTTTGTCTATCAATGCAAGTGTAAAAGACAACAAGAGCGCCACATGTCAAAAAATACACCCATCCTGCTTTTTTGAGACCAAGTATAGTGTTAATTGGTTGTACGTCAGCCAAACTTAGAGAGCGGACACTGTTAGTACAGTTTCGGCCATTTCGAGGGACAAAATTGTGTAGTGACTAAGATAACCTTGTAAGTTATCAAACCTGACCATGATATTCTGCCCATCAACATATTGTCTAAATTTGGTGATGATCGGATAAAGGCTTCACAAGTTATTGAGCTGACAAGACCAATTTTAGGTAATTTCTACAATTAAAGGGCAATAACTCACTATCGACTGGAGCAATATGGCCAGTTATATAACTTGTCCGAGATATTACGCCAATAAACATTTTGACCAAAGTTGGTGATGATTAGACAAAGGCTCCTAAAGTTATTGAGCTAACAAGACCAATTTTAGGTAATTTCTATAATTAAAGAGCGATAACTCTCGATTGACAACAGCGATATGGCTAGTTATCAAACTTGTCCGAGATATTATGTCAATACACATTCTGACCAAATTTGGTAATGATTAGATAAAGGCTCCTAAAGTAATTGAGCTGACAAGACCAATTTTGGGTAATTTCTATAATTGAAGGATGATAACTCTCAATTGACTAAAGCGATATGGCTAGTTATCGAACTTGTCCGAGATATTATCTCAATACACATTCTGACAAAACTTGGTGATGATTGGACAAAGGCTTCTGAAGTTACTGAGCTGACAACATACTGGACGCCGCCAGACCGCCCGTACGCAAAACTATAATACGAAAAAACGGGCGTATAAAAAGTAAAATAACAATACGCTATTAAATATTAATATTAGTTTAAACTTATTTATTTTAAATCGATTGCGAAACAAGCTTTAAGCTTATATTAATCACGCTCGATGTCTGCTTCCTGGATACTTAACCAGTACTCGCGCCGATTGTGTGGAAAAATCCCAAAGTCAGGACCCGCTCATCACGGGACTCGAACCAGGGACCTTTGATGTGAGAGGCCGACGCTCTACCTCTGCACCACTGTCTTCCACATTATTAATATTAATACGCTATTAAGTTAAAAATGACAAGAGGTTAAAAAACAAGAGGCCCATGAGGGCCTATGCTCTACTGGTATGGTTCTTTGGTCATTTTCAATCCAGAGCATGTATGTATGGTGAAGATCAGATAGTAAATGGTTTGCGAAAGGAATCTACTATCTGAGTTTGGTGAAGATCGGATAGTAAATGGAGGCTCTATTGTGTTCACAAGCTATATTATAGCAATTTTGATAATTTCAAGGGCCATAATCCAGTCTTGCATGGCCATGTCTGGCTGGTTTGCAAAAGGAGCCAAGCTCTCATGGATACCTAACTACTGTGTAAGATTGGTGAAGATCAGATAGTAAATGGAGCCTCTATTGTGTACACAAGCTCTATTATAGCAATTTTGACAATTTCAAGGGCCATAATCCAGCCTTGCATGGGCGGATCCGGCTGGTTTGCGAAAGAAACCGAGCTCTCATGGATATCTAAATACTGTATAAGTTTGATTGAGATACAATCAAAACTGAAGACTTTATTGCGTTCACAAGCTGTATTATAGCAATTCTGACAATTTCAAGGGCCATAATCCAGTCTTGCATGGCCGAATCTGGCTGGTTTGCAAAAGGAACCAAGCTCTCATGGATACCTAACTACTGTATAAGTTTGATTGAGATACAATCAAAACTGAAGACTGTATCGCGTTCACAAGCAATTTACGGACGCACAGAGGACGGACGCCACGCCAAAGGCCAGTAGAGCTAAAAACCAAAAAAACATTAAGCTACACCCAAAGTTCAAAAATAAAATAAATTAAAAACAAGAAGGCCATAATGGCCCTGGATCGCTCACCTTAATTATAAAATGTACTGCAATGCAAAACACATCCAAGACAATTATTCTGAATGCAACCTCCACAGTGTTAACAAGATTTTCCTTCATTTGGCCTAGTGATCTATATGTTTTTACCTGATATGACCCATATTCCAACATGGACTAGATATCATCAAGACAACATTCTGACAAGGTTTCAACTTGCTCAAAGTAAAAATGCAGCCACCAAAGTTTGAACAATATTTTCCTTATGATCCAATATGACCCATATTCAAATTTGACCTAGATATAATTCAGCCAAACATTCTGACCAAATTCCAAGCTGCTGAAGCAAAACATGCGGCATCCAAAGTGTTCACAAGATTTTCCTTCAATTTGATCTAGTGACCTAGTTTTTAACCCAGCATGACCCATATCTGAACTTGGCCTAGATATCATTTAGACAAACATTCTGACCAAATTTCAAGATGCTGAAGCAAAAAATGCGGCATCCAAAGTGTTAACAGGATTTTCCTTCAATTTGACCTAGTGACCTAGTTTTTGACACGGCATGACCTATATATCATTCAGCTCAACATTCTAAACAAATTTCAAGCCGTTGAAGCAAAACATACGGCTTCTACAGAGTTTACAAGATTTTCCCTTAATTTGGCCTAGTGACCTACTTTTTGACCCGACGTGACCCATGTTCGAACTTGACCTACATATCATCAAGACAAATATTCTGATAAAGTTTCAACATGCTCAAATTGAAAATGTGGCCTCAAGAGTGTTAACAAGATTTCCCTTCAATTCGACCTAGTGACCTCGTTTTTGACCTCCTTCCTGATTCAATATAACCCATATTTGAACTTGACCTAGATATCTTTAAGACAAACATTCTGACAAAATTTCAAGCTGCTGAAGCAAGAAATGCGGCAACCAAAGAGTTAACAAGATTTTCCTTCAATTTGGCCCTAATGACCTAGTTTCTGATCCAATATGACCCATATTTGAACTTTACATAGATATTTTTAAGACAAACATTCTGACAGAATTTTAAACTGCTGAAGCAAAAATTGAAAATGTGGCCTCAAGAGTGTTAACAAGATTTCCCTTCAATTCGACCTAGTGACCTCGTTTTTGACCTCATATGGCCCAGTTTCGAACTTGTCCAAGGTTTTGACCTAGATATAATTCAGACCAACATTCTGACCAAATTTCAAGCTGCTGAAGCAAAAAATGCGGCATCCAAAGTGTTAACAAGATTTTCCTTCAATTCGGCCTAGTGACCTAGTTTTTGACCTCGAGAGTTTGACCTAGATGTCTTTAAGACAAATATTCTGACAAAATTTCAAACTTCTGAAGCAAAAAATGCGGCCTCTAGAGTGTTAACAAGATTTTCCTTCAATTTGACCTAGTGACCTAGTTTTTGACCCAACATGACCCTTGATCGAACTTGACTTACATATCATCAAGAAAAACATTCTGATCAAGTTTCATAATGCCTAAGTTAACAAGAGGCCCATGAGGGCCTATGCTCTACTGGCATTGATCTGGCTTGTTTCAAAAGGAACCAATATGTCATCAATATTCAAATACCATCTAAGTTTGGTGAAGATCAGATAGTAAATGGAAGCTCTATTGTGTTCACAAGCTGTATTATAGCAATTTTGACAATTTCAAGGGCCATAATCCAGCCATGCATGGGTACATCTGGCCGTTTTTTTAGAAATGAACCAAACTCTCATGGATATCTAACTACTGTATAAGTTTGATTGAGATACAATCAAAAATAAGGACTGTATCATGTTAACAAGCCCTATTATAGCAATATTGACAATTTCAAGGGCCATAATTCAGTCATGCATGGGGCGGATCTGGCTTGTTTTCGAAAGGAATCAAGCTCTCATGGATATCTAACTACTGCACAAGTTTGGTTGAGATACAATAAAAAATAAAGACTGTATCGTGTTAACAAGCTCTATTATAGCAATTTTGACCATTTCAAGGCCCATAATCCAGTCAAGCATGGGCAGATCTGGCTGGTTTTCGAAAAGAAACAAGCTCTCATGGATATCTAACTACTGTAAAAGTTTGGTTGAGATACAATCAAAAGTGAAGACTATCATGTTAACAAGACATTGTTTACGGACGGACAGACGCACGCACTCACGGACGACGGACGAATCGCCACGACATAAGCCCTTCTGGCCAGTAGAGCTAACAAGAGCACCGCATACGGCACAGACGCTCGACTGATAGGGAGAAGAAAAAAAAAAGGAGCTAAACAAAAAACCTTAACCGGACGACCACGCCGCCTCCGCGGACGCCAGGGTCATGACAATGCAGTATCAAGAGTGTTAACAAGACTACCCTTCAATTTGGCCTAGTGACCTAGTTTTTAACCTAGCATGACCCATATTCGAACTTGGCCTAGATATCATTTAGACAAAATTTAATATTCTGACTAAATTTCAAGCTGCTTAAGCAAACAAGAGGGCCATGATGATCTGGATCGCTCACCTGATTATTTTTTTCAATTTAACTATATAAGCCCCGCCCCCTGGCGGCCATAGTTTCCGACCAATCAACTTGGCTTGAAGGAATCTGATAGAGGGTCACCCTAGGAACATTTCTACAAAATTATTTGAAAATCAGCCAGACACTTTTGGAGGAGAAGATTTTTAAGTTTTCACTATAGACATATAAGGCAAAATAGCCCTGTCCACTGGCGGCCATGTTTTTTGACCAATCAACATGGCTTGAAGGAATCTTAAAGTGGGTCACTTAAGGAACATTTCTACAAAATTATTTGAAAATCGGCCAGATACTTTCGGAGAATAAGATTTGTTTAAGTTTTCACTATAGCCATATAAGGCAAAATAGCCCCGCCCCCCTGGCGGCCATGTTTTTCGACCAATCAACATGGCTTGAAGGAATCTGATAGAGGGTCATCCAAAGAACATTTCTACAAAAATATTTGAAAATCGGCCTGACACTTTCGGAGGAGAAGATTTTTTAAGTTTTCACTATAGCCATTTAAGGCAAAATAGCCCCGCCCCCCTGGCGGCCATGTTTTTTGACCAATCAACATGGCTTGAAGGAATCTAATAGAGGGTCATCCAAGGAACATTTCTACAAAATTATTTGAAAATCCATTATCGGCCTAATACTTTCGGAGGAGAAGATTTTTTAAGTTTTCACTATAGCAATATAAGGCAAAATAGCCCCGCCCGCCTGGCGGCCATGTTTTTTGACCAATCAACATGGCTTTAAGGAATCTGATAGAGGGTCATCCAAGGAACATTTCTACAAAATTATTTAAAAATCTGCCAACCAGTTTGGGAGAAGAAGAATTTAAGTTTTTTTCATTTCGTTGCCATGGAAACCAGAATTCTGCATGGATCCCAAACATTTGAATAAAATCTTGTGAGGTCATTGAGAGGATGCTTTCTGTGAAATTTCACCCCAATTGACCCACTGGTTACTGAGGAGAGGAAGTTGACGCACGACGGACGACGGACAAAAGGCGATCACAATAACTCACCTTGAGCAAAGCTCAGATGAGCTAAAAATGCGGCATCCAAAGTGTTAACAAGATTTTCCTTCAATTTGGCCTAGTGACCTAGTTTCTGACCCAATATGACCCATATTCGAACTTGACCTAGATATTTTTAAGACAAACATTCTGACAAAATTTCAAACTGCTGAAGCAAAAATTACGGCCTCTGGAGTGTTAACAAGATTTTCCATCAATTTGACCTAGTGACCTACTTTTTGACCCGACATGACCCATGTTCGAACTTGACCTACATATCATCAAGAAAAACATTCTGATAAAGTTTCAACATGCTCAAGTTGAAAATGTGGCCTCCAGAGTGTTAACAAGATTTCGCTTCAATTTGACCTCGTTTTTGACCTCATATGGCCCAGTTTCGAACTTGTCCAAGATTTGATGGAGATGAATGTTCTGATTCACTTTCATGAAGATTGGATGCAAAATGTAGCCTGTAGAGTGTTAACAAGCTGAAATGTTGACGATGCACGACGGACGGACGCCGGACAAAATGTGATCACAATAGCTCACCTTGCACTCTATGCTCTATTTTTTACCCCAGGGCTATAATTTGAACAATCTTGGTAGAGGTCCACTAGATGATGCTACATACCCAATATCAAAGGCCTTGGCCCTCTACGTTTAGACAAGAAGATCTTAAAGAGTTTTTTCTCTACATGAGTCTATGTAAAACAATAGACGGAAGGGGAGGGTCATTTTTGTCCCCATGGCTATAATTTGAACAATCTTGGTAGAGGTCCACTAGATGATGATACATACCAAATATCAAAGGCATGGGCCTTCTACTTTCAGACAAGAAGATTTTTTAAGCCACTATTGTGTTCACAAGCTCTATTCTAGCAATTTTGGCAAATTCAAGGGCCATAATCTAGCCTAGCGAAAGGAACCGAGCTCTCATGGATATCTAACTACTGTATAAGTTTGATGGAGCTACAATCAAAACTGAAGACTTTATCGCGTTCACAAGCTGTATTATAGCAATTTTGACAACTTCAAGGGCTATAAACCAGTCATGCAAGGGCACATCTGGCTGGTTTTTCGAAAAGAACCAAGCTCTCATCAATATTTAACTGCTTTCTAAGTTTGGCGAAGATCAGATAGAAAATGGAGCCTCTAGTGTGTTCACAAGCTCTATTATAGCAATTTTAACAATTTTCAACCCGCCCCGCCCGTACGCCGCAGGTTAAACTATAATACAATCCGTTTTTTCAAAACGGGCATATAAAAATTAAAAAAACGTAACTTTAACAATGACCTAAACGCAAATAGTTGACGCCGTCGCCAGAAAAGTAACACCTTAGTCTCGCTTTTGCAACTTCGTCGCAGGGAGACAAAAACTGATATAATATTCATATGAATTCTCAGTTTTAACTATGATCATGTTATATTCAAAATATGCTTAAGATACATACCACTTTTGTTTAGCATGCACAAAGAGCATTTTTTATCCCCCAATCCTTCAGTTATGCTTTCTTGATTAAGGGCTAGAAGAATATCCTGTGTGTGTAAAAAAGGATTATGATTTTCTCATTAAGCTAATACTTTTTTGCCTATATTGCACTTAATGCTTGTATTGGGGCAGTCATTATCAGTTGGGTTAATTTTGCATAAATTAACCATATATGCTAGCTTCTCTGCATGTATTGATTGTCATGTATGCCTTGATCTTTAGGCTAAACTATTTGTATGCATTGTACTTGAGGTTATTATCTTTGTAAATATGCATGCATTGTTCCTGAAGCTATTACCCTGTATGTTAAGCTATTTAAGGTAGTATCTTTTCAAGCATTGCCTTCTTCTACCTTTATAATGTGGAGGGCAAACATGCATTTGAAAAGTGTCAGTCTCTCAGACCAAAGGTCCAATATTTGATTTCTCTATTTGAGACAATTCCACACAAACGGTGAGAATACGAGTAATACATTCAGAAAGCAGACATCAAACGCCATAAGTATAAACTGATATCTTGTTTGGCAATCTATAACAAGAGGGCCTTGATGGCCCTGGACCGCTTCACTGAGTCTTGCCAATCACATAGTCAATTACAATTAATAACTCAATATGACCCCCATCTTCGAATTTGGCCTAGAAATCGCCAAGACAATTATTCTGACACAATTTAAACACGCTTAAGTTAGAATTACTGCTTCCAGTGTGTTAAAAAGATTTTCCATAAATTTGATCTAGTGACCTAGTTTTTCAACTAACATGATCCATATTCACAAGACATACATTCCGACAAAGTGATCTCTAGAGAGTTAACAAGATTTTTGCTTCAAATATTTCATAGTGACCTAGTCTAAACAATACGGTTTCAAAGTGTTAACGAGATTTTCCATCAATTTGACCTAGTGACCTAGTATGTAAACCATCATGACCCATATTCGAACTTGGTCTAGATATAATTAAGACAATCATTCTGACAAGGTTTCAACATAACAATACGGTTTCAAAGTGTTAACGAGATTTTCAATCAATTTGACCTAGTGACCTAGTATGTAAACCGTCATGACCCATATTCGAACTTGGTCTAGATATAATTAAGACAAGAGGCCCTCTACTGGTATGGTTCTTTGGTCATTTTCAATCCAGAGCATGTATGTATGGTGAAAATCGGATAGTAAATGGAGGCTCTATTGTGTTCACAAGCTGTATTATAGCAATTTTGACAATTTCAAGGGCCATAATCCAGTCTTGCAGGGCCGGATCTGGCTGGTTTGCAAAGGAAACCAAACTCTCATGGATACCTAACTACTGTGTAAGTTTGGTGAAGATCAGATAGTAAATGAAGCCTCTATTGTGTTCACAAGCTCTATTATAGCAATTTTGATAATTTTAAGGGCCATAATCCAGTCTTGCATAGGCGGATATGGCTGGTTTGGCGAAAGGAAGCGAGCTCCCATGGATATCTAACTACTGTATAAGTTTGATTGAGATACAATAAAAAATGAAGACTTTATTTCGTTCACAAGCTCTATTATAGCAATTGTAACAATTTCAAGAGCCATAATCCAGTCTTGCATGGCCGGATCTGGCTGGTTTGCAAAAGGAACCGAGCAATTGTTAACAGACGCACAGACGCGCAGATGACGGACACCAAGCCATGGCATAAGCTCTTATGGCCTTTGGCCAGTAGCGCTAACAATCATTCTGACAACATTTCAAGCTGTTGAAACAAACAGTGTGATTACTAGATTGTTAACAATATGTTCCATTTTGACCCGACATGACATTTATTAAAAATTTGGGTAAATATCATGGAGGCAATTATTCAGAAAAATTTCAACATGCTTAAGTTAAAAATTCAGCCTCCAGATTGTTCACAAGATTTTCCTACAAATTAACCTTGTAACCTATCTTTTGACCTCACATGACCGTTTCAAACTGATGTAAGTTCTGATAAATGTTCATGAAGATTGGATGCAAAATGTTGCCTGTAGAGTGTTCACAATGTGATTGTTAACGACACATGACGGACGACGGTTACAATGTGATCATACTAGCTCACATTGAGCACTTCATGATCAGGAGAGCTTAAAAGTTAACCCTTAAATTATTCATAAACAAATTTTGATACTGCTTTTTGGAAATGTCGGTTTTCTGAAATGCATCATGATCTGACCTCAACCGAATGTTAACTGACCAACATCTACTTACATAAAGTATCTTTGTAATTGTTGAGGCGTTAATTGTCTTTTCCAAACATTTTTCTGCCAAATTCTTTAACTTGTAATACACATCTTCTTCGTCTTTCCATACATTCTGAAATGCAATAGTAAGGTGTTTTATCTTTAATTTCTATACCTACCGAAAAGTAGTGTTTACCATTTCTCTGACATCCGACGTATAAATTTTAAAACATTTAGGAAAGAGAAGAAATTGATAATCTTCAATAATTTCATATTTCAAACGCAGTAATAAACATATGGTCGAACAAACAACAATAACACTATACATTTTTAGATTCTATATGACAAACAATTGTGATAAGTATAACTGTTAATTGCTCTGATAATGGTAAGAATAAGTTACTCACAATAAATTGCTATATCTTCAATGGATATATTTGTATCTTCATTGGAGCTATTTGTACATCCAATTTGAACAATTGTGTGAAATTAGATCAAACAATCAGCAGCGTGCTCGACTATATGCCGCTTATTCACATAAAGAACTATTTCATTATATCGCACTTAAGTACTATTAAATCATATTATATACTCTGTATGTAAAAGCAACGGAATAGATAGATACATTTAAATATATATAATTTAAAAATCAAATTTCCTAAGTCAATAAAGGGTCATAACTCCAAATTTAGGATACAATGGAGTTATCTAACCTAATTGTACGATGGTCCATAACAAATGTGTGAAGTATGAAGTGATTTGAATGATGAAACTTTAACGTTGAGCTAAACACAAATTTTAAAACTGACCCAAGTCCAAAAATAGCAAAACCTTAAAAAAAGGTTTTACAAATGTTTGACACTAAAACCCGTTTGATATGTTGAAGAATTATATTTGATAAATGAACGATTACAATTAGAAAGGAAAGTAACCAAAAATTATGAATTTATCTAAAATTCTCAAATCAAACAAAAATCATGTTTTTTACCCCCAAAAAGCTATGTTTTTCGACGAATCAACATGGCTTGAAGGAATATGATAGAGGGTCATCCAAGGAACATTTCTACAAAATTATTTGAAAATCGGCCCGACACTTTCAGAGTAGAAGATTTTTTAAGTTTTCACTATAGCCATATAAGGCAAAATAGCCCCGCCCCCCTGGTGGCCATGTTTTTCGATCAATCAACATGGCTTGAAGGAATCTGATAGAGGGTAATCCAAGGAACATTTCTACAAAATTATTTGAAAATCGGCCTGACACTTTCGGAGAAGATTTTAAGTTTTCACTAAAGCCATATAAGGTAAAATAGCCCCCCCCCCCCCCCCCCCCCCTGGCAGCCATGTTTTTCGACCAATCAACATGGCTTGAAGGAATCTGATAGAGGGTCATTCAAGAAACATTTCTACAAAATTATTTGAAAATCGGCCCGACACTATCAGAGTAGAAGATTTTTTAAGTTTTCACTATAGCCATATAAGGCAAAATAGCCCCGCCCCCTGGTGGCCATGTTTTTCGATCAATCAACATGGCTTGAAGGAATCTGATAGAGGGTAATCCAAGGAACATTTCTACAAAATTATTTGAAAATCGCCTGACACTTTCGGAGAAGATTTTAAGTTTTCACTATAGCCATATAAGGTAAAATAGCCCCGCCCCCCCCCCCCCCCCCACCTGACAGCCATGTTTTTCGACTAATCAACATGGCTTGAAGGAATCTGATAGAGGGTCATCTAAGAAACATTTCTACAAAATTATTTGAAAATAGGCCAGACACTTTCGGAGGAGAATTTTTTTTAAGTTTTCACTATAGCCATATAATGCAAAATAGCCCCGCCCCCCTGGCGGCCATGTTTTTCAACCAATCAACATGGCTTGAAGGAATCTGGTAGAGGGTCATCCAAGGAACATTTCTACAAAATGATTTGAAAATCTGTCAACTAGTTAGGGAGAAGAAGAATTTTTTCATTTCGTTGCCATGGAAACCAGAATTCTGCATTGATCTCAAAAATTTGAAGGAAATCTGGTGAGGTCATTGAGAGGATGCTTTCTGTGAAGTTTCATTCCGATTGACCAACTGGTTACTGAGGAGAAGAAGTTGACGCACTACGGATGACGGACAAAAGGCGATCACAATAACTCACCTTGAGCAAAGCTCAGGTGAGCTAAAAAGGGGAATAATTTTGTCAAAATAACAGTCACATTTATGGAACTTGGTATGTGATGTTGTCTTATGATACTAAACACAAATATAAATTTTCAAAATAATACCTGTAACAGTTCTAGAGATATTGAAGGAAATGGGAATTTTGGAATTTGTTTAAGTCTAAAAAGGGGCATAACTCTAGGGAATAGGTACGGAGTTACCTCCATTTTGGGCTCACACAATATCATGTGCTGGTGATTATATCTACCAAGATTGGCATCAATATCTTTAACGGTGTAGGAGGAGTAGGCCGGACATGTTTTAAGTCTAAAAAGGGGCATAACTCTTGGAAAAGATAAGAAGTTACCTCCTTTTTGAGCGCACACAATATCATGTGCTGGGGATTATTTCTACCAAGTTTGGCATTAATATCTTAAACAGTGTAGGAAGAGTAGGCCGGACAAAAAACGGACGGATGGATGGACAGACATGCCTACGAATGGGCATTTGTTGGGTACGATGTTTTTTTCTTGGGTATACCCAACAAGGATACGGTTTATTCCGTAATTTATCACCCTTTTATGGAATAAATAGCTTTAATAAGCTAATTAGATACCCATTAGAAAATTATAAAAAAAACCTTATCAACGTGTCTTATAAGGCCGGTGGGTGGGCTTTCGGAGAACAACAGTACCCAACAAGTGTCCTTTCGTGGGCTCAGACGGACGGACAGACAGACAGACAGACAGACGGACAACGCCTCGCCATAATACGTCCCGTTTTTTCAAAACGACGTATAAAAAGGTATCTATAAATTATAATATATCATAAGACGTGTAACGATTTTACCTTCAGATTGTGTTTTTGCCTCTTATTCTGGTATGTACGATTAGCTATGTGTGTTCCTTATAAACTACTTAGATGCCCCTTTTGAACTCACAGTATGTTCAGTAATGCAAACAGAAATCTTCTAGTTTGCGTTAAAATATTCACATCGGAAAATTTCAAAAAAATTATCAAAAGACTAGACTTTAAAACAATAATTTGCAATTTCATCCTTGCAGTTATTAAATCCGTCTTGATTGTGTTGCTCAGGTGTAATTAAGATAAGCTTATATAGATCCCCAACGATAATTTACTATAGCGTATTCCAAAATGTGCAGCAAATCTACAACCAGGGATGTCATTGATCTATACTTCACATTATTACATCAGAAAATACATATTTATTTATACACAGCTAGGGCTATATATATACCAGATTTGGGGTTTTGTATGCCTATTTATTTAACACTGTGTGTCAAATAAAATATGATGTAAACATTGCAAGCTGGTCTTAAAACCCATCAAAGGTAGCAGCATGTGAAACAATTAAGTATGTAATATCACCAGATACTGCGTCATTTTTATATATGGAAAATAGAAGGTTAAATATTAAAGTATACAATCAGTTTAAGCTCTTTGTTTATTAACTGTGTTTGCAAAATTCAAAATAACGATAACAAAAAAGGTAATCTCAAAATCCACTAAAACGAATAAAGTCCTTGAATTAACTTGGATAAAGAAATCATATGAATCAGATACGATCAATTTGTGAAAGCCCTAGCACCAGTAGTTATTAAGAAAAGGTAAACCAATAAACAAGCTATAATGGTGACTTGATGACTAATGATTATAACAACATAGTTGCAATTTCAACCCCCCGGGTTATTTTTAATAATAATATAAACGTATTCAAACTAATTTGAAATCAGCTGACCAAGTTTGGCGGATGAGTTTTTCTGGTTCTATTACCATGGATACTATAATCTTGCATGAATTTCAAACAATATGTATGAACTTGATCCAGTAGTTACAAACAGAAGTCCTTTAATCCAAAACTTTACGAACGGATGCAGACTCACAAGCACAACAGACAAATTACTATCACATACGCTTGACTGGCTTACAGCCAGTGGAACTAAAAGTTATGATGTCCAAGACCTTTTAGACTTGCTTTTGTATAATGTTCTATTTAGATTGATAAGGGCTCATAAGCAATGTATACAAGGCATAATGCTCCACCAATTAGTACTTTGCTACTAAGTTCCTGAATATGCATTGTAGTTTGAAACTTTAAATCCGTATAACCTTCTTACAAAATTCATAATTACCTTGAAACATTCAGCAAAACGACTTTTTTGGGGCCGTATAGTTTCCGTTTGAAGGTGCCTATTTTTGGCATCAATGGGTTTTGAACCAGTGAGCATTTCCAAAATCACTGAAATGGTATTTAAATTAAACACATAACAAAGTTATCTATTTATACAATAGAAAATAACGTTTGTAATGTATATTAAACCTCTATTACATATACAAATGTTACAACAACTTCTTTTGAACTAAAAATGGTACTTCTCTCCAAAACGTTCATATATAAAACACAATAAATGTTCAACATCCAAGAGAAGACTATTCTCCAGAGCATTCTCAACATGTTTGTATTGCACACCTTCGAAAATGAAGCCGATGGCCTTGATTGCACATATACTATATATGCATGATCATAATATTAAGCAAGTTTTATTTCATTATCTTAAACTGAAAAAGTACTTTTCTCCATAAAGTTCCTACATTTCACCACTAAATGACCCAATCAGCTAAGCAACGGACAGACCATCTGATGCAGGGCTTTAAAGATACTTACGTTTTATTCAAATTCATCAAAAAGTGTTTCAAATAAGGTTTATTTAATGCCATAAATTGTCCAGACGGTAGTTGAATTTTTCTTTAATGATTTTTTTACAGGATCTGTGGCTTTCAGGTTGTATTGTGACCGAAAATGTTTGCAAAAATTGTCAGCTCAAGATTGATCGAAATGCGTCAGCATGGTTAAAAGAGTTAAACATTTTTGTTTGTCTAAGCTGAGTTGCAAAAGTTGGCCCTTCCATTAACAATTTGATGAAGTTAAACCAACTTACAGACACCAAAATTTCTGCAATCAGTCTTTGTGGATAATTGTTTTAATGATGATACAGTTGTATACCCCGGCGTTCCAAAAGGATCTCCTGTTTTCACATTTACAGTTTCTTGTCCAACTTCCAATTCACGAGCGATTCCGAAGTCAAGTAAGCGAGGAGTATACTTTCCACCAAGTACAATATTTCTGCTTGTTATGTCTCCATGGACAATCTTATTTCTAAAATTAAATTGTTTGAAGTGCATTAAGGTTATATTATATATACTGTATATATTTCTGTGCAAATAGTATCAGTATTTTGAATGTAAGCATACATATACATCCATGTTCTCTTTCAACTCTCTTATAAGAAGAGGGCCATAATGGCCCTGAATTACTCACCTTAGTAATGCAATGTGATTTGCATTCCAATCAACATAACTCATCGTTTTGAAGGTTTGAAGTAGTCCTATAGAAAATGATCCCAGGAACATGTTAAAAGTTTACAATATAGCTGTATAAGCAAAAAATGCTCCACTCCCTGGTGGCCATATTTTTCAGCCAATGAACATAGCTTGATGGAATCTGATAGAGAATCAACCAATTTATTACCTCAATTTAATCTGATAGAGGGTCAACCAATTGATTCCCTCAATTTATTTTTAATTTAGTTTATTTTATTTTCGGCTGCCACGGAAACCAGAATTATACATGGATAAATAACATTTAAGGAAGTTTGGTATGATGCTTTATGTGAAGTTTCCCAATTGACCGACTGGTTAAAGAGGAGAAGATGTTGACGGACGGGCGACACATGATGGAAGAGGGCGATGGAGAACACAATAACTCACCTAAATATGAAATTCTATTCTCATATAATGTGCTAGTCAACATTGTAAATGTGTATATGCATAACAATATAAATGTGTGTACATAAATGTATGTAAAATAATTATTGCATATGGATTGTAAAAGTGTTTATCCCCCTCTGTGTGTAAATACTGTCATATCCAACAATCTGTCTTCTCCGGTTTCACTCAATAACTTTTATAGATATTTCACCTAATCGATCGCCGGAGTTTCTTATCTTTCGGCAGTTTACGAAGATAACCGACGCAATTCGTAGGGGTCATAAATCATAAATCATCAGGGTAATTCAAACGGATTTAGCAGTTTTAATCTTGGTAGGTTAACGGTTTTATTATAGGGATATGCTATATTTAAAAGAGCATAGCAAAATTTGTGTTTTACGTTTTAATATAAAATCAAGTTTAAAATTGATTTTTCATAAAAAAATAACCATTAATTTAATTCAAAAAAAGCCGAAGCATGAATTTATAATAAAGTGTTTAATTAAAAAGTATAATCCGAGCAGTTATACTTTAGTCATTAAAAAACAAAGAGATTCACTTAGGGCTGACTTCAACCACCAATAAAAAACTGAAAGTCGCTATATATATATAAAAAAAAAAATGATAATGTAAGATTTTTAACTTCTTAGCTTAATATGCAGATTTTAGCTATTTTGTATACGAAGATCAGAACCCATACTTCATAAATTTGAAAATAAATTCAATGCAACCTGTATCAAAATAAACAATACAGAAAATCCATTATTCAGAAATGATATTAAATATTTTCATGAAGCTGATAACAATAATAATAAATATTATGTCGTAACTTTTAATTTTACACAAGTACATCTATTTTAAGTCACGCTGATAATAACACATGGCAGAAAATGTCAATCCTGGTTTTTATGACCCAATTAACTTATAAAACGCCCGAGGCAGTGTCAATTAGAGCATTACAGATTAACCTGAATACACACATTTGACATTTATAATAATACATTAAAATTGAGATGATGTTTTGAAAAACAGCATTAAAAATAAAAACGGTATCCATTGAGAGTTCTCATAAACAGTATTAAATAAAAGAAAATACGTTTTGTAGTTTTAATTAACTTGGGTAGAAATAATAGTGTGTTAATAACAAAAGGGTTATCTTAATAACACAAATTGTGTTTCCTTAATTCTTTTCACATTTTATATAAAAATTACAAGAAGCTGGCATATTTTTTATTGCAAAAATGTAGCAATTAAAATGTTTTTATTTGTATATTATGAAAACAGTTTTTATAATATCAGGAATGGTGTATACCGCATTTCCGTTTGCACAGAAATATTGTCAACATACATTAACACTTTGTGAACAATAAAGTGTATTAATCTAAGATGATTTTAGTAAAGTTAATAACATTTGTGTAGATTACATGATTTTTTGTTTTTGTTTTTTATTACGCATCAAACGTATGTATTTAACAGTTTTTGGTCAGTATTATTTCCATAACCAACATCGGATAATCAATCCTAGTGAGATTGACAACGTATCATGTATACTTATTTTTCGGTGATACTCAAAATGAATTATTATTTCTATTCTTTTAACCCATTTAAATATGACAAATTCATAATTGGCCTTAATTTATAGGTAATATTTATGTCAACGGCGGGCTATTATTTAATAATATTCCTATTGTTATTGCGCGAGGATAAAAACTATTTGATTAAACTCTTAATTCAATCCTTAATTAACCAGATATTTAAAACCTGCCCTGAAGGAGTAAGATTTTATTGCCCTGCAATAAAACATCGAAGTCATAAAACCAGTAGCGGTGAAATCCGATTAACTTCGTAAGTTTCCGCTACTGTTTGACGGACTCCACCGAACACAAAAAATACTTACATGTTGTTTGACAAAAGCATTAATTCCCCCGCCTAAATTTTTCTTAATTTCATAAAATATGATATCATTCTTTAAACAAATGAATATACTTTACGAATGTGAACTTATAAAAAGTTTAAAGGAAAACAAGTTATAACTAATTAACCAACGAAATTTGATGGCAATTTCTGTGTAAATATCAAAAAGCATATGTAATTCAATAGGAATATAGGGTCACCTAATGTTTATCTAAATTCCCCCACCTAAATTTTATTTCTAATTAAAACAAATTACATATTTGAAATCGAGAGATTTTGTTCTTCCCAAATATGAATGCGAACTTAAAATATAATAAACATTAAGAAAGTTATGCCCACATTTGTTACACTGCCCTTCTTATTTCTATATAGCCGATTATTGATTTTTGACTGATCGGTAGAAGACAAATTATTGCATATGGTTTGTTTGTGTAAATAACTGAGTCGTATTCCCTGTGCTGTAACGCCTCCATATCTGAAGTTCTTAAATTATAAAAAGAAAATAATCAAAATGATTAATGATCTTCAGACGTATATACCTCTGGTGAGCACTCACATTGATTTCGTTTCCTCTTAATACATAAATAAATAAGCAATTATTAGTACCCTACCGGTCAGAGACCGGTTTGTGCACTATAGGTTTGGTCGATTATGTCTGTCTGTCTGTCAGTCTGTCAGTCCGTCAGTCTGCCAGTCCCACCTAACCTTGTCTGGCCCGCATCTTAAACATCCATCACAGGATTACCAAGAAACTTGGCACGAACGTTTACCATAATGAGGCGGCCTGTCACACACAAGACCCAGGCCTGTACATCAAATGACAAGGTCACACTTAAAGGCCGAAGGTCAAAATGAGTACTGTATGATAGAACTGTACCTTGTCCGGCCTGCATCTTAACCATCCATCATAGGATTTCCATGAAACTTGGCACAAACGATCACTGTCATAAGGCAGTTTGACACACACAAGACCCAGGCCTGTACCTCAAATGCCAAGGTCACACTTAGAGATTAAAGGTCAAATTAAGTACTGTATAACCCTGTCCGGCCCATATCTTAACCATCCATCATAGGATTCCCAAGAAACTTGGCAAAGACTTTCACCATGATGAGGCGTAGCGTTACACACAAGACCCAGGCATGTAACTCAGATGTAAAAGTCACACTTACAGGTCAAAGGTCAAAATGAGTACTGTTTGATAGGACTGTACCTTGTCTGGCCCGCATCTTAACCATCCATTCTTGGATTTCCAAGAATCTTGGCACAAACGTTCACCATGATGAGGTGGTGTGTCACGTTCATGACCCAGGCATGTACATCGTCAAGGTCACCCTAAGATGTCAAAGGTCAAAGTGAGTACTGTTTGATAGGAATGTACCTTGTCCCGCCCGTTTCTTCACCATCTATTCTTGGGATTTCCAAGAAACTTGGCACAACTTCACCATGATGAGGCGGTGTGTCACGTGACCCAGGCCTGTACCTTGCATGTCGAGGTCACATTTAGAGAACAAAGATCAAAATGAGAACTGTTTGATAGGACTACCTTGTCCAGCCCGCATCTTAACCATCCATCATTAGGATTTCTAAAAAACTTTGCACAAACGTTAACCATGATGAGGCAGATGTCGTGCTCAAGACCCAGTTCTGTACCTCAAATGTTAAGGTCACACGTAGAGGTCAAATGTAAAAATGAGTACTGTTTAATAGAACTACCCTGTCCGGCCAGCATCTTAACCATCCATCATATAATTTCTAAGACACTTGGCACAAACGTTCACCATGATGAGGCGGCGTGTTGCACACAAGACTCTGGCATGAACCTCAAAATTGTGAAGGTCACATTCCGAGGTCAAAGGTCAAAATGAGTACTGTTTGATAGGATTGTACCTTGTCCGGCCTGCATATTAACCATCCATTATAGTATTTCAAAGAAAAACTTAGCACAAACGATCACCATGATTAGGCAGCATGTCACGCACCAGACCTAGGTCAGTACTTCAAATGCCAAGGTCGCACTTAGAGGTCAAAAGGAGTACTGTTTGATAGGACTACCCTGTCCGGCCCGCATCTTAACCATCCATTATAGGATTTCTAAGACGCTTGGCACAAGCGATCACCATGATGAGGCGAAGTGTTGTGCTCAAGACCCAGGCCTGAACCTCAAATGGCAAGGTCACACTAAGAGGTCAAAGGTCAAAATGAGTACTGTTTGATAGGATTGTACCTTGTCCGGCCCGCGTCTTAAACATCCATTATAGGCTTTCCGAGAGACTAGGCACAAACGCTCACCATGGTACCTCAAATGTCAAGGTCATACTTAGAGGTCAAAGGTCAAAATAAGTACTGTTTGATAGGACTGTACCTTGTCTCGCCTGCATCTGAACCATGGGATTCCCAAGTTACTAGGCACACATTTTCACCATGATGAGGTGGTGTGTCGCGCACAAGACCCAGGCCTGTACCTCAAAGGTCAAAGGTTAAAGTGAGTACTGTTTGATAGGACTGTACCTTGTCCGGCTCACATCCCAACCATGCATCATAGGATTCCCAAGTTACAGGGCAAACATGTTCACAAAGGTCAAGGTTAAACTTAGAGGTCAAAATGAGTACTGTTTAATAGGACTGTACCTTGTCCGGCTCACATATCAACCATGCATCATAGGATTCCCAAGTTTCTGGGCACACATGTTCACCATGATGAGGTTACATGTGGAACACAAGACACAGGTCTGTACCTCAAAGGCCAAGGTCACACTTAGAGGTTAAAATGAGAACTGTTTAATAGGACTGTACCTTGTCCAGCCCGCATCTTAACCCTCCATCATTAGGATTTCTAAAAAACTTTGCACAAACGTTTACCATGATGAGGCAGATGTCGTGCTCAAGACCCAGTTCTGTACCTCAAATGTTAAGGGCACACGTAGAGGTCAAAGGTAAAAATGAGTACTGTTTAATAGAACTACCCTGTCCAGCCCGCATCTTAACCATCCATCATAGAATTTCTAAGACACCTGGCACAAACGTTCACCATGATGAGGCGGCGTGTCGCGCACAAGACCCTGGCATGAACCTCAAATGTGAAGGTCACATTCAGAGGTCAAAGGTCAAAACGAGTACTGTTTGATAGGATTGTACCTTGTCCGGCCTGCATATTAACCATCCATTATAGTATTTCAAAGAAAAACTTAGCACAAACGATCACCATGATTAGGTGGCATGTCACGCACTAGACCTAGGTCAGTACCTCAAATGCCAAGGTCGCACTTAGAGGTCAAAAGGAGTACTGTTTGATAGGACTACCCTGTCCGGCCCGCATCTTAACCATCCATTATAGGATTTCTAAGACATTTGGCACAAGCGATCACCATGATGAGGCGGAGTGTTGTGCTCAAGACCCAGGCTTGAACCTCAAATGGCAAGGTCACACTAAGAGGTCAAAGGTCAAAATGAGTACTGTTTGATAGGATTGTACCTTGTCCGGCCCGCGTCTTAAACATCCATTATAGGCTTTCAAAGAGACTAGGCACAAACGCTCACCATGGTACCTCAAATGTCAAGGTCATACTTAGAGGTCAAAGGTCAAAATAAGTACTGTTTGATAGGACTGTACCTTGTCTCGCCTGCATCTGAACCATGGGATTCCCAAGTTACTAGGCACACATTTTCACCATGATGAGGTGGTGTGTCGCGCACAAGACCCAGGCCTGTACCTCAAAGGTCAAAGGGAGTACTGTTTGATAGGACTGTACCTTGTCCGTCTCACATCCCAACCATGCATCATAGGATTCCCAAGTTACAGGGCAAACATGTTCACAAAGGTCAAGGTCAAACTTAGAGGTCAAAATGAGTACTGTTTAATAGGACTGTACCTTGTCCAGCTCACATATCAACCATGCATCATAGGATTCCAAAGTTTCTGGGCACACATGTTCACCATGATGAGGTGACATGTGGAACACAAGACACAGGTCTGTACCTCAAAGGTCAAGGTCACACTTAGAGGTCAAAATGAGTACTGTTTAATAGGACTGTACCTTGTCCGGCTCACATATCAACCATGCATCATAGGATTCCCAAGTTTCTGGGCACACATGTTCACCATGATGAGGTGACATGTGGAACACAAGACTCAGGTCTGTACCTCAAAGGTCAAGGTCACACCTAGAGGTCAAAGGTAATACAACATTTAATTGTTTTTTTCTTTATCTTGATTACTATAAATCCGGATTCATGTGACTGAAATGATATAATAACAATGTATGTATTTATTGTTATTCCATATGGTGTACACTGTTTGTACCTGAGAGATGTACATATACTGTACTGTATAGTTATTGAATTTCATATGATAAATTGCATTATATGCATTCTTGACCAATTTATAAACCAAGAGGAACATGGTGGCCCTTTAGAGCTCACCTAGTCTGGTGTAATTTGGCTTTTAATGAGAAAGTGTTTAAAACAGAATAAACAAGTATTTCTACAAACAAGTTAAAGCAAGATCAACGCCTGCAGGGGCTTGTTGCTAGTCTGGTTTTATCCTTTTACTCTTATATATTTTATATAAAAATCATCAAATTCGGAATGAATATTTAAGTATTTTAATACACAACTTCAAGATGTGAAAACACATTCAAGCTCATGTGCATGTTAGGGAAGATCTTCAAGTCGGAAAGATGGCTTTTACAATCTGCCAATGACAAAAGCTTAAACAGTCCGATGCCTGTTGACTAATCGCTTTATACTTGACAAATTCATAAAAAACTAATGAGGGTTCTAAATGTAAAATGCAACTAAAGATATTTAGTATATTTCCATTTTTCTATTTTAAGTAACAGTATCCTTGACCCAGACTCTTGAAACACAATCTCACAAAATGTTTTCGTTAATACAAGCTGTCTAGAATTAGGGCTAATTCTAGGGCCCTATTAAATACATTCAAGGGCTAACATTTTGAACTTCAGAACTAAAATATGGCCCTTGCTGACCTTGATGTACACTGTTTGCAAATACCTTACGTTTGATTGTTTGAGAGGGCCGCTCATTTTAGCTGCAATGAATGTGACCCTAGTGACCACAAATGTTGAATTTACAAATCGTCTTTTGAAAATGGGTCATATTGATTTGTTGTATGTGAGACAGGGTTAATAGCATTTACAAATGAAAGCAGTCAAAAGAGCTGAGTCAGAAACATTTCATGACCGGCGAGTCTTTGAAATTCACAAATTACCACAAATGCAGATCTCTATCGAGATTCATGAAACTTGACAACACTATATTTTGGCTTGCACTTATTTCAATACTAGAATATTTTCTTTCATCAGGACATTTAACATTGTATTGTCCGCATTAGTAGGAAGAATTACCAAGATAATTTCTCTGTTGTCTGACTTTCTGTATGCCACTTCTTCAGACTGATTTATTAGCAAGCAACACATGTGCTCCTTCAAACACTCTTGTAAATTCAAAGTTAACCTGAACCATATAGATTTAACGTCATATGTGTAATGTTTTTGTTGTCATGTGACATGGTCAATATTAGTATCATGTAGTAATATATATTATTCAAATCTGCATTAGTGTAGCTTAAAGGCATGTCTTCGCTCCAAATTAGTTCATTTTAATTTTCATGTTTAAAATCGTATATAAAAAGTATTATGTTAAAACGTCATTATTGCTCATATTTGCAAAGAGGTAAATAGTCCTAATATATAGCAAGAAAACAAAGAATGGATGATCTGGCTCTGCACTGCTTACCAATTATTCATAGAATGTTTCAAGAAAAGTATGAAAGGCAGTTAGCGTTTGGATCATTAGCAAAAATGCGTAGTCAGATATTATTATTCACATGTAATAATTGTGATAAGGATGATTTTCATAGAGCAACACTCAAATATAACTTTTGTGTCCGAAGTTTTGACTTATATAATCACAGTTTAGAGGTCTGTGGCAAATGCAGGAATCTAGCTATTGTCACCTTGGTCGATTGCGTTAAACTTCGTACTGTAAAACTACATTAAAACACTTTCAAATTTAAAAGTGATAGCTTTGATACGTTGCATGCCTACTAAGTCAACGAAAAGGGGATGATATTAGCTCGTCATTTTTAATAAAAAAGAAATTAGGCAAAGCTAATAATGCAGCCTCCCCTAATGTTTTGTCAAACTTGGAATATTGACTAAAACAAGAGGGCCATGATGGCTCTATATCGCTCACCTGATTTAGAACTTCAATAGTTTTCAAAGTTTTATACTCTATACATATAAGGAAAACAAGCAACCCTCCCTGGTGGCCATGTTTTTCAACGGATCGGGTTTATTTGAACATCCTTGGTAGAAAGTCCCCCAAGGAACATTTGTGCCAAATAATTTTTAAATCAGGCAGGTGCTTTTGGACAAGAAGATTTTACAATGCAAATATTAGGAAAACAAGCCCCGCCCCTTGCGGCCATGTTTTTCAATGGATCGGATTAATTTGAACAATCTTGGTAGAAGGTCCCCAAAGGAACATTTGTGCAAAATTATTTTTAAATCGGGCCAATACTTTTGGACAAGAAGATTTTTAAAGATTTTACAATGCACATATAAGGACAAGCTCCGCCCCCTGGCGGACATGTTTTTCAACGGATCGAAAAATATTTGAACAATCTTTGTAAAGGGTGCCCCAAGGAACATTTGTGCAAAATAATTTTCAAATCGGGCCAGTACTTTTGGACAAGAAGATTTTTAAAGTTTCAACAATGCACATATAAGGAAAACAAGCTCCGCCCCCTGGCGGCCATGTTTTTCAACGGATCGGAAATATTTGAACAATCTTGGTAAAGGGTGCCACAAGGAACAATTGTGCAAAATAATTTTCAAATCAGGCCAGTCCTTTTTGACAAGAAATTTTTTAAAGTTTTAACAATGCACATATAAGGAAAAAAAGCTCTGCCCCATGGCGGCCATGTTTTTCAACGGATTGGAAATATTTGAACAATCTTGGTAAAGGGTGCCCCAAGGAACATTTGTGCAAAATAATTTTCTAATCAAGCCAGTACTTTTGGACCAGAAGTTTTTTAAAGTTTTAACAATGCACATATAAGGAAAATAAGCTCTGCCCCCTGGCGGCCATGTTTTTCAACGGATCGGAAATATTTGAACAATCTTGGTATAGGGTATCCCAAGGAACATTTGTGCATAATAATTTTCAAATCGGGCCAGTACTTTTGGACAAGATGATTTTTTAAGATTCGGCAATTTTCCCCTTTTCTGATGCCGCAGCAACCAAAGTTCTCGATGGAATTTAAATCTTTGAACAATTTTGAAAGAGGTCTACTAATGGAACATTCCTGTGAAGTTTGGTTGAAATTGGTCATGTGGTTAAGGAGAAGATGATCTAAATGCTAAATGTTAAAGACGGACGGACGACGGACAAAAAGTGATCAGAATAGCTCACCTTGAGCCTTTGGCTCTAGGTGATCTAAAAATAGTGAAAACTTAAAAAATCTTCTTCTCCGAAAGTGTCAGGCAGATTTTTAAATAATTGTGTAGAAATGTTCCTTGGGTGACCCTTTATTAGATTCCTTCAAGAAATTGATTGGTTGAAAAACATGGCCACCAGGGGGCGGGGCTATTTTGCCTTATATAGCTATAGTGAAAACTTAAAAAATCTTCTTCTCCGAAAGAGTTCATCCGATTTTCAAATAATTTTGTAGAAATGTTCATAGGGTGACCCTCTATCAGATTCCTTTAAGCCATGTTGATTAGTAGAAAAACATGGCCGCCAGAGGGCTGGGCTATTTTGCCTAATATGACCATTACACTACATAGTGAAAACTTAAAAAATCTTCTTCACCGAAAGTGTTGAGCAGATTTTCAAAAAAAATTGTAGAAATGTTCCTTGGATGACCCTCTATCAGATTCCTTCAAGCCATGTTGATTGGTAAAAAAACATGGCCGCCAAAGGGCGGGGCTATTTTGCCTTATATGGCTAAAGAGAAAATTTAAAAAATCTTCTCCTCCGAAAGTGTCGGGTTGATATTCAAATAATTTTGTAGAAATGTTCCTTGGGTGACACTCTACAAGATTCCTTTAAGCCATAGTGGATGGTATAAAACATGGCCACCAGGGGGCAGGGCTGTTTGGAGATTTGATTTTTGCCTTATGGCCGTGGAGCGATACTGGCCCTCTTGGGCCTCTTGTATTATCATTTACTGGCAAACTTTATATAGTAACAATATGTTGTGATCCTTGGAACTGCATTTTGAATAATTGAAGTTTAGGTTTATTAACTTTCGGGAGTAATTTTCTTACAGAAAAGACGCGGGCGAATGCATATGTATCGGGGAATCGTGAGACGCGGGCGAATGCGTATGTATCGGGGAATCGTGAGATGCGGGAGAATGCATATGTATTGGGGAATCGTGAGACGCGGGGAATGCGTATGTAAGTGGGAAAGGGTTAAACTAAGACTTAATATCTTCAAGAAAAATATTCTGACAATGTTTCGACTGGATAAAATGAAAATAAATGCGGCCTCTGGATTGTCTACAATTATTATCTTAAATTTGGTTATGTGTCCTACACATAACCCGAAACCACTCAAACTTGGTGTAGAAATCATCAAGATAAATATCATGATAAAACTGCATCATTCTGGAGTCTCAAATAGGACCTCTATAGTATTCACATGGTGTTTCTTAAACTTGGCCGGTTCACTTTGCTTTTGACTCTATATGATCCTTATTTGAACTCAGCCTATATATATATGTCATCGTGGCAAACATTCGGGTAAAAATCAATATTCTTAAATAAAATGTGCGGCCTCTAAGGTGTCAACGAAATTGATATAAAAGTTGGCGTAGTAACTAAAATTTTGACCAGGTCCGTAAGCTCGTTACCTAGCATACTATTGGCTTAAAACCTGGTGATCAGGAATAATTGTATTGTCACTGTGATACAAGTGAAATTGTGTTATAAACGGTGTCAAAATCTTAATTCAAGTGTCAAACTGTTAAATAATATTTTATCAGTAAATTTCTCTAATTTCTACATTCTAGTTTAAGACCCACCTCAAGCCATCCACTGGCGTGTGTATATATAGCATAGCACATGCTATCTTGTAAAGTATTGAAACTCTTTTAGTTGCATTCATTTGTACTTTGTCCCCTTCCTGTATTCTTGTCATATCATCTGCAATAGCCGTCATCAACTCTCCCTTTTCCATGTACGGGAATACAAAATAATAGTATCTGGAAAACAACATTTCAAATTGAAAGGTTTAAATGTAGTATTCTATTCACTTACATGTGTTAGCTTTTAATTTAAATCAAATTTGGTTGAGAAGATGTTTCTATTCTGAGCTAGGCAACAATCTTGTGTACGGAGTAGAACTCTGTGATTACTTTTGCATGAATAGTCTTAGTATTGGGTTAGTCGTTCAGGAAGATATTTTTATTTGTTTCTCCTATTAAAGCTCTGATGTCCATCTTGAGCAGCAGTGCAAAAGCGATTTAACAATTATGTTAGTGTGCCATTACAGGAACATTTAAATGAATTTACTTTGACAGTGGGGGTTATTAAGGAGAATGTGTTGTTTCAAAAATGTTCCATCTTTAACTCAGGTGACTGTCTCGTGCATAACGGCAATATCATTAAACACTTTTGGAAGAATATCACTTAAGTTTAAGATTTGTATGGTATTTTACTCTGTTTACAACATTTTTTTATATACATCACTGCGTTTCCCGGATAATTTACCAGTACTACTGGTCTGTTTATTCTGACAACAGTGAGTCAGTCGCAATGCTTACCCCGAAGGCCTGTGTTACAGGAGGAAAAGTAAATACTAAAATGTTTAAAGTGTTTGGTATGACCCGGCACAAGGATCAACCCAGCGACCTCCTGCACCCAAGGTGTACACTCCACCATTATACCACGGAGGCGGCCACTAAAGGAACAAGTGTGTATTTTTATTCCAACTTTGGGCATATGGGTTTAGAAGAGATATCATTTAAGGATTGTTTAGCTTGGTAGCCCAGTTTAGCTTGAAGTATTGTACTAGAGAGACATTTGAGGAACATTTGAGGAACATAGGAATTGTGAGTTTGAATCCCAGCTCAGCCAACATTCTTTCCGACGTTTGACAAAGGTCACTGTGACATGCGTCTTTCACTAATGAGATGTTTAACAGTCTATGTTAAAAAGCAACCAGTTGCTTGAAAGTATGTTGTGTTGTGTACTGGTGTGGACATATCAGGAAACGCATAAGTAGGTGTACTGGTCACCGTGATATGACTGAAAAAATGTTGAAAACAGCATTAAACCCTTATCAATCAATCAATCATTTGAGGAACATTTGTTTAAAAATTATTTTGTCTTCAAAAGTAATTCCAACTATATGTTTTGGCCATATAACAGAGCTAAACGATTTGATCCCTTGTTGGTAAAGATCCACTCAAGGACCATTCATCTGAAATCAATTTGTTTGGCCAATCAATTAAGAGATGTTATTAAATAGATAGATAACAGGCTTTAGGTCTGATGGTCAACTTTGGCACCAAATGAGGGCCAATAAGCAAACATTCCTTTGTAATTATTTTAAAATGGGACAAGTAGTGTCTGAGAAGAAGTTTTGAATTCACAATGATGAGTGAACAAAATAGGTAATTCTGAGCACTCATTCAGGGCTAAATTAAGTCAGGAAATGTTATTCATCACATATTTTATCAAGTAGATTTGTTATGGTCAATTCATCATCTTGCAAGAAATTATCTCTATATTTTCTACTATATAAATTACTTAGTATACAGTTTAAACATAGGTTTTATCGTAAGATTTACTTCAATCAGACAACTACTAAAATGTCAATTTTGATCAATAATTTAAGAAAGTATAATGCTGATAACAAAATATCTTATTTCAAAATTATTTCTTTTGCAAGCTTAATTGGATAAGCTTATGAAGTTACAGTAGGCTATTTACTTACTTGTCACTTTTACATTTTGCAAGTAGTGGGACAATGGCATGGTGTCTTATTCTGGCGGCTACAATTTCCTGCAATCAAGACAGAAAAGTTTTTATAAAAGCATGTGTCTAAAATATTTTCATATTCTGTCAGCTACAATTTCCTGCAAGAAAGACGGAAAAGTGTTTTTAACAGTATGTATATAATAATGTCTTATTCTGATGGCTTCAATGTCCTACAATGGGGACAGAAAAGTGTTCTAAAAAGCATGTATATAAAATGAGGTTTTATTCTGGCGATTACAATTTCCTGCAATTGTTCATCCAATATGCCTAAGTTAAAAATGATACTACTATAGTTAATGTTCACAAGATTGTTCTCAAATAACACCTAGTGACCTAGTGCTTGACTTTAAAAACCATATTTGAACATCCCTTAATATTGAAGAGAAAAATATTCCGACACAAGTTGTAACACGCCCAAGTCAAAATGCATGAGTTAGAGTAATAAAATGATTGTTCTCAACCTAAGCAGAGAGATCTTGTCTTTGACCAGGCACAACACATACTCAAACAAGATTGTAAGCCTTTTTATTAAAAAGTCTAGTGACCCAACTTTAGACATGATATGACCCAATTTGAGGATTATCTTAGATGTAATCAAGACAAACATTCTGGTGAAGATTAAATGGGCTCATATACAAAAGTAAGCCTCTACGTGTTGAAAAGATTATTACACTGGTGACCTAGTTGTTAATTTGGCAAAAAGATATAAATATTGTCTAGATATCAACGAGACAACTTAGCCTAGAGTGTCCACGATATTTTACTAAAAAATGCCTAGTAGCCGAGTTTTTGACCAGACATGAAAACATTTATTAAATTAAAGTCAAAATGCTGCGACATGATTTGAATTTTTTTTGTAAAGAGTACTCATGGAAGATTTGTGTGATTTTTTTCTGAAATTGGGTCAGTGGTAAAGGAATCGACATTGCCTGAATGTGTTTCTATATTTATAGAGCTCTGGTCGCCATCTGATGCAGCGAGATATTTAGGAGATGAATTAAAAACTTTATCTTGTTCAGCTGTGGCGGCCATCTTTTGCTGCGAATCGGAACATTATTGAATGATTTATGTTAAAGGTTACCTAAGGAATAACCTGTGATATTATTTTGAAATCAGACCTTTTATTTCAGAGAAGATGATATGAACGGATGATGAACATTGAGTAATAACAACAGATTACTATTCATAACGTATTTCAAATTAGAGAGTTATGATGAGGTCAAAGTATTGTTTTAGAGATTATGAAGATTTAGTGACACCAAAGCAATACATACATTAACTATACATATAATTGCCAGCCTTTAATATCAAGAATTATATTTATAGGATCACCGATGTTTCATATTTAATGCTGAATGAAGGACGTCATTTAATTAGGTTAGGTTTTAACATTTTCGTTTGAAATATCGAGGATTAGAAAATCAAAAAATATGTTGAGACAATACTCCTATAGTTCATTATACAAGAGCTGTCGGAGGACAGCGCGGTCGACTATATGCCGCTTATTCACATAAAGCACTGTTTCATTATATTGCACTTAAGAACTATTAAATCATATATACTATATGTAAAAGCAAAAGAATAGATACATACATTTAAATATATATAATTTAAAAAGAGTTATCTAACCTAATTGTGTGATGGTCATTGACAATTGTGTGAAGTATGAAGTGATTTGAATGAAGGGCATTGGAGTTATAAATGAAAATGCCAGCTTGACCTAAAACATTAACCTGACGCCGACACCGACCGGTTGTAAAGTCCGGGACGATTAGTGAAGTCCTCATTTTTCTTTGAATAGCTGAACTAAAAACGAAACTTTAACGTTGAGCTTAACGCAGATTTTAAAACTGACTGAGTTCTAAAATAGCAAAACCTTAAAAAAAAAGTTTTCCAAATGTTTGACACCAAAACCCTTTCGATATGTTGAAGAACTATATTTGATAAATGGATGATCACAATTAGAAAGGAATGAATCCATTATGAATTTATCTCAAATTCTCAAAATCAACCAAAAATCTTGTTTTATACCTCAAAAAGAATGTCACACTCAGCATCTACAACATACAATTATGTGAAGAAAGGTATTATATGTAATTATATTCCAAATATGAAAGGCCTAACATAAGTACTTATTGAGAAAAATCAAAAAATTAAATGAAAATGCCAACTTGCACTAAAACTTTAACCAAAACTCATGTTTTTTACCCTAAAATGAAGGTCACACTTGGCATCTTCAGCATACAAAATGAAGAAAAGTATTAGATGTAATTATATTCCAAATATGAAAGCCCTAGCACAAGTACTTATTGAGAAAAAGTAAAAAACAACAAGAGCACCGCGTACGGCACAGACGCTCGACTGATAGAAAACAGAAAAAAAGCTGAGCTGAACAAAAAACCTTAACTGGACGACCATGCCGCCGCCAACAAAAAACCTTAACCGGACGACCACGCCGCCGCCGCCGCCAACAAAAAACCTTAACCGGACGACCACGCAGACGCCTCCGCCAACAAAAAACCTTAACCGGACGACCACAAAGACGACGACGCCAGGGTAATGACAATAGCTCTCATTTTTTCAAAAGTCGAGCTAAAAATGGAAATGCCAACTTGCCATAAAACATTAACAACCCAAAATGATGTTTTTTACCCCAAAAAGAAGGTCACACACAGCATCTGCAGCATTCAATATGAAGAATGGTATTAGATATAATTATATTCCAAATATGAGGGCCCTAGCACTTATTGAGAAAACTATAAAAAAGCCAACGCCGGGGCGAGTAGTAAAGCTCTCATTATTCTTCGAAATGACAATCGAAAACAAAAATGTTCTGTCTAAAACAAAGTAAGCTAGTTACAAATCATTGCGAGTCAAGAATAAAACAACATTGTAATACGTTCATGTTGTTAATCCAATATCAAATATAACGACTTACATTTATTATAGGGTTAATATTCTTGTTACCCTCGATTTTCTTTACAACAACTTTACCACCCCATCTAACAGCGTCTTTTACTGAAAAACAGAATATACAAACACAAATTTAACTTTTAATTGACTAAAAGTGAAAAACGGGAATAACTCCAAATATATGCAGGCCATCTACATACACAGATTTAATATGATACCCTAGGAAATAAGTGAAAAATTATAAAAACACAAAAGACGAACAGGTCGAGAACACGAATACTAAGGTTGTTTCTCCTTGAGTACTGACATAAATCATACATGTTTTTGCTTTTGAAACTGTTATTAAAGTCAAAATCATATATAAGTTATTGAAATCTTACACAAATAAACTTTTCCAGTGCTTCCTGAAGGCAGTTCGTCAGCGTTACTCTTAAGTTGACCTTCTATCCAAGCAACATCTTCCCTTTGGATTCTTCCATCATCTTCACTTCGTTTGTCAGATGTCTCAGATATACTACTGTTCCATGCCTGGTCAGATTGTGGTTCCTTTCTCCCTACGGGATCTTCTTTTCCTGTACACAAATAAGCATCAACAGAATCTCCGTCATTGACAGCTTCCGTACTTGCACCTCCCTGTATTTTAACTGCATTTTGCTGGGGATCAGTTTGGTAAACAGGCTCGTCATCACGTTGATCTCTTTGATCTGTGAGTGAAAGGTATCAAACTTGTATGGAGGTTATTCAAAGGTGATTTATGATAATAAAACGATATGAGGTATCCACTTTGAACAAATATTTTGAAAACAATGAAAAACTAGAAATACTGTGAGCAAAGCTCACTGAAGAATACCCCCCGCTCCCCTCCCAAAGCATCGGATACAATGGTAAAGTTTCTACTTTGCTGTTGAAATTCCAAATGTCTTTCTGATCAAATAAATATCGAATGTTACATAATATTGATTAAATTTTTAATTGTGTTCTTGGTTAGACATGTTTGTTTACCATTTGTGTTTAAAATTCAAATCCAGACACTCAAATAGAAAAATATCATGTCACAATGGTATCTACATATGATGTGTAACCTTCATGTAAAGTTTGAACAAAATCCATTGAGCCGTTTAGGAGGAGTAGTGCTTACAAGAAATGTGGAGGTATGTGCACAGGAGTCCCTCGCAGGTAACCTCCAAGTTGAATTATTTCCCCTTGGAATAATCCGAGGCGTATGATCTTCCTTCTTGCATATCTACATTTGATGTGTAACCTTCATGTAAAGTTTGAACCAAATCCATTGAGCCGTTTAGGAGAAGTAGTGCTTACAAGAAATGTGGAGGTATGTGCACAGGAGTCCCTCGCAGGTAACCTCCAAGTTGAATTATCTCCCCTTGGAAGAATCTGATGGGTATGATCTTCCTTCATGCTTATCTACATATGATGTGTAACCTTCATGTAAAGTTTGAACCAAATCCATTGAGCCGTTTAGGATGAGTAGTGATTATAAGAAATGTGGAGGTATGTGCCCATGAGTCTCTCGCAGGTAACCTCTAAGTTGAATTATTCCCCCTTGGAAGAATCCGAGGCGTATGATCTTCCTTCATGCATATCTACATATGATGTGTAACCTTCATGTAAAGTTTAAACCAAATCCATTGAGCCGTTTAGGAGAAGTAGTGCTTACAAGAAATGTGGAGGTATATGCACAGGAGTCCCTTGCAGGTAACCTCCAAGTTGAATTATCTTCCCTTGGAAGAATCCGATGGGTATGATCTTCCTTCATGCATATCTACATATGATGTGTAACCTTCATGTAAAGTTTGAACCAAATCCATAGAGCCGTTTAGGAGGAGTAGTGCTTACAAGAAATGTGGAGGTATGTGCACAGGAGTCCCTCGCAGGTAACCTCTAAGTTGAATTATCCCCCCTTGGAAGTATCCGAGGTGTATGATCTTCCTTCATGCATATCTACATATGATGTGTAACCTTCATGTAAAGTTTGAACCAAATCCATTGAGCCGTTTAGGAGGAGTAGTGCTTACAAGAAATGTGGACATACGGACAGACAGACGGACGGACAGACAGACGGGCAGACAGATGGACAGACAGGGTGATTCCTATATACCCCCCCAAACTTTGTTTGCGGGGGGTATAACAAGAGAAAGTTGATGCAATGCATCAATGTCGCCGGAAATTTATAATGCAATAATGCATAATATGTTACATTATTGTAGTTGAAATCAAAGTACTGAAAGTACTGGTAACGAATTATTTTGAACATGTATTGTAAAATCTAATTTATGAATGCAATTGATCATGCTATTGCACAATTTAGTCTTATTTTATTATTATTAATATTTTTGTCCAGATATTTTTTTTATCAGTTGACAGTTTTAGTAAATGTAGCATTTCAACGGCGATGCGAGCGTTTAACATGCACACTAACTCTTTCACTGAGCTCTGCGTAAAGTTTGTCAAAACACCCATGGCATATAAAATTTGTGAGATTTACATTGTTAGTTCGATTTGTTTTCGTCACCAGGGGCGGATCCAGGATTTCGGCTTATATTATAACTATGTTTCATGTGAGTGAATTAATTATTATAAATCTATAATGTTTAACAAATCGCATAAAATAAGAATTAAAAAAAAAAAAAAAGATTAGTTCCTATTGGGACTCGAACTCGCGTCCATGAGTAATCCATGATCAGTAGTTCTACACGCTATCCATTACACCACGGTACTTTGATACAATGTTTGAGCGTTACTTTCGTATATATATTAAGCTAACTGAATGCGCGCGTATGTAAACCATGATCTATAATTAGAAAGCCCCTTTGATCATCGTTAACATTGTTCTATATAGCGTGGGGTCGACTTCTAGTGAATGGGCATACGACTAAAATTCATACTCTGCCTTATACGTACCTGCCGACAAATGAAATATATATGCGCGTACTGTTAATTTGATATTTTCTAGAAAATTGATTATCTATGATGATTCGATAGTACAATTATTGAGATAACACGTAGAAGTAATTTTAATATCGAAAAAATACTAGGACTATTTAGGTGCAGCAAATGTGTATTCTAAGCGGAAGTGTAGTTTAACCGTGACTTCCGGAAACAAACACGATCGCGATAACTGTATTATTTTTTGAGAAAAAATAATTCGTTAAAAACAGTAATCAACTGTGGGGCATATAGGAATATCAAGGTTGGAGTCAAGTAAAACTTGATTATAACTTGCATTTCTTTTTACAATAAGGTGAATGACCTTCATTAAAATAGAATTCAAGCATCTCATTGCTTATGACCAATATCCATTCTAAACTAGGTTGAGCATACATACAGCCTATTGCTCATTAGTTATTGATACTAAACAGTAATGAAAATGAGCCATCTTGCCATCATTAGTCTTTATATATATATACAGGATTAGTGCTTTCACTAAGTACTAATTTCAGTATTTGTGAAGTTCAGCATACAAATTTCAAGATTTTTTGGTCAGAATATTTGAAGTTTTGTATTTATTAACAAGAGGCCCAAGAGGGCCAGTATCACTCCACAGCCATAAGGCAAAAATTAAATCTCCAAACAAGTTTTTTTACCAACCACCATGGCTTAAATGAATCTTGTAGAGTGTCACCCAAGGAATATTTCTACAAAATTATTTGAAAATCGGCCTGACACTTTCGGAGGAGAGGATTTTTCAAGTTTTCACTATAGCCATGTAAAGCAAAATAGCACCGCGTTTGGCACAGACGCTCGACTGATAGAAAACAGAAAAAAAGCTGAGCTGAACAACAAGAGGGCCAAGATGGCCCTAAATCGATCACCTAATTGATAGTAAATTAGTAGCAAATATTTAACTGCAAATATCTGGAAAAATTTGATCAAGGATTGCAAATGAAACTGCAAGGAGTGGACACTTCTCAAGAAACAGCTTATCAGTAAAGGCCATTTATATCTTGAAATCTAACAAGAACTTTAATAAGAATGGAATTATAAAGTTTTTGTAATTTTGCACCTTTCCTGATGCCGCCTTGCTGCCCTGTTTTTCAACGAAATCAATATAGCTTCAACAGTTTATTTAGAGTGTCACTTAAGGAACATTTCTACCAAACTATCTTGCAATCGCACAAGCAGATTATGGAGGAAAAGGATTTTAAAATTTGGGTATTTTTCTCACTTTCTGATGCCGCAGCAACCAAAGTTCTCAATGGAATTTAAATCTTTGAACAATTTTGAAAGAGGACCACCAAAGGAACATTCCTGTGATGTTTTGTGGAAATTGGTCTATTGGAATGGTAGGAGTTGGTTGTCATTTGTAGCTAAAAGTTCAATTTACCCCTTTTGTGATGACGCCTGGTTGATATGATTGTGTAACCAATCAAAACGGTTTAAACAAATTAAATAGAGGATCATTACAGTAAGATTCATATTATATTTTCTTAAAATCAGACAAACACTTTCATAAAAATGGAATTTTCAAATTTTGTCATTTTGCTCCTTTTCTGATGCCGCCTGACTGCCATGTTTTTCGACCAATCAGTATGGCTTGAACAATTTTTATAGAGGGTCACCCGAGGAACATTGCTACCAAATTATATTTGAATCTGACAGGCAGATTCGGAGGAGAAGATTTTTAAAGTTTGGACATTTTGTCCCCTTTCTGATGCCGCAGCAACCAAAGTTCTCATTGGAATTTAAATCTTTGAACAATTTTGAAAGAGGACCACCAAAGGAACATTCCTGTGATGTTTTGTGGAAATTGGTCTATTGGAATGGTAGGAGTTGGTTGTCATTTGTAGCTAAAAGTTCAATTTACCCCTTTTGAGATGACGCCTGGTTGCTATGATTGTGTAACCAATCAAAACGCCTTAATCAAATTAAATAGAGGATCATTACAGTAAGATTCGTATTATATTTTCTTAAAATCAGACAAGCACTTTCATAACAAGAGGGCCATGATGGCCCTGGAATCGCTCACCTGATTTTTTTTTCACTTTAGCTATATAAGCCCCGCCATCTGGCGGGCATAGTTTCCAACCAATCAACTTGGCTTTAAGGAATCTGATAGAGGGTCACCCTAGGAATATTTCTACAAAATTATTTGAAAATCGGCCTGACACTTTTGAAGGAGAAGATTTTTTAAGTTTTCACTATAGCAATAAAAGGCAAAATAGCCCCGCCCCCTGGCGGCCATGTTTTTTGACCAATCAACATGGCTTGAAGGAATCTGATAGAGGGTCATCCAAGGAACATTTCTACAAAATTATTTGAAAATCAGCCAGACACTTTTGGAGGAGAAGATTTTTTAAGTTTTCACTATAGCTATATAAGGCAAAAAAAAAAACGCCCCCCCCCCTGGCGGCCATGATTTTCGACCAATCAACATGGCTTGAAGGAATCTGATAGAGGGTCACCCAAGGAACATTTCTACAAATTTATTTGAAAATCGGCCCGACACTTTTGGAGAAGAAGATTTTTTAAGTTTGCACTATAGCCATATAAGGAAAAATAGCTCCGCCCCCCCTGGCGGCCATGTTTTTCGACCAATCAACATGGCTTGAAGGAATCTGATAGAGGGTCACCCGAGGAACATTTCTACAAAATTATTTGAAAATCGGCCTGACACTTTCGGAGGAGAAGATTTTTTAAGTTTGCACTATAGCCATATAAGGAAAAATAGCCCCGCCCCCCCTGGCGGCCATGTTTTTCGACCAATCAACATGGCTTGAAGGAATCTGATAGAGGGTCACCCGAGGAACATTTCTACAAAATTATTTGAAAATCTGCCAACCAGTATGGGAGAAGAAGAATTTTGAAGTTTTTTTCATTTCGTTGCCATGGAAACCAGAATTCTGCATGGATCCCAAAAATTTGAAGGAAATCTGGTGAGGTCATTGAGAGGATGCTTTCTGTGAAGTTTCATCCCAATTGACCCGCTGGTTACTGAGGAGAAGAAGTTGACGCACGACGGACGACGCACGACGCACGACGCACGACGGACGACGGACGCCGGACAAAAGGCGATCACAATAACTCACCTTGAGCAAAGCTCAGGTGAGCTAAAAATGGAATTTTCAAATTCTGTCATTTTGCCCCTTTTTTGATGCCGCCTGACTGCCATGTTTTTCGCCCAATCAGTATGGCTTGAACAATTTTTATAGAGGGTCACCCAAGGAACATTTCTACCAAATTATATTTGAATCTGACAGGCAGATTCGGAGGAGAAGATTTTTAAAGTTTGGACATTTTGTCCCCTTTCTGATGCCGCAGCAACCAAAGTTCTCAATGGAATTTAAATCTTTGAACAACTTTGAAAGAGGCCAACCAGAGGAACAGTCCTGTGATGTTTCACGGAAATTGTCCTTGGAGTTTGGGAGGAGATGATGTTTAAAGCTAAAAGTTAACGCCGGACGGACGGACGACGGACAAAAAGTGATCAGAATAGCTCACCTTGAGCCTTCGGCTCTAGGTGATCTAAAAAACCTTAACCGGACAACCACGCCGCCGCCAACAAAAAACCTTAACCAGACGACAACGCCGACGTCAACAAAAATCCTTGACCGGACGACCACGCCAGGGTCATGACAATAGCTCTCATTTTTTCAAAAGTCAAGCTAAAAATGATTTTTGTATTATATTTCTGTTAATAGTCCGGCTAACTGCTAAAAGCTTGATATTGTCAATACAATGGAGACTGAAACAGTACAAGCTTAATTCAATTCAAGTTTATATAATAACATGGGAGCATACTGAACAGATAATGTTCAAACAATCAACCTGCTTTTGATCAATTAGCAGTATATACTGGTTTCATTAAACAAGAGGGCCATGATGCCCTGGAATCGCTCACCTGATTTTTTTTTCACTTTAGCTATATAAGCCCCGCCATCTGGCGGACATAGTTTCCGACCAATCGACTTGGCTTGAAGGAATCTGATAGAGGGTCACCCTAGGAACATTTCTACAAAATTATTTGAAAATCGGCCTGACACTTTTGGAGGAGAAGATTTTTTAAGTTTTCACTATAGCCATAAAAGGCAAAATAGCCCCGACCCCTTGTGGCCATGTTTTTTAACCAATCAACATGGCTTGAAGGAATCTGATAGAGGGTCATCCAAGGAACATTTCTATAAAATTATTTGAAAATCGGCCTGACACTTTTGGAGAAGAAGATTTTTTAAGTTTGCACTATAGCTATATAACGCAAAATAGCCCCGCCCCCCCTGGCGGCCATGTTTTTCGACCAATCAACATGGCTTCAAGGAATCTGATAGAGAGTCACCCAAGGAACATTTCTACAAAATAAGTTCAAAATCTGCAAACCAATTTGGGAGGAGAAGAATTTTGAAGTTTTTTTCGTTTCGTTGCCATGGAAACCAGAATTCTGCATGGATCCCAATAAATTGAAGGAATTCTGGTGAGGTCATTGAGAGGATGCTTTCTGTGAAGTTTCATCCCAATTGACCCACTGGTTACTGAGGAGAAGATGTTGAAGATTTTTTAAGTTTTCACTATAACCATAAAAGGCAAAATAGCCCCGCCCCCTGGCGGCCATGTTTTTCAACCAATCAACATGGCTTGAAGGAATCTGATAGAGGGTTACCCAAGGAACATTTCTACAAAATTATTTGAAAATCGGCCTGACACTTTTGGAGGAGAAGATTTTTTAAGTTTGCACTATAGCCATATACGGCAAAATAGCCCCCCCCCCCCCCCTGGCGGCTATGTTTTTCGACCAATCAACATGGCTTGAAGGAATCTGATAGAGGGTCACCCAAGGATCATTTCTACAAAATAATTTGAAAATCGGCCTGACACTTTCGGAGGAGAAGATTTTTTAAGAATTTTGAAGTTTTTTTCATTTCGTTGCCATGGAAACCAGAATTCTGCATGGATCCCAAAAATTTTAAGGAATTCTGGTGAGGCCATTGAGAGGATGCTTTCTGTGAAGTTTCATCCCAGTTGACCCACCGGTTACAGAGGAGAAAATGTTGACGGACGACGGACGCCGGACATAGGGCGATCACAATAACTCACCCTGAGCACTTCGTGCACAGGTGAGCTAAAAACAACAGAATAAATTTCTTTGATTATCCAGTGAAATAATTAATTATTTGATTGATTGAATATTTAGCGTCATTTTTGTGCCATTGAGGGCTAACAAACGATCAGTTGACCTAACCACTGTTTCCTGGGATCCTTATATGTTAACCAGTACTCGAGCACACCCCATCTCCGCAAGTAACTCATAACTTTCCCACTTGAATCAGCGGTGAGAGAGTATGATAATGAGCCGAATGTCGTATATCAATCATCACGGAGACTGATGCTGGGCAGGGATTTGAACTCGCGATCCTGGATTGATAATCAGACAGACTACCGACTGATCTAATCAGGCCTGGGTTAATCATTTGAATTATAAAATCATTTTAATTGCACATTTAAAATTTAATGAGTATTTAAGAAATCTTGCAGTGATTGTGGACTGAATCCAGGATCAGCTTATCTAAGAGTCTAGCTATTTTTAGTGGAGATCAAATCTTAATTTGAATCGATCATCTATGGTAGTTATAAGGGACATATATGTGACATATACGAGACATATATGTGACATATACGAGACATATATGTGATTGACATATATCTTTAATTACTCTTTAGATATGAAATTTAACTGTAAAGTGTATAAGGGACATATATGGGACTTATAAGGGACATATATGTGGTTGACATATATGTCTGATGACTTATAAGGGACATGTATGTCTCTTATAAGCGTCATATATGTGACATATAACTATTAGAAACATGTATGTGGTTTATAAGGCACTTACATCACATTTGCATTTAAAATCCATATATTGGACATATATGAAATCTAGTTTATGGGACTTATATGTGCCTTAAAACTTCCTCATATATGTCACATATAAGAAATTTCCGTAAGGGAGTATTATTGAAATCTATAAAAGGGAGTCAACTAATTAAATGAAAGTGAAAACATTGTTGGAGAAGGACAAATTCTTATTGAGCACTTTTTTCCACTTGCCTAACTATTTTCAAACCATGCATGCTGCTAGATGCAGTAAATTGAGTATTCATGCGAAAAAAGGGTTGATTGATTGAATGGGGTTTAACGCCGTTTTTAACAATTTCTCAGTTATATCACGGCGGCCAGTTCACCTACTCATGCATTTTCTGGTTTTCCAACACCAGTACTCCACACAACAATCTTCCCAAGCAACTGGCTGCTTTTCCACATAGACGAATGACGCATGTCGCATTGACTTTTGTCAATTGTCGGAAAGAAAGTTGGGCGAGCCGGGATTCAAACTCACAACCCCTTGATTGACAGATAAAAGGGTTGAAAGGTTTGTCATTAATTAAATAAATCATAACAAGAGGGCCATGGGTTATGCAATGAGATACGTCATGCAAACCGCAATAACTCATTCTGTTTTTCTACCAATCAACATGGCTTGAAGTCATCTAGAAGAGGCCTGTCAACCAAGGAACATTTCTACAAAATTATTTGCAAATCGGCCAAATACTTTCAGGACAAGAATTTTAGGCTTTTCAATATAGCCGTATAAGGCAAAACAATCCAACCCCCTGATGGCCATGTTGTTCGACCAATTAATATGGCTTGTAGGAATGTGATAGAGTGTCACCAAGGAACATTCTACAAATGTTCACTGTAGCCATATAAGGCAAAACAGTCTCGCCTCCTGATAGCCATGTTTTCAAGCAATCGCCATGGCTTGAAGAAATCTGGTAGAGGGTCACCAAAGGATCATTTTTCATAAAATTATTTGAAAATTGGCCAACCTGTTTTGGAGGAGTACAATTTAATACTATTTTTCTTCTGTTGCAAAAGCAATCACAATTCTGCATGGATCAAAATAAATTGAAGGCTGCGATTTAGGTGAGGTCATTGAAAGGATGCATCCTATGAAGTTTTATACCAATTGAACCACTGGTTCAAGGAGAAAATATTGATGCACGGACAAGGCATACCGTACAACGGAGGTCGGAAGACAGAAATGGTACAGAGGGCTAAACACAATAGGTCACCTTGTCCACTTCTTGCTCAGATAGCTTAACATAAGCCATGTGTTAAAACAAGATATCCTTGTAACCGATAGATGCTCTCCGGAGTCTAGCGAAGACACAGTAAGGGAGCTACTATATACGATTTGTAGCAAAAGGAATTAAGTAAAAACTATAAAATGTGAGTACAGAAGTGAATGAATGTATAGTGTTTTATGGCGCATCGACAGCTAAGGTCATTTCGCGTGCAGTAAAATTAAGTAGTACATGTAGTATTATTTAACAAGAGGCCCATCAGGGCCTATGCTCTACTGGTATGGTTCTTTGGTCATTTTTAATCCAGAGCATGTATGTATGTATGGTGAAGATCTGATAGTAAATGAAGGTCATTTCACGTGCATTAAAACGTGCATAGTACATGTAGTATTATTTAACAAGAGGCCCATGAGGGCCTATATATATGCTCTACTGGTATGGTTCTTTGGTCATTTTAAATCCAGAGCATGTATGTATGGTGAAGATCGGATAGTGTCCACAAGCTGTATTATAGCAATTTTGATAATTTCAAGGGCCATAATCCAGTCTTACATGGGCAGATCTGGCTGGTTTGCAAAAGGAACCGAGCTCTCATCAATATTTAACTTCTATCTAAGTTTGGTGAAGATTGAATAGTAAATGGAGGCTCTTATGTGTTCACAAGCTGTATTATAGCAATTTTGACAATTTCAAGGGCCATAATCCAGTCATGCAAGGGCACATCTGGCTGGTTTTCGAAAGGAACCGAGCTCTCATCAATATTTAACTACTAACTGAGTTTGGCGAAGATTAGTTAGTAAATGGAGGCTCTATCGTGTTCACAAGATCTGGCTCGTTTGCAAAAGGAACCGAGCTCTCATAGATATCTAACTACTGTATAAGTTTGATTAGGATACAATCAAAACTGAAGACTTTATCACGTTCACAAGCTCTATTATAGCAATTCTGACAATTTCAAGGGCCATAATCCAGTCTTGCATGGCCGGATCTGGCTGGTTTGCAAAATGAACCAAGCTCTCATGTATACCTAACTATTGTGTAAGTTTGGTGAAGGTCAGATAGTAAATGGATCCTCTAATGTGTTCACAAGCTCTATTATAGCAATTTTGACAATTTCAAGGGCCATAATCCAGTCTTGCATGGGCACATCTGGCTGGTTTGTGAAAGGAACTGAGCTCTCATGGATATCTAACTTCTGTATAAGTTTGATTGAGATACAATCAAAACTGAAGACTGTATCGCATTCACAAGCAATTGTTTACGATGCACGGATGACGGACACCACACCACAGCATAAGCTCTTCTGGCCTTTGGCCAGTAGAACTAAAAATGAATATGTTCAATAGAACTATACTATAATGGAAAATGAGGGAAGTAGAAACAAATGTTTTATGACTAAAATATATGTAATAGGAATGAAATGTTATATAAATAAGAGTATATATATATATAGACAGATAAAGATTATCACAGCTTATTGTAAAGTGCAATGCTTATTGTAAAGTGCAATCTCCTTTAAGAAAGAAATTATAGCATGTATTGGGACAGTGTCGAATAGTGTTTTAAGAATATCAACACTGTAATAATTGGTGCAAAGTCAGTGCAATCAATTAAAATGTGCTGAATGGTATAGCTTGCAGAGCAAGGTATACATTCAGGTGCATCATCCTTTGTAAAGAGCTAAGAATGTGTAAGTCTAGAGTGCCCAATTCGGCAATGAACTATAATAACCTCTTCTCGACGAATGTACCTGTAAACAGGGTTCCACTCGCCAAGGATTGGTGTGACAGAATGAAGCTTGTTAAAAACATCAGCATCCCATTTGGTTTGCCAAGAAGATTGGATATATTTAACAAGAGGGCCATGATGGCCCTGGATCGCTCACCTGATTTTTCTTTTCACTTTAGCTATATAAAACCTGCCCGTTGGCAGCCATAGTTTCCGACCAAAGGAATCTGATAGAGGGTCACCCTAGGAACATTTCTACCAAATTATTTGAAAATCAGCCTGACACTTTCGGAGAAGAAGATTTTTTAAGTTTTCACTATAGCCATATACGGCAAAATAGCCCCGGCCCCCTAGCAGCCATGTTTTTCGACCAATCAACATGGCTTGAAGGAATCTGATAGATGGTCATTAAAGGAAAATGTATACAAAATTATTTGAAAATCGGCCTTACACTCTCATCGAAGAAGATTTTTGAAGTTTTTTTCATTTCGTTGCCATGGAAACCAGAATTATGCATGGATCCCAAAAATTTGAAGGAAATTTGGTGGGGTCATTGAGAGGATGCTTTCTGTGAAGTTTCATCCCAATTGACCCAGTGGTTACTGAGGAGAAGAAGTTGACGGCCGACGACCAACGCACACTGCACAACGGACGCCGGACAAAACTCACAATAACTCACCTTGAGCAAAGCTCAGGTGATCTAAAAATAGGTTTAAAATCAGAATGTGGAACCTTAAAATCTGAAATTGGTAAAGATAATGCGGACTTTGCATTTTCATCCGCTTTCTCGTTACCCGTAATACCTAAATGACTAGGCAACCAACAGAATTTTTTTTTATTAAACTTCAACAGGGATGAAATTCGTTGAAGTAATCCGCAAACAAGAGGATCTTCAAACTTCTCATTGTAAAGGGCCTGTAAAAAAGAAAGTGAGTCAGAGAAAATAATAAAGCGCGTCAGATGTGATTCTTCAGCTATGTCAAGTGCAAGATCAATAGCCCTGCAGAGAAAGTAGAAGATTTATCATGAATGCGAGATTTCAGAATGGTATCACCACATACGGCGGCAGATGCTACAGAGTCATCGCATTTAGAGCCATCTGTGTACATTGGCTTAAAGGCAAAGTAAAAATCTTTAATTTCATGAAATTTGGCTTGAAATACATGTCACAGTTTCAGACTTTTTATAAGTAGCGAGATCAAAACGAAATTCCGCAGTTTTAAGTGTCCAAGGAGCTATATCTGGTCATTGATATTTTGCAATAGTCTCCATATCCACATAAAGGTCTTCAAGAAATGGCTCTATGCGGATACCAAGGGGAGATATTGCATTTGGTTTTTTAAGAAAAAGGGGCTTGAATTGAGGCTGAAAGACAGTTTCGTAAGTAGGGTTAGAAGGGTTGGATTTTAATTTCAGTACATACTGAAGGGCAAGTTTCTGTCTTCTAGAAGAGAGTGAAAGTTCATTAGCTTCAGCATAAAGACTGTTAACTGGAGAGGTTCTAAAAGCTCCAAGGGCAAGGCGAAGACCTTGATTATGTATGGGATCAAGCAACTGTATGTAAGATTTGCGAGCAGAACCATAAACAATAGAGACATAATCAAGTTTAGTACGAATAAGAGAGCAATACAAACGTAATAGTATTTTGCTTTCAGCTCCCCAGTCAGAATGGGCCACAACCTTGAGAAGGTTTAATGCTTTCTGACATTTTTTCTTTAAAGCTTTAATATGTAGAAGGAATGAAAGTTTTTGGTCAAAGATTACACCAAGAAGTTTGAACTCTGCTACAATTTCAATGCGACATTTATTCATATGAAGATCTGGGTCTAGGTGGAAACCACATTTATTACAGAAGTGCATGCATTTTCGTCAGACCATGTTTGAAGTTTATATAGGCATTGTTGAGGTTGACGTTGACGTTTATAATGTCCATATTTCTTGAATGAAATCAAATAACAAAATCATCCACATAGAGGGAGTATTCAAACCCTGGGTTAACAGCTTTAACAATAGAATTGATTTTCACACTAAATAATGTGACCGATACAATGCAACCTTGAGAAACACCCATTTCCTGCTCACAAGCAACTGATAGGGTGTTACCAACACAAACACAAAAGAGGCGTTCTTCCAAAAATGCAGCAATAAATAGAGGTAGACGGCCTCTAAGACCAAAGTAATGGAGATCCTTTAAAATACCGTATTTCCAAGTTGTGTCATAAGCGCTTTCAAGACTTAGGTTTTTTAGTTATAGCAGGTTTTGATGATGATTTTGCATGTTCAACAGAAGATTTCTGTGAAGATGCAGTTGCATTAGAGGTAGTAGATTTTGCTTGGGTAGTTAAAGAAGAATTCGGTTTTGATTTCTTTGAAGATGCAGAGTGTTGAACAGGGGCAGAAGATGGTTTTGTGGTTGAGGTAGTAGATGGTTTTGTGGTAGAGGCAGAAGATGGTTTTTCAATGGAAGAAGGAGTTTTATTTTGATTTTCTGATGTTGATGACCGAGTAGAGATAGTGGGTGATGCTGCAAGAACCAAGCTCCTAAAAGCTTATCCGCCATCTCTGGGAACTTCTCCAAGAGTTTATTGATGAGAACCTCGCAGGTATGGCAGTTTGACTTTGAGGGCGGAGGCGATGCAAAAATTGCATAGCTTGAACTACTATTGACTTGAAGTTTGTCCTTCTTCCGTTGTTCCACAATTTTCCAGGCTTCATAGAAGCTAATGCCTTGTGTGTACTTAATGGTAAGGATTTCCTTGTTATCTTTCCACACTTGGCAATCTCTGGAATATGTTGGATGAACAAGCTTACAATTAAAACAGGAATGGACATTAGAGCAGGTGTTACAGTCATGTTCAGTGCCCACAAAAGCACACTTGGCACAAATGGGTGCATTTGTACATGTTGACTCATGGTGGCCAAACCGCTGACACTTGAAGCAGCGCAGGGGGTTGGGCACATAGATATTAACATTCACAAATTGGTAGCCAACTTTCAATCTACTAGGCAGAACTGGAGAAGAGAGAGTTAGGATGTAGGTGCTTGTGTCTACTCTTTGGCCATTTTTGTTAACACTGATTCTCTTGACTTGAGAAACACCTTGAGGTTTAAGATTGGTCAGAATATCATCGTTCGAATCACAGTATGAAAGTTCATTGCAGCGGATTACTCCTTTGCATTGGTTCAAGGTTTTGTGAGGGTATAGTAACTTTAGTTGTATGAAACATTTTATACTTAAGGAGGTTGGCAGTTTGTTGCTTAGAAAAGCATTCAACATGGATTGTGTTCTTTTTCAATTTCTTTACTGATTTCGGAGTGCCCAATATGCTAGAGATTTGCTTCTCAATAACAAAAGGGAATATGTTTGTGACAGGGGTAGGAGGATCTTCTGCCTCTATTACAACAAAACGAGCAAAGTGAAGAGGAGATTGAGATGAGTCAGTTTCAGAATCAGATTCTGAGAGGAGACGCTTGGCAGCTTTCTTTGGAGTCGACATGTTAAAGTTAGAGTGTTCATCACAGATGATCCCCCACCCACCTCGGAGCCCAACACGGGGACATGATCTGGGAAACCTAGCACAGATCATGCCAGGGATACATCAATGATATACTTAGAATGAAAGGGCTAGACTGGACAAATATATTCCTGTAGAACGTAATACCAAGCTTCACTATCTTTGGGAGGTTACAAGTGTCAATCAAATACCTAAAAATCTTTCACCTGATTAGCCCATGAGCCACCGCCTTCTTGGGCAGCTGAGAAAATAGGGTTAGGAAGAAATGTTTGAAAATGTAGAAAGAAATGCATGATAAGTAAGCGATGAAGATGAAAGGTGAAATGTAATGCCAAAGGGCAAGGCATGACCAGCCGATTGATCAGGACGGGCTCCCCTGACCTCCCGTTTAGCCCAACTCAAGGCCAAAGCAGTGTGCTGCAGCAACAGAGTTTAAATTGCCTTACTCTGAAACTGCTCAACCACCAGGTCCCCGTCATTAGGCGACACAGGTTGCAGCCCACGGCAAACGGGCAGGCAAAGCGTTGGGGTTCTACCAACTGTAGTGCGACAGCCGGGCTATTTATAACCCCCCGCCTAGCTTGGGGGTGAATACAGGTGGAAATATTTATTCCAAATATATTTATTAAACAAGAGGGCCATGATGGCCCTGGATCGCTCACCTGATTTTTTTTTTCCCCTTTAGCTATATAAACCCCGTCCCCTGGTGGCCATAGTTTCCAACCAATCAACTTGGCTTGAAGGAATCTGATAGAGGGTCACCCTAGGAACATTTCTACAAAATTATTTGAAAATAGGCCTGACACTTTTGGAGAAGAAGATTTTTTAAGTTTTTACTATAGCCATATAAGGCAAAATAGCCCCGCCTCCCCTGACAGCCATGTTTTTTGACCAATCAACATGGCTTGAAGGAATCTGATAGAGGGTCATCCAAGGAACATGTCTACAAAATTATTTGAAAATCGGCCTGTCCGAGGAGAAGATTTTTTAAGTTTTCACTATACCATACAAGGCAAAGTAGCCCCTGCCCCCCCTGGGGGCCATGTTTTTCAACCAATCAACATGGCTTGAAGGAATCTGATAGAGGGTCATCCAAGGAACATTTCTACAAAATTATTTGAAAATCTGCCAACCAGTTTGGGAGAAGAAGAATTTTGAAGTATTTTCGGTTTCGTTGCCATGGAAACCAGAATTTTGCATGGATCTCAAAAATTTGAAGGAATTCTGATGAGGTCATTGAGAGGATGCTTTCTGTGAAGTTTCATCCAAATTGACCCACTGGTTACTGAGGAGAAGAAGTTGACGGACGACGTCGATGGACGCCGGACATAGGGCACAATTACTCACCTTGAGCACTTCGTGCACAGGTGAGCTAAAAAAGACGGTCATCATTAGTTCCAGTGTAAATTCCAGTCGGAATTTCTTTTATCACGTGAAAAGTAAAGGGTGAGTAGTAAAGGGTGAAATTTTCAAAAACAAGATGTGTTTGTGAAACACTGATGCCCCCCAATGACAACATCTAGGTCAAAGGTCAAGGTCGCCAGGTCAAAAATGTTGGTACTGACAGAAAGGTCATGTCACAAGGAATACACATGTGAAATCTGGTAGCCGTACCTGTTATGGTTCAAAAGTAGTGGTCAAGGTTAAAGTTTTTTTCCAGAATGGCAACATCTAGGTCAAAGGTCAAGGTCGCAAGGTGAAAATTTTGGTACTGACAGAAAGGTCATGTCACAAGATATACACATGAAATAGGGTAGCCGTACCTGTTATGGTTCAAAAATAGTGGTCAAGGTTAAAGGTTTTTTTTCGAGAATGGCAACATCTTGGTCAAAGGTCAAGGTCGCAAGGTGAACATTTTGGTAGTGACAGAAAGGTCATGTCACAAGGTATACACATGTGAAATATGGTAGCTGTACCTGTTATGGTTCAAAAGATGTCGTCAAGGTTAAAGTTTTTATCGAGAATGGCAACATCTAGGTCAAAGGTCAAGGTCGCAAGGTGAAACATTTTGGTACTGACAGAAAGTTCATGTCACAAGGTATACACATGTGAAATATGGTAGCCTTACCTGTTATGGTTCAAAAGAGGTGGGGAAGGTTAAACAAAAATTTGAGAATGGCAACATCTAGGTCAAAGGTCAAGGTCGCAAGGTCAAAAATGTTGGTACTGACAGAAAGGTCATTTCACAAGGAATACACATGTGAAATATGGTAGCCGTATCTGTTATGGTTCAAAAGTAATGATCAAGGTTAAAGTATTTTTCGAGAATGGCAACATCTAGGTCAAAGGTCAAGGTCACAAGGTCAAAAATGTTGGTACTGACAGAAAGGTCATGTCACAAGGAATACACATGTGAAATATGGTAGCCGTACCTGTTATGGTTCAAAAGTAATGGCCAAGGTTATAGTTTTTTTCGAGAATGGCAACATCTAGGTCAAAGGTCAAGGTCGCAAGGTCAAACATTTTGGTACTGACAGAAAGGTAATGTCACAAGGAATACACATGTGAAATATGGTAGCCTTACCTGTTATGGTTCAAAAGTAGTGGTCAAGGTTAAAAAAAAAATTGTGCAGACAGGCCAAAAACTACATCTAGGTCAAAGGTCAAGGTCGCAAGGGCAAAAATGTTGGTACTGACAGAAAGGTCATGTCACAAGGAATACACATGTGAAATATGGTAGCCGTACCTGTTATGGTTCAAAAGTAGTGGTCAAGGTTAAAGTTTTGTTTGTGCAAACAGACAGACAGACAGACGTGCAGACGTGGTAGCCGTACCTGTTATGGTTCAAAAGTAGTGGTCAAGGTTAAAGTTTTTTTTGTGCAGACAGACAGACAGACAGACGTGCAGACGTGCAGACAGACAGGCCAAAAACTATATGCCCCCCGAATCGGAGATTCCGGGGGGGCATAAAAAAAGGCAGAGTGCTTTTTACTCAACACACTGATACAAACAATATTTATACTCCTTTCCTGCTTTAAGTGCCTCAATTGGATTACACAAAAGATGGCATTAAGTGATCTCTTTTAGATATACATTTGGGATTTAAACCCCCCCCCCCCCCCCCCCCCCCCAAGAAATAAGGCTAACAAGAGGGCCATGATGGCCCTGGATCGCTCACCTGATTTTATTTTTTTTCACTTTAGCCATAAAAAAACCACCCCCTGACGGCCATAGTTTTCGACCAATCATTATGGCTTGAAGGAATCTGATAGAGGATCATCCTAGGAATATTTCTACAAAATTATTTGAAATTCCACCTGACACTTTCAGAAGAGAAGTTTCACTATAGCAAAATAGCCCCGCCCGAGGCGGCCATGTTTTTTTACCAATCAACATAGCCGGAAGGAATCTAAGTGGGTCACTTAAGGAACATTTCTACAAAATTATTTTAAAATAGGTCTATTACTTTTGGAGGAGAAGATTTTTAAGTTTTCACTATAGCCATATAAGGCAAAATAGCCCTGCCCCCTGGCGGCCATGTTTTTTTACCAATCAACATGGCTTGAAGGAATCTGATAGAGGGTCACCCAAGGAACATTTCTACAAAATGATTTGTAAACTGCCAACCAGTTTGTGAGAAGGAGAATTTTAAAGTTGTTTTCATTTCATTGCCATGGTAACCAGAATTCTGCATGGATCCCAACAGTTTGAAGGGATTCTGGTGAGGTCGTTGAGAGAATGCTTTCTGTGAAGTTGCATCCTAATTGACCCACGGGTTACTGAGGAGAAGAAGTTGACGGACGACGCACACTGCCGACGCACGACGGACAAAGGCTATCACAATAATTCATCTTGAGCACTTCGTGCTCAGGTGAGCTAAAAAAACATGTCAATTTTTATAAAATAAGATTTTGTCACCATCATTACCTCCACAAACAGCCAAAAGGGCATAATTAAGTAAAGGTTTTTGTAAGAATTATGACCCTTTTTGGACTTATAAAGTACTTTGCTTATAAATAATATGATAAAGTACTTGGTTATATTTTCTGTACCACCCTGAAAAGTTTTATTTGCAAGCACAGCGTTTTATTGAACGATAACGTGTTTTTTTACTATTTCACAAAAGGTACTTGTGCTAGAGCTTTCAAACTTGGATCAAAGTTGTAACTCATACCTATAATTCATGTTGTATGCTAAAGATGCTAAGTGTGCCATTATTTCTTGGGTCGACTCTTCATGATTCAATTTTTTCTTCGTCAAGAGATATATTGACAAATGACATTATTATAATACTGTACATTTACACAGTTAAACATTCCTAGCAAGAACATCCAGACAAATTCGACAAGGCGAACATGAATTTCATCCGCCCAAGTAACCCAAAAAAGAGTAGAAATGTTCACTGGATGACCCTCGATCAAATTCCTTTAAGCCATGTTCATTTATCGAAAAAATAGCCGCCAGGGGGTGGGGCTATTTTGCCATATATGGCTATAGTGAAAACTTAAAAAATCTTCTCCTAAAGTGTCAGGCAGATTTTCAAATAATTTTGTAGAATTGTTCTTTGGATGACCCTCTATCAGATTCCTTCAAGCCATGTTGATTCGTCGAAAAACATGGCCGCCAGGGGGCGGGGCTGTTTTGACTTATACGGCTATAGTGAAAACTTAAGAAATTTTCTCCTCCTAAAGTGTGAGGCAGATTTTCAAATAATTTTGTAGAAATGTTCCTTGTGATGAGCCTCTATAAGATTCATTCTAGCCATGTTTATTTGTCAAAAAACATGGCCACAAGGGGGCGGGGCTATTTTGCGTTATATTGCTATAGTGAAAACTTAAAAAATCTTCTCCCCCTAAAGTGGCTTTGACAAAAAAGTGAATTGGTACAAAAAACTTAACCAAGGTGTGACACCAACGCCGAGGCGAGTAGTATAATAGCTAGCCTTTTCTTCGAAAAGTCAAGCTAAAAAGGGCCTTTAATATTTTTGTAACACTCCCATCAATACATTTTCAGGAACAAGGCATATGTAGTTCATATCTTAATGCATGCTTAATCAGGATGGCCATGGGACCATGGGATGTTCACCTGAGAATGTGCTATTCAAGTCATTTTTTAAATGACACTTAATTTTTCTGATCAATGCCAGTGAATGCTTATCAATTTAAAGTGTATCTGGATTATCCTTGCAACATGTCCAAATCCCTAGGAGTCATATGATTATAACCTATCAAACTAAGTTGAAAAGTTTAAAGTTTTGTCATTTTACTTTTTCTCTGATGCCACCATGCCGCTGTTCTCGGTATAACGCTGGTCTTGCTTGGCTCCCAAATTTTAGTGCATGAAATATGTGGGAATAGAATCATAAATTTTCAAAAACCTTACGTTTGAAACACCAAAATACGATCCGAGTAATAGATCTCCCCTGCAGTATCACGTTAATCCACATGTTTGCATAATGCTGTGTTTTAGCCAAAAACATTCTCTTTGCAATTGAATTAGTGTATACATTATAGGTGGGTGGATGGGGTTCAATTTAACCCAGTTAATATCGCTGTGCAAGACCATGGCTCCCAAGTATAGTGTTGTAAAGAGTGTAAAGTGTATATAAAATGTACTATATAATTTTAACTCAGATGGTTTCAAACTAGACAGTGGTAACTTTGAAATGCCTTTTTCAGGGAATATTTAAAAGTTAACATATTTTTTTTTCTTCAAAAGAAGTAGAAAGAATTGGAAAAAAAATTACAACAAATAACATTATTTTAGATACCTTGAGATTGAGGATGTCTGTTTCTAGCATAAATGAGATCTGGACTGCTGTAACTACCTTCAGGTATATTTGATGGATCGATTGGAAGATTAAATGATGTTTTTTCTGTAAGATTGAAAATGCAAAAGGTCACATAACAATTAACCGAATATAAGAGTTTTATAATTGTCTTATTAAACTAGAATTGAGTGCTCCCCGGAGCACGTGTGTCACCTTGTCAGAAAATTTTAATTTTTGACAGAAAAGGGGCAATAACTCTGATATAAAAAATATTTGGATTATCCCCCTTTTGTGAACCCATCACAAAGAATGATATAAACATTTGTCAGAAGTTTCAATCAAATCCTTTGACCAGAAAAAAAGTAATTTGACTATTTGACAGAAAAGGGGCAATAACTCTGATATAAAAAATATTTGGATTATCCCCCTTTTGTGAACCCATCATACACATTGATATAAACATTTGTCAGAAGTTTCAATCTAATCCTTTGAGTAGAAAAAAGTAATTTGAAAATTTAAATTTTTGACAGAAAAGGGGCAATAACTGATATAAACATATTTGGATTATCCCCCTTTTGTGAACCAATCACACACATTGATATAAACATTTGTCAGAAGTTTCAATGTAATCCTTTGAGTAGAAAAAAAGTTATTTGAAAACGTGACGAAAAAGTGTGACGGACAGACAAACAGACACCGGACAAAAACAAAACTAAAATGTGCCTACCATGCTACGCAGGTGAGGTGACACAACAAAAGGGTCATGATAGGCCTGCATCGCTCACATTAGTTATGCAATGTGATTTGTCATGCCAACACAAAAACTTGTTTTGCAGTCATGTACGCCAATAAGAGAGGTAAAAAAGAACCAATAAAGCTCCACTGCCCTAATGCTGAAATAAATAACCCTATAACACCCTATAGTGTCTCTCTTTTGTCGAATTGATATGACTTACAAGGTCTCCAAGGAAATGTTAATGTACCAGTTAGTATTTCAAAACCAGACATTTATTTTCTTATGAAATACTCTTCGAAATGTAACAGTCTGGACACATAAGGGTAAAACAGCACCAGTCCCTGGTGGCCATTGTTTTTTACCAATCTACTAAAACATTTCCAAACATATTTGGATATCAGCAAGACACATTGTGAGTTGAATATTTTACCATGTTAAGTATAGCAATAAAAGGCAAAACAGCCACGCTCCTAACAGTGAAAGTGTTCGACCAATGAACATGGCTTGAAATAATCTGATAGATAAACAGACATTTAAGGAACATTTCTACAAAATTATTTGGAAATCATCCAGATTCTTTCGGAGAAGAAGATATATAAAGTTTTAACTATCGCCATGTAAGGTAAAAAAGCCCTGCCCCCCTGCCGGCCATGCTTTTCGAACAAACACCATAGCTTGAAGGGATCTGATTGAGGGTCACCCTGGACTCACCCAAGAAAATATATATAAAGTTTTAACTATCGCCATATAAGGGAAAACAGTCCTGCCCCCTGCCGGCCATGCTTTTCGAAAATTAAACATGACTTTAAGGAATCTGATAGAAGGTCACCCAACGAAATGTTATAAAGATTAATTTGAAAGAGGACATTGTTCATCTTTCGATTTTCGTGGAAACCAGAAGTCTAAATGGATTAAAAGAAGGGAATTGTGTTAAGGATATTGAGAGGATGCTTTGTGAAGTTTCATCCCATTTACCCACTGGATACAGGAGAAAATATTGACCTACGACAAACAAAAGGTGGTCACAATAACAAATCCAATGGTTTTCAATCTTAATTCTTAAGAAAGAGGGGATACAATTACAACTGATAACATTGCATCAGCATAAATAAATAGTAGAAGTACTGGCAATTCATCAAGAAAAAGTAATATAACTGAACAAATGGGGCATGATGGCCCTGGATTGCTTGAGTTATGTAATGTGATTTGTCATGCCAACCACAATGACTCATTGCAGTCAGGTAAGCTAGTACAAGAGGCCAAACAGGACCAGTAAAGCTCCACTGCCACTGAACGAAAACCCCACACCCAGTGTTGTCTGTCTTTTGTCAAGTTAGTATTACTTTGAAGGTCACCAAAGAATTTTTTGTGCACCAGTTAGTATTTAACATGAAGATTTTCTAAATGTGTTCCTATATATCTTTATGCAAAACAGGTAACCCCCAGGGCTGGGCCAATTCTGACCCTAATGGTATAATTTGAACAATCTGGTAAAGGACCATTAGACCATTGTACACACCAAATATCTAAGCTTTAGGCCTTTCGGTATCAGACAAGACAATTTTCAAAGTTGTCCCTATATATCTCTATGTAAAACAGGTGACCCCGGGACAGGGCCAATTTTGACCCCAGGGGTATTATTTGAAAAATATTTGTAGAGGACTGCTAGAAAATGCTACAACTGAATATCTAAGTTCTAGGCCTTTTGGCTTCAGATAAGAAGATTGTTCCCCCATATATCTCTATGTAAAACAGGTGAGCCCCCAGGGCGGTTCCAATTTTGAACCTAAAGTTATCGTTTGAACAATCTTTGTAGAGGACATCTAGACAATGTTACACACCAAATATCTAAGCTTTACACCTTTGGTTTAAGACAAGAAGATTTTCAAAGTGTTACCGTATATATCTCTATGTAAGACAGTTGACCCCCCCCGGGCAGAGCCAATTTAAACCCAAGGGGCATAATTAGAACAATTTTCGTAGAGGACCACTAGACAATGCTGCAAACCAAATATCTAAGCTCACGGACATTTGGTTTCAGATAAGAAGATTTTCAAAGTGTTTCCTTTTATATCTCTATGTAAAACAGTTGACCCAAGGGCGGGGCCAATTTTGAATAATTTTAGCAATCAATTATTAAATATTGTTTAGAGCAGGTTTAAACACCATTCAATCCAACAAAATCAATTTAAAAATCGAACGAAACATCATCTTTATCAAGGAAAATATTTATAAACAAGAGGGTCTGATGGCCCTTGATCGCTCAAATGAGTAATGCAATGTGATTTGCATTCCAACCACACTAACTTGTTTTGCGGTCAGGTAAGCTAACACAAAAGGCCCAAGATGACCAGTATAACTCCACTGCCCAAAAGTGAAATGACCAACACCATATGTTGTCTGTAAAATAAATGTGACTTAAAAGGTCACCAAAGAAATGTTTATGTGCCAGTAAGTATTTCAAAATCCGACATTTAGTATCTTAGGAATTCATTTTCAAAATCTTCAATCTGGGCATAAAAGGTAAAACATCTGCAGCCCCTGTCTTTTGATCAATCACCATGGCTTGAACGAGTCAGGTACATGGTCATGCAATGGAACATTTCTACTTAATCGGCAAGATGGTTTCGTAAGAGAAGTTTTCACTATTTGTTATAGGAGGCAAAACAGCCTTGCCTTCTGGAGGCCAGTTTTTGACAAATCAACATGGCATGTAGTAATCTCATAGAGGGTTACCCGAGTAACATTTCTGCATAATTATTTGGAAGTTGGCAAGACACTTTCGGAGAATATTTTTTAAATTTTTCACTTTAGCAATATAAGGAAAAACAGCCCACCCCCTTGTGGTCACATATTTTCAACCATTCAACAAGGCTTCAAGGAGTCTGATAGAGAGTCACCCATAGAACATTTCTATAAAAATATTTGGAAAACACCAAGGTCATGTTGGAAAAGAAGATAATTAAGCTTTCACTTAAAACATATAAGGCAAAATAGCCCAATCCCCTGGCGGCCATGATTTTTGCCCAATCAACATAGAATGATTCTCATTGAGGGTAACATTTGGATTATTTCTACAAGATTATTTGAAAATCTGTTAACCGTTTTGAGAGGATTTTTTTTTTCTTTCAGTTGCAACGTAAACCAGAAATCTGCATGGATAACAACAATGAAGGTATTTGGTGAGGACATTAGGAGGATGCTTTTTGCGAAGTTAAATCCCAATTGACCTGCTGGTTACAGTGGAGAAGATAGTGATGCACGGACGATGGACGACATTTGATGGACAATACCTTACCTTCAGCACATCCTGCTCAAATGAGCTAGGAAATACAACGCAGCAACAGTTTTGAGCAATCAAAACTGCTTTTACGCTGTTTTCAATAGACATATCAGTTCAAGGAAATTGGTTCAAGTTCAAATAATCACATGGTTGATTGTCCGCGAGTTCACTGTACTTAACCTTGTTGTATTGGAGACTGGAAACGTCTCATTGGTTGATAGGGGACATGTTGCTGAGACGGAAATTGATTGAAATTGCCTAAAACATTTTGTTGAGATGTCACTTGATTGAAATTGCCTGTAACATGTTATGTTGCTGAGATTGAAACTGATTGAAACTACCTGGAATATGTTGCTTAGATTGATAGTGATTGCCATCTCTCAAACCAGTGTGTCCATGTTGAATGTTGCTAGGAAAGTGTTGGGGAACAGCGTGGCCTGTTTGTCCTAGATGAAAACAAAGGAAAAGTCATTATCACATGGATTGACTGATTCATTGTTTGGTGTCTTACCGCCACTTTCAACAATGTTTCAGTTATGTCACGGCCTTTCCTGGCTAAGTTACCAGGTCCATTTATCCTGACACCAGCCAGTCAGTCAAAATGCTAACCCCGCCATCCTGAGCCCCAAGAAGGGCAGCCATTACTTCCATTTTTAAAAAATTCAATATCACATGGAAGACATATCGAGTCATAAATGGTGTTTTTAAAAATGAATATGTGCTTTGTATTTGTAAACTCTGATTACATTATTGTTTTTGGCTGACAAAAAAGTGTTTGGAAACATAGTACCTGTGTAGTTCTAAGTTATTAAACAAGAGGGCCATGATGGCCCTGGAATCGCTCACCTGATCTTTTTTTTTATTTACTTTAGCTATATAAGCCCCGCCCCCTGGCGGCCAAAGTTTCCAACCAATCAACTTGGCTTGAAGGAATCTGATAGAGGGTCACCCTAGGAACATTTCTACAAAATTATTTGAAAATCTGCATGACACTTTCGGAGAAGAAGATTTTTTAAGTTTTCATAATAGCCATATAAGGCAAAATAGCCCCACCCCCCTTGGCGCCCATGTTTTTTGACCAATCAACATGGCGTGAAGGAATCTGATAGAGGGTCATCCAAGAAACATTTCTATAAAATTATTTGAAAATCGGCCTGAAACTTTCGGAGAAGAAGATTTTTTAAGTTTTCACTATAGCCATATAAGTCAAAATAGCCCCGCTCCCTGGCGACCATGTTTTTTGATCAATCAAATTGGCTTGAAGGAATCTGATAGAGGGTCATCCAAGAAACATTTCTATAAAATTATTTGAAAATCGGCCAGACACTTTCGGAGAAGAAGATTTTTTAAGTTTTCACTATAGCCATATAAGGCAAAATAACCCCGCCCCCCCTGGCGGCCATGTTTTTCGACTAATCAACATGGCTTGAAGGAATCTGATAGAGGGTCATCCAAGGAACATTTCTACAAAATTATTTGAAAATCTGCCAACTAGTTTGGGAGAAGAAGAATTTTGAAGTTTTTTTCATTTCGTTGCCATGGAAACCAGAATTCCGCATGGATCCATAAAATTTGAAGGAAATCTGGTGAGGTCATTGAGAGGATGCTTTCTGTGAAGTTTCATCCCAATTGACCCATTGGTTACTGAGGAGAAGAAGTTGACGCACGACGGACGACGCACGACGCACACCGCACGACGGACGCCGGACAAAAGGCGATCACAATAACTCACCTTGAGCAAAGCTCAGGTGAGCTAAAAATAAGTAAAAACTAGGGATGGAGAACGAATAATCGAAAATTCAATTATTCGAAAATTGGCATAGTAAGCAAATTCAATTTCCAGATACAGGTACTCAATTTTTTCTGAAAACTTTTTTTTTTAGAGAAATATACCTTGATTAAGCAAACAAAACATGTCTTACAGAAATCACGAGTTGGAGTTAAGGATGATACAGGGTGAGGTGATAAAGAGTGAGTGTGTGTGTGTGTGTAAAATCTACAATTTAAAGCCTACTCATTTTTGACCGGACATGACCCAGTTATAAACTTTGTCTAGATATCACTAAGACAAACATTCTGACCAAGTTTCAACATGCTCAAGCCAAAAAAGTGGCTTCCACTTAACAAGATTTTCATTAAATTTGACCTTGTGACCTAGTTTTTGAACAGACATGACCCAGTTATTAAATTTGCCTAGATATCACTAAGACAAACATTCTGACCAAGTTTCAACATGCTCAAGCCAAAAAAGTGGCTACCAGATTGTAAACAAGATGTTTCCTTAAATTTGACCTAGTGACCTAGTTTTTGACCCGACATGACCCAGTTTCGAACTTGACCTAGCTATCACTAAAACAAACATTCTGACAACATACTCAAGCCAAAAATGTGGCTTCTAGAGTGTTAACAAGATTTTCCTCAAATTTGACCATGATGGTCCTATATCGCTCACCTGATTTAATCAAACTTAAAAAGTTTTCGGTGTTCTTTCCCCTATATGAGTCTATGAACAAGCCCCACCCCCTTGGCCATGTTTTTCAAAAGATCGGAAATATTTGAACAAGCTTGGTAGGGGGTGCCCCAAGGAACATTTGTGCAAAATAATTTTTAAATCGGGCCAACATTTATGAACAAGAAGATTTTTTAAGATTTGGCAATTTTCCCCTTTTCTGATGCTGCAGCAACCAACGACGACGATAAAAGATTATCATCGAACAAAGATACATCATACAAGAGTCACTTCATGGAATACCTTGCAAACTTTGATATTTTGACCTGATTCATACCAATAGCGAAGAGCAGTCACATTTGCAACATATGTATTCTCGTTTTCTTCTTGATTTACGTTAACTTGAAAGTCAAATATATCGGTTACTTTCAGTATTCATTCCAATCCCTAGTAAAAACAAATGAATAGTCACTGGATGACTTGTAAACAATCAAAGTGCTACAAATCTGGTTGGTTGTGAATATTTTATTCAACTTTTCAGGATATTGAAGCTTCCCATGTATTCATGTTTGAATTAGGCAATGAATGGCTCATGGATGGATGTAGATCATTTAAAACACTTTTGCTAACATATTTCTAATATTGCCTGCTGCAGTTGTTTGTGGGAAAGGGTTAAACAAGATCCTATGGTTACTTACCTGTCTGACCAGTAACTTGTCCTACAGCCTGATCTACTCTAAGCTGTGAAAATTGGTTTGGTAATAGAGTTTCTTGTGCAGTAGAATATCCTGAATTTGGTACATAAGAATACTGTTGATATCCACTTTGGTAAGATGGGGGAGGCAACATTGGACCACCTAAAACATTTTAAGACAAATAAAGGAAATACATTATGCAGTAATATAAATAATTATTAAGATTATAAAGTACACATGATTAAGCATAAATTGTATATTAATTAACAAGTCTTACAAGTATGCTAACACAAAAAGCCATTTTGCAACTGTTAATTATGTACTAAGTATAGGCCAGCAATCATTAAGCACATACAAAGATTGTCATTGTCATTGATAACTCTAAGCCTTTCCTGTTGACAATGAACTTACTGACAAACATGTTAAGGCATTGTAAATCCTTGTAAAAAGAAAATAAAGTCAATATGAAACTACAACACATTAACCCTTTCAATGCTGGATTTTTAATTAGGACTTGTCCAGCTCTGCATTTGGAAGAGTCCATGGTCAACTTTCAGACTATTAAGACAAAACACTGACTACTGGTGATGCATGCTCGCCTGATTGTAGCCTTTACGCTTTACTTAATTTATTTAAAAATCCTCAAAACGGGCATTCAAGAACAATTCAGACATGAACTAATTGTCACATGAGGCATCTAAATGTATTGATAATATTAGATGTTCTATGTAGTTTGTATACAGTCATATTGTATTTTCATATTGTACATGGGAGTTAATACTGATTGTAATTACCGTCTAAGTCTTAAGAGTGTCCTCCCCTGAACGCTTATGTTAATGGTGCGGGAATTTTTGAAAAAAAAAATGGCATCAACTTAAAAACAATCGAGACCCACCATATCCAGAAATTTTTCATGAAAAGATCACCGATGACAATAAAAGAATGTGCCTCCTAACGAGTAAATGGGATACTGAACAGCAATTTAATTTACCTAGCAGGTAAATAAAACTAATCCGAAATTTCATTTCAGACGTTTGTACAGAGTTCTATAGGCTACAGTACTAAAAGTGACATGCTGCTATTTACTATTTATTTATTTTCAATGCATGTTTACACTATCTATATTATTGCTACCAGTGAGCTACTACGCTGACACATTTAGAATAGAAAAAAAAAAATTGACAGCCATTTGTTGAGGTATAAATTTCCGAAAGGAGGAGTAATTAACGTTAACCATGAATATGCATCACAATTATCAGATATATAGGATCTGACATGAGTTGTCATTTCATATAAAGTTTTATTAAACAAGTTCAAGAAATTTGTTATTAAGCGAGCCTTTGAGCCGTTTGCGAGCTTTATAACAAATTTCTTGGGCGAGTTTAATAACACTTTTTATGAAATGAAAACGAATGTCAGATCTTTTCATCACATGACAAAACACAAACAGAAAATCGGGTTTTCCAAAGCTGGTCAGAAAATAGTCCTAACATGTAATACTTATAAACTGTTAACTAATCACAAACGAAATATTTGATCATGTAATTAATCATGAAAACACAGAAAAATAAGATCTTATCTACGTCCCTGGTATATTAAGTAAACGGGTTGAATTAACATATTTTCAATATACACGCAAAGCCACCCCTGACGTCAAACTACATATACACAAGCGTGTTGACCTTCTGAGTACTAGTGTTAGTCAGAGTCACTATCAAAGATGACACGTTTTCGTTTCCTCACTACTTCTGGCTTGAAAATGACTGAATACCAGTGTTGGTAGCATTTGCAGGATTTACGTTGATATTAAATGTTCCACCAAATATATTTTCGGCCAACATCTTGTTTAATGCATCCTCGAATGTGTAGTTTGACGACTATGAGGAGGAATTCCGTGTTGTGCTCGATGCCTCATTTAGCTGGATCAAGTAGTACTGTGGGGGTGTTGCATGTTTGTCAGGATACCGGAGATGTTTTTGTGCTGATTTTTTTATCAGTTATCTGCATAATCTTATTCGCTGGAACGTTATTTTCTGCAAGTTTTTGCATAAGATGTTTCCGTGCACTGTGATTTGTCAGCCGTTTTGTTTGGGATAAATCAGCTGCAGTAGCCATCCTCTTCCTATTCGAGGTAAGTTAGTTCTGACCAATTGGTTGACGTTTGAACCACCGATCACCGGGTTTCATGGCATTCTGATTTGTGTGTGAGGAAATGAAGAAAGGATCTGTTGGGTTAGAATAATCAACTTTTGCTGTCATATAATTTGTAACTGGTCATTTGTCCATTAATCATAACTGTGTAGATTTCACCCTCCGTAGAACTTTATGACCGATAATGGTCCCTTTACCTCGTCCATCTATCGGGATGTTTGTGTTAACCGGATACACGTTCTCAGTCATTTTTTAAACATTCACGGATGAATACAAAAATAGTAATTTGGTCATGTTATATTACACACATAACATAAAAAGAAATACGTGATGGGATTATATCGGATACAAGCATTGTCATGTGATAAGTTGTATTAGAATCGATAGTCGAATGTGTATGGCTCTGGACCACAACACTTAACTTAGTAACCCGAGAATATTAGTTCTGACATGGCTTTTTATTTTAAATTATTGTTTTTCTTTTCATTAAAAATGTTACAAAAGCATACATACATGTACGAGGGTTTTTCATAAAGATCATGGACAAGTTAATTCATGGCATTAAATAAACAATGATTTAATTGAAACGTCTACCATTTTGAATATACATTTGATTTGAATGTAAAAAACAATTTGAAATGTTTCTGAGATTTTTTTAAGATACCCAGGATAATTGGTATGGACTATATACATATCTAACAAGAGTACCGCAAACGGTACATAATACGCCCGTCAGGAACTTCTTTGTAAGTTTCCTGTTTGTTTTGATATATTGTTTGTTTGTAAAAAGTCGTTCAGGAATAAGTTGTTAAAGAATAATGGGAAACTATGAAAAATGCATAACTCATGCAGAAATTGACAAAATTAATATTCTAAGTCCAAAAAGGGTCATAACTCATTCAAAAATTGACGAAATTCGAGGAAATGTGAACTTGATCTGTGACACTTGATTATAAAGCCATATACATAATTTCAGCTCAATACATAAAAGCATGTAGAAAAAATGTGCGGAAAACAAATATTCTAAGTCCAAAAAGGGGCATAACTCATTCAAAAACTGACGAAAGCCCAGGAAATGTGAACTTGATCTGTGACACATGATTACAAAGCCATATACATAATTTCAGGTCAATAGCTCAAAGTATGTAAGAAAAAAGTGCGGAAAACCAATATTCTAAGTCCAAAAAGGGGCATAACTCATTAAAAAATTGACGAAATTCGTGGAAAGGTGAACTTAATCCGTGACACTTGATTATAAAGCCATATACATAATTTCAGCTCAATACATCAAAGCATGTAGAAAAAAGTGCGGAAAACAAATATTCTAAGTCCAAAAAGGGGCATACCGGGAACAGTTCATTCAAAAATTGACGAAATCCCAGGAAATATGAACTTGATATGTGACACATCACTACAAAGCCTTATACAAAATTTCAGCTCAATAGCTCAAAGTATGTAAGAAAAAAGTGCGGAAAACCCGAACGGACGGATGGAGGGATGGACGGACGGAGGGACGGAAGGAGGGACATGACCATACCAAAATACGTACCGTTTTTAAGAAACTGTCGTATAAAAAATAGTTCACAAGCTTTCGTTCTTGAAGTTTAATTGTAAGCGAGATGGTTGACAAACATTAGGTCATGACCTTCTAATATATAGTCTATAATCATATGTTCATTTGTATTATACACATGCATGAATAGAAAGTTCCGAAAAATACAGTCCCATTGGTCTGTGAACAACACATGGCTACACATGCCATTTATTTGGTTATTTGAGAAGAGATCGCTAGTTTCGCAACCAGCAACCGACCCAAGCAATCTTGGCAAGGTCATCAAGGCTCACATGTAGTGCAAGACATGTGCGCATTCCCTTGAAGCGGCTGAACACTTCAATGCAATAATGTCTGGAATTAAGAAAAGCATAGCTCAATCAGATTCCTCTGCTCATATTGTCCTAGTTAGTAAGAACAGACATATATTACAAAGCATAATAAACCTAGTTATATGTGGTCATGAGAAATACAGAAAGTAACTTTTAGAATACCAAGCAAAATATAACCCTGTGTTGCGTGATCATTTGGAGAACGGTGACCCGAGAACAAAGTACACTTCACCCGATAAACAAAATGAAATAATCACGATATGCGGGGATCAAATGAGACAGCAAAGTGTGCTCCGTTCTTTGGGTTTATGGCAGACGAAGCCACTGACGCGTCTCCTATAAAGCAACAAAGTCGGTAAGGGAAGAATTCATATCCTTTGCAGAATGTGAAGCTACTACCGACGAATCTTTGTTTGTGTTGTTCCTTGCAAATTTGAGACAAGCCGGTGTAGACATTGTCAAAATGAGGGGTCAAGGTGCAGTTCCGTGGTATTTAAGAGCGCGTTTGGCAGATAATTCCCGATGCAGTGTACACCCACTTCAAAGCTCACTGCCTAAGCTTGGCTATCATTCATGCGTCCGAGGAGTAAATTGCCAGAAGCATGATGAACACCATTCAAGAAGTGGTGCTCCTATTTAACTACTCAGGCAAATGGTTGTTGCGTTTTCAAAAACTCTAGCGAATGATCAAGTTAACAACAAACTAAAATTGGACTAAATTACAGTTGCTCTGTGAAACACGATGGTTAGCCAGGGCTGACGCACTTAATTAACACTTTAAAGTGCTCATAGATGACGGACGTTGACGGCTTAGATGACCTTAACCTTAACTATGGTGATGCCAAAGCCAGGGCATATAGAGATGGGATCACTAAGTTCTGTTTCATAATTCATTGGTCTCGTGGTTATCAAGCATGTGCTTTCAGGGCTGGTGCCGTTATCCCAGATGTAACAAAACAAAACCAGTAATCTGGTTAAAGCCAAAAGAAGCGCGAACGGTAAGTCGACAGATCGCAGCCAAACGGAACGACTCAGCTATATGGGATCCCAGTTGACATGGCCTATATAGTTAGTGTTGAACCATCACACCCAAAGCCATACAACAATTGTCATCAGCAGCATCAGAATGTGCCTGCAGACACTTTATCAACGTTTTGCGTGGCTGGCTATCAAGCATGTACTTTCAGGGCTGGTCCCAGTATCCCAGATGTTACAAAACAAAACCTGTGATCTGGTTGAAGCCATGAAAGAAGCGCGAACGTTAACTCGACAGGTGGCAGCCTAATGGAACGACCCAGCTATATGTGATGCCCTTTATAACAAGTCCCTCGACATGGTCCATAAAGTGAGTGTTGAACCATCCCGCCAAGGCCATACAACAATCGTCGTCTGCAGCGTTGGCAGCATTGACAAAAATGCCTGCAGACACTTTTTCAGAGTTCTGGTGACGAAACCTTTATTTACAGTTTGTTGATCACCTATCAATGGAATTATCAAACATGCTAATTGAAGATGGCGACAGATTCAATGCACACTATGTCACGTTTAATTGAGCGTGATCTACTGGCGGATTTCCAGAGTTCCAGCGTTTAGTATGTCGTTGGAGAAATAGGTATGATGGATATGACCCTGTGTATGACACTATATACATTGGCACAAATAAACACATATTTATACCAAATCGTGTCAACATGCTTCCCCAGTTACTGTCAATGCCCGTTTCGACAGCCACTGCAGAACGTTCGTTTAGCACTATGAGTAGGGTGAAAACATATCTACGGTTAACCATGACCATCGGTAGACTATCCGGGCTTGATTTAATGAACGTTTACCATGATCGAGACATAAACACTGATTTCGTGATAGACGTGTTTGCAAAAAGAAAGGGGCGAAGACTAGCCCTCCATTTTCATGTGTAGTTTTAAAAGAAAAGACCTAGTATGAATCATCTGACTGTACAGTAAAACCTCATTGGCTCGAACATGGGTAAGGTTGAACTCCCTGGAAAACTTGAACTCGTCCCTCAGTCCCGGCCAAACCCTTATAAAATTCATCTTGTTTTAACCCGAAAACTCGAACACCTGCTATTTCCAATTCTCAGACTAAAACACGGTCCCTTCGGCTACATTAAAGCACAAAGTAGGTCGAACGGTCACCTTTTAGTCGACTATTTTCACATATTTATTATGTATGGGATTAATACATACAAATATAGAATAAAACTGTGGATTACTCTTTTATCTCCGTAAGTACTTTATTTACCCGCCATAAATGTTTTCACAATCAAAGGAAAACACAATGGTATGATGACTTATGCGTTTTCATTTCGATAACACTTACTACATGTTTATAGTCTGGATAAACTACCTCTTCGTCGTCGTTAAGTCCAAAATTGAATGCCTAGTCAAACTGTTAACTGTGTGCCCTTTAAGTTCGAGTCATCTTTTGTTGAAGCGACAGTCAATGTTGGAACAAATAAATTCCGAATGCTGCAAATGTTTTAAGGGTATTTTGTGTGTATATGCTGTACATTAATTATGGTATGAAGTAGGCTCATTTAGATATTGTGAAATATACGCCAAAAGTCACCTGAGACCATATAAAAGATTAAATATTCCCAAGACCCCCCCCACTAGATCGGTGCGTATTCCACATTTCAGCCCAGCTACGCGCCTAGTTGTTACTTGTGATATTTTTCCGTCATTTCATTGTAAATGTGTAAGGTAACAAGTTTCAAATTGATATCTTTGAAGGTGTGCATGTAATTGACCAAATCGAAAGATTTATACAACTCCAATGACAACGACAATCAAGTGACTATAATAGCTTGTAAAATATAAAGGCGGATGAGCTAATAAACTGGTGACAAAGTTTTCACCAAATTGATCCCAACAGTTCAATATTGGTCTTTCCCAATGCTTTTCAAATATTATACCTGTGATGTCAAGGTTACAAATCATGTCTGTAAACGGGTAAGGTGTATGAAGTCTATGTTTGAATTATGTTATAAGATCATTTTAACATTTCAATTATGTAAAAGCATTTAATGAGTAAGTTACCAGGACCAGCAGTATGATTTTACTGACACCCACCCGACTGTCCTAATACTGCCATATTAGAGTTTGAACTGCATTGCAATTATTTGTCAATGCTTACCACCAATGTTTACATTTCCAGTTAATTCAACATCTCCTGTGAAAATGTTCATTGCCCCATCTCCTCCCTTGTTAAGTGTAACTGGACCTCCATCTCCAACTCCTGTCAGAACAGAATAAAAAAGTTTATATCAGTGTTCATGCTAATATGGTGATTCAAAATAAACTGTAAAGTATTGCCTGTATCACACTTTTGTTATGTGATGTGGCTCATATATGATCGGAGATTTCAAACATGTTCAATACAAATGTCATAATTTCAACTTTTTTCTTTTTAATCTCATAAATTATCATTCAATGAATGTTACGTCCAATTTCCTATGAGAATTCCAAGTGCCACCGTTATCGCTACATAATGACTTTGCAAGAAAATATTATTTTGATATAATCGGTTCCTTTAAGATTCTCAAAATTTGATCATGTCTTGAATTAAACCTTCTGACACACAAATGTGGTTCAAGCTGTGGAAATAGCAGGTTGTTTCATGGTGCCAAATCAAGTGAAAACTTTCGATGTGGCAATGTATCTTATTACAATCAAAGGATAGCTATTTATATCCTTAAACCAGGGTTAAGGTAGATACACATCACTGTAGTTGTCTACTTAATAATATAACATTTACGACAACCTGTATCCCTAAGTTAAATCCGCCTTACTAACTAGGTTAATCATAATGTTTATTTGAACTGAGCATGGTCCCACTTTAAAGAGTGTTTCAATCAGTACGAATCCTATCAATATGTTAGTCATGACACTATTGTAAAAGTCACAGTGTTATCCTAGTGTGAAGGAAAGACGCCGCTTTAAACATTCAAGTCCTTGGTAAGACCAAAACTAGAGATTAAGTCAAGGTCTCACTGTGACACCAATGAGGCAGTGGCTTTAACCAATACACCACATAATCTTTTATGACAAGTTTTAAGATGTATCAAATTTCGTTCTGGTCACACTGGGTCATCACGTTGTAGTGAATCTATATGACATCAGAAAACTGAACGTTTCATAAAGATATCCAGTGTGGCCTCTAAAGCTATGGGTTTATTTTAATCTAACATAGTGACCTTGTTTTATATCAACTAGAATCAGTTTCAATACTTACAGAAAATTTATATATACAAATGCACTGATAAACTTCACAAAGATTAGGTAAATATATGGACTTTTACCTAGTGACCATGATTTGACCTATCATGACCCAGAATCAAACTTGACCAAATTGGATGTAGTTTAGGTTCATTATGAACTTCAATAAAGATTGGATAACAAGTTAGGTCTTAAGATTAAATGAACAAGGAGCCGTAAAGGCCTTCAATTTCTCATGTGTGTATCATTACACTCTCATTCATGTCCATTATCCTACAACATATATACTATATAGGCGAAGTCTTGTTTTAGCAGACAAAATGATATTTAATTTGTATGGTGGTTAACGAGGCTTTTTTTCCAGTTTTATCATGCTCATTGTGAATCAGTCGTAATGCTAACCAAACAATCATAAGCGTAAAGGAGGGAAAGCGATTGCTACCATCTTTAAAGTCTTTGGTAAGACCTGACTCAAAGTCACGAAATCCTACACCCGAGGCCAACGCTCTTTCTTTACACCACGGAAAATGTTACTATATACATATAAGGGAAATGACTCCACATCTGCCGTTGAAATATTTCTCCTAAATTATCTTGCAATCAGACTAGCAGTTTGAAAGTTTGACATTACTCTTTTTCATCACTGCTAACTTATGTTGAAATCGTGCAAGTACTTTCATAGCAAATGAATTTTATTATTTTAAAATTTACCCCTTTTCTGATGCCGTGTGACAGCCATGTTTTAAAAGCAATCTTTATTACTTAATTAATTAAGGAAGTGGGTTACCTAAGAAACGTTTCTGCCAAAATCTCAGATTGACAATTTTAGAATAGAATAGAATAAATTTGCAAATTTACTCCCTAGTTGATGCTGCCTGGTTGGTGGCCAGGGTTTCAACCAATGAATATGGACCGAACAGTTTTTGTAGAGGGTCACTAAACAAACTATTCTGTCAAATTAACTTGAAACCAGACCAGCAGATAAAAGAATTTTAAGTTATAACATGTACCCCTATTTTTATTACTACCAAGTTTATTAATTTAATTTAATTGGAATATCTGCTGAACATTTCTTTTAAAGAGAACTACCACAGAAACATTCCTGTTATGCCTGGCTGCAATTGACCTAGTGATTTAAGATATGTTGTTTTAAAGATTGTTGACAAAGACGGGCGATGAATAAGGGCGACGAAGACGTGCGATAAAGATGGGTGATAATAGCTCAACTTGAAAACATTTTGTTCAGATGAGATAAGCTTAAATGTGAACAGAAAAGTGTAATCTTATCTATTTTTGAAACAGTTTAAAATGAAAAGACATATTACTAACATACCATCAAACTGTGGCTGGGTCACTGTGAAATTGCTATATCTATTTCCAAAACCTGATGATATATAAACAAAACATACATTTGTTACCATGACCTTGACCTTTGTCCTTGTGACCTCAAAATCAAACAAAATCAATAAGGGTCATCTACTGCTTAAGACCAACCTGCACACCAGGTATGAAGTTCCTCGACATAAGCATTCTTTAGTTATTGAGCGGAAACCATTTTTCAGCTGAAGGTAACCATGACCTTGGCCTTTAACATAGTGACCTCAAAATCAAAAGTGGTCATCTGCTGGTGGTGACCAACCTGTACACCAAGTAACTACCATGGCCAAAGCATTCTACAGTTATTAAGCAAAAGCAATTGTTCAGCTCATTGTCACTGTGACCTTTCAGCTCAAGGTCACTGTGAGCTTGACTTTGACCTCAAAATCAAACAAAATCAATAGGGGTCTTCAACTGGGCATGGCCAACCTGCATACCATGACCTTGACCTTTGACCTTTTGACATCAAAATCAATAGGGGTCATGTACTGGTCATGACCAACCT